>CM075289.1:14365236-14793072 GCA_037672795.1 Lagerstroemia speciosa | reverse complement strand
GGCTCATCATCCTCAATTGGAAATTTAGCGAGGTGGTCTGCCAAGGCTTGCCCTTTCATTGATCTCTAGGCACATAATGGATATCATACTCAGCCCAGCTGAACTTGCCATTTCGACAAATTCGAGTTGACACAGGCTTCTCTAGTAGATATCGAAGTGGATCTGTCTTGGATACTAGGTGTTGGTGTAGTACAAAGTATATTGACGTAAACGTTGGACTACCCATGCAAGTGCACAACACAATCTTTCCACTTCTGGGTATCGTGCTTCTCCTTCAGTGAACTTCTTGCTTAGGTAATAGATAGCTTGCTCCTTGTGTCCCGTTTCATCCACCTGCCCCAACATTGAGCCTAACGATTCTCGTCGCACAGTTAAGTACATGATGAGTGGCCGACCTGGAGTGGGTGGGACTAGTACCGGAGGACTAGCCAAGTAAGCTTTTATTGTGTCAAAGGCCCGCTGACAATCATCATCCCAATCGATAACGGCATTTTTTCGTAGTACCGAAAAAGAGGTTGACATTTATCAGTGAGATTGGCAATGAAACGGGCTATATAATTCAATCTCCCAAGCAAGCTTCTTACTTCTCTTACTGTAGCTGGTGGGGTAGATTCATGATTGCTTTGGCTTTATCTGGATCGACCTCTATGCCCTTTTTACTAACAATGAACCCCAAAAGTTTTCCTGAAGCGGCTCCAAAAACACACTTCGCGGGTTGAGTCTGAGCTTATATTTTGGAGGCGCTGGAAGAGCATGCGCAAATTCACCAGATGGTCCTCCCCTTCACGCGACTTTGCGATCATGTCATCCACATAAACTTCTACTGTTGTGCATCATGTCATGAAACAAGGTGACCATGGCACGTTGGTAAGTGGCACCTGCATTTTTTAGCCCAAAGGGCATAACTCGGTAACAGAATGTTCCCCACAGGGTTGGAAGGTTGTTTTTGACTTATCTTCTTCCGCCATCCGTATTTGATTATAACCCGAGAAACCATCCATGAAGGAAAACATCTCGTGGCGTGCGGTGTTATCAACAAGCACATCGATGTGAGGTAGTGGAAAGTTGTCCTTGGGCTAGCTTTATTGAGGTCTCGATAGTCCACACAAACTCGTACTCTTCCATCTTTCTTCATGACTGGGACTATATTGGCTACCCACTCTGAGTAGTTACTCACCTCCAAGAAGCCGGCGTTAATCTGTTTCACGATCTCCTCCTTTATTTGTAGAATCAAGTCTTTCTTTTGCCTGCGTAAATGTTGCCTTACAGGAGGGAATTTACTGGTGTCGACTGGTAGAAAGTGTTGCACTATCTCAGGATCAAGTCCAGGCATGTCAGCATAGGACCACGCAAATACTTCCTGAAATTCCTTCAACAAATCGATCATTCGAGCACGTTGAATTTCATCCAAGCCAACCCCGATTTTAAGCGTTCGTGGCTCCTCTTCTGTGCCAATATTGATCACGTCAGTACCTTCGGCAGTCATAGGCTTGTTTCTTCGAACCGCTCCCAGCTTTCCACGATCTCTTTAGGGGTGTCATCCTTACACGACTCTTCCCCGTAAAGTATTGGGTTAGAGTCGTCAAGAACTTCTCGAAAAAGGACTGAGTTACCGCATCTTTTTTCATTTAGGTACCTGGAAAAGAAGTGCTGGAATTATTCGAGATTAACAGATAGAAGGAACAGGAGAAGATCAAACTAAAGCAGGAGAAGATTAGATTGAAGTATGTGATATTTCATAAGGGATTTCTTTAGAAAGGTAAGGCATGGGAATATCCATTCATCCGTCACGAGCTCATGGCGAACCACATGCAGGTAACATCATTTTTCGAACTTTCTTACTCATCACGAGGCATGAGTGGAAGCTTGGGAACTGCAGTCCAGTTGGGTAACTCCTCATTTCCTGCAAGCGGGCGGATCAAGGGCTGCCGAGACGTCTCCTCCAAAATAGCCCCGACATGGGACGCAACGTCGGTTGTAACAGAAGGTGCAGCCAAGACCTCCTCCACATTCTCTCCAATGATGGGAAGTGGCTTTTGGAAGAGGACTGGGCTAGTTGGTATCATGGTGTCTTCGAATGGGCTACCGACAACATTCAGACGTGCAAGCTTCCAAAGCTCCCTCTTGTCACGTATGCTCATGAAATTGTGCTTTGAGGGGTGAAAGCCTAGGCCATATCTCTTCTTGTTTCCTTCCAACATGAGGGGAGTGCGGATTCCCTGTCCATGAGCTCCCAATCCGGAACCGGGAGCGAAACCATTCCTGAGTAGGACTTTCCCTACCATACAATCGGCTGAATTAGGGCGAGGCTCACCAAGATCTCTTATCACAGAGACCAGTTCTAGAGCTTGGTAAGTCGGGGCTTCCTCATCAGCATCCCCGATGTATGGTACTGTTGTTTCCTTGTAGATGGAATAGTCATCTTCACCATGGATGGTAATGAGTTTGTTGTCCACAATGAATTTGACCTTTTGATGAAGGCTTGAAGGTACAGCACCAGCAGCATGTATCCATGGCCGCCCTAGTAACATACTGAAGGCATTGGGAATGTCCAAGATTTGGAAAGTGACATTGAACACGCAGGGCCCTATCTCGACTGGTAGGTCGATCTCACCACTTACTTCACGACGGGTCCCATCAAATGCCCTCACAGCAGATTTAGAGGTTCGGATCTGAGTCATATCCACTTGGAGCTGTTTGAGTGTTTGGAGCGGGCACACATTGAGCGGAGCCGTTATCAACCATTACCCTGGCTACGATGAAGCCCTTGCACTTGCAAACTATATGCAGGGCTTTCACATGCCCATTCCCATCGGGTCCCAACTCTTCATCCGCGAATGAGATCTGATTGCTAAAAATCGACCCCACTACATTTTCGACTTGACTGGTTGTGATCTCACTTGGAACTTTTGCCTCCTTAAGTACTTTGAGAAGAGCCTCCCTGTGTGGTTCAGAATTCAAAAGGAGTGCAAGAAGAGAGATCTGAGCAGGAGTTTTTCCCATTTGCTCAACTATCTTGTACTCATTGGCCTTGATCACTTTCATAAAGGCCGCGGCTTCCTCGTCGGTCACCTTCTTCTTGGGCACCTCTTCTGTCACCGTCTTCCCTTGCTTTGTGGGTCCGGCGTGATGTAGCAACGACCAGAGCGTGTCACTCCTAGCACTTCCTTGTCCTCGTTGGCACCTACGACTCTTGCTTCATAGATCCAGGGTACCCTTTTGTTGTCTTCATAAGGAAAGGGAGCCGGGACCTCAACAACTATAGGAGCATTTTTGACAACCGAAGGTGTTTCAGCAGGGACATAGTCAATGACCAATTTTGTCAACATGGCCACCAATCCTTCTTTGGGAACTTCCCGAGAGCAAGCCTCCAACATGTTGATAGTCTGATGTGAAGTGGAGGTATGAGTTGGTAGTGGATTGGAGTTGACATTGGGTGGCTGCACTGCATTGAAGGCTAATTTGCCTTCATCTATGAGGTTTTGGACCACATGCTTCAGCCTTGGGCAATTATCAGTCGAATGCCCACGAAAACCCAAGTGGAACTCACATTCTGCATTCGGGTCCTGATTGCGAGTTACGAATCCAGGCCGACAATTCTCACCCACGACATATCCCTTCTCCTTGAGTACTCGAAATAGTTGCGACAGGGATAGGTAGTGGGGTAATTGCCTTGGAGGCCTCCTTTGCTGATTTGCTCCGTTGTTTGTGACAACAACATTCTTGGGTGCTACAGGTTGCACTGGTGGACCTGCCTGAGGGTACGTGATCTGAGTGGGGAGGACATGTGGTGGTGCTTGATAAACCGTGTTACGGTCGTCTCTTTTCCATTCTTCTTTGGTGGGTTTGGCCTTTTAAAAGCTTCTGAGGATGATGTCTTGGAGGGGTCCGGAACCTTCCCTTCACGAATACCTTTCTCCACCCGCTCTCCGACCTCAATGAGGTCTGCAAATGTTGTTGAAGTTTGACTGAGCATGTGGGTGTAGAATGGTGCACGTAGCGTTCCTATGAAGAGGGATGCCATCTCTTTCTCTGTTAAGGGCGGTTGGACTTGAGCGGCTTGAGCACGCCATTCTTGAGCGTACTTTTTGAAAGACTCATTATCCCTCTTTGTCATTGCCTGCAAATCAGCTCGAGTAGGGGCAGTATCCAAATTGAAACTATACTGCTTCTTGAAAGCCTTGGCCAAGTCTTCCCAAGTCGGGATGTCAGCTGCATTCAGTTGGGCAAACCATAGGAGAGCCGGCCCTGTCAAGCTTTCCTGAAAAGTGTGTATCATAAAATGCTCATACTCATGATATCTGGCCATTTTCAAGCAGTAGAGCCTCAAGTGGGTTACAGGATTAGTGGTCACATCATATTTTTCAAAATCAGGGATCTTAAACTTCTCTGGTATCGCCATATGCGGGAACAAGCACAAATCCGCATAGTCACTCCCTCCATATAAGTCGTACCCTTGGAGAGCCTTCATCCGTTCTTCAATCTTTTTGAGTCTTTTTTCTTGGTCCGAATCATCCGGTTGCGAGCTCATTTGGATGGTGATAGGAGTGATCCCAGCATCTTGAGTGGGGTTGGGGATGGCTATTTCTGGATTGAGTGGTGCTTGGACAGGAGGGCTATTTTGGGCAGGTGGAGCTGAATTTACGGTCGGAGTAGATGGTGAAGCTACTACATCACCACGGGCTTGAGTTTGGGCAGCCAGCACATTGATCAATTGCTCAAGCTGGGTTGAGAGGTTTGCTACGGTTTGTTCCAATCCAGCTATGCGCTGCTCCTGGTTCATTTGCTCCTCCATTCTTGCCCTTGATCTCGTTCGTATTGGACTATGCCTCGCCAGATGGTACCTACAACCGAAAAAGAAAAATGGTTGGAATTAGTGTCATGAAACAAAAGATTTGATGCATGGGAAATCCTTTTTGGCCAAACACTACTTTAATTCATGCATCATTGAACCTTTGTCATGTTTTACTAGTAAAATAGTGTAACAAAAGTTTGAAAAACACAAAGGCTCTCATGTCTAAACATCATCCTAAGACCCTTTCTGTCTTGTTCTGTTGGGGTGCATCTTCGAATCGCGCCTCTTCCTCACGGCTTCTAGCTCGATTCTTGTCTGTTGTAGCTCCTCCAGTGCCTGGTCTCTCTCATCTTGGAGTCGAGTTACGTCTTTAAGCCATGCCTTGCACTGGTACTTTACCCTGATGGACATCTGATGGTAGTGGTCGATCCACACTAGGCCATGATCAGGAGGTGGCGGGCCGATGATCTTGTTTGGATCAACAGGAAGCTGAAGGAACTTGGGATCCAAGGCATGGATGTACTCACGGGTGGCTGAATAGATCCGTTCTTCCTCGGAGTCAGGTTCTGCTAATGTGATGGGGAAATACTCGCGTGTACTCCAAAGCCTGTTGACTTCCTCAACCTTACCCTTGGCCACCTCAAGAGAGAGTTCCCGAAAATTGAGGCAGAGGTCATGTTTGTCCTCGACAAGTGGTATGGCTTGTAGTCCCCCATACTGACGATAAACACGTGCTGGAAAATAGGCCAAACTTCCAAGAGTATCCCAAGAGTGGAATTCCCTTGAAATTTTGACATCTAATAAAAGCTTCTTTCCACAAAAACCAACTTGCTTTCCATAAAAAGTCCCTAGCTTGTGCCTTTGAAAGGAAAGCTTTCCATTCTCGGACTGTACGAGCTGGAAAATGTGATTTCTTTGACAAAACATTGAGTTTTCTCCAAATACTCGTAATCCAATTCTCATTTGAAAAATAAATTGGAAAGCACAAGCCGATCTTTCGAATGTGGCTTAGGAACCAAATTTGGAGTAAAATTGGACATGCCAAAATTCCTTTACCGTGGCTCTTTACGTGATTAACCGACCTTAGTGTTTCTGCAAGTAGAGTGGGTAATCACGGCCTTCAACCACCTGAAGGACGATGTCAGCAAGTGCTGCATCAAACGAGCGCTTGGTTTTAGGAAAAAGAAAGGTTCCGAAAAGAGCGAGTATGAAAGCGTTGGCGTATGATTTTCGAAAAAATCCTTTCACCATTTGTTCCTTGTGGTGTAAGGAAAGATCATCTAAGTCACTCAAAGTCAAAATGTTCCCACAGTTTTTGTCAAAAATGGTTTCACGTGTTTTCTCTTTACCCCAATCAGGCGATCAAGATTCTTCTCAGGGGAACTGTCCAAGCGTGGGACGACCAATCCACTTCCCCAAGTAGGGGCGGATAGGAGTTCACAATACTCCTCTAGGGTCGGCACTAATTCGTGCCCCGCTATGTTAAAAACAATCCTTACGGGATCCCAAAATTCTGTGAGCGCAGTAAGTACACGCCAGTCGACCTCAACCTCAATTAACGAGTAGGTGTTTCCCACCACGCTCGCAACATAATCTTGTTCCGGACATGTAAGATCTTGCCACCATTGGGTCATCTCGAAGTTGGGGAGACGGTAGTTGGTCGGGGTCGCCATCTATGAAGGGATCAAAGTCAATTTAGCTCTTATGAATTCAAGCAGCGTTTGGCCATTTTGTTTTTTTTTAAAACATGATGCGAGTGCAAGAATGTAAATAGGCAAGGGAAGGAGATACCCAATCATGCAATTTACAATTCAAATATCCCACCTATACATCATTTTCTACCCCAAAGGAAAAGAAGAACCTATAATCATTTTCTACCCGCCTATACATTATTTTCTACCCTGAGGAAAGAAAGAAATGTACAACTCGCATTTCCCACATATACAATTGTTTCTACCCTTTTCTAAAAAATGCCCGGAAGACAAGCAACATTCTTATTCAAAGCAAATGATGCATGAAGGTTGGGTGCTAGGGTGGTGCTAAAAGGTCCTTGATCAGCAGTGTCCTCGGTTCCCCTTTCAGGGTACTTTGGGCTTACGAATCAAGCGGAGGTGTTTCAAAGCCGTTTCCGGTGGGAGCTCCCACGACGGGCGTACTTCTACTGACCCCCTCCTAGGGAAGTTCCTACGATCCGGGTTCGATCGTTTAGGGTATGCAATGCTAAAGTAAAGTGCACAAACAAACGACCAGGGATTATGGGGCGCGGACCCTCAAAATGTCCCCAGTGGAGTCGCCAAGCTGTCGGACGTCGAAACTTCCGACTTGAGAAAAAGAATAAGGATCATGAGGCACGCACGAGGCCTAACTTGGGACTTTAAATCGGTGTTAGATTGGAGTCGCCACTAAACCGTTTATTAAGGCCGTTTAGGCGCCTAAGTCACTAAGTGATCATGATACTAACCACCTAGGTTGTTGTTGGTCTTGAAACCGAGATTTGAGTCCGAAGGTCCTGTTACGTATCTTGAAGCTCGAAAGCCAAAATACGCCCAAACTTGGTACCCGTCCCTAAGTCTAGGTCGTTTGTTTGTACATTTTAATTTGTCCAATTGTTTCCGTGATCGAAGTTCAAATCGATGGTCCAGGGAGAAATTCGATAATTCGTACCACGACCCTGCATGCCACTAACCGTCCTATTCTAAGTGCGGAAAGTAAAAATTTTCACTATATTCAGGATTACATACATCCATCATCATCTCTCTCTCTCGCACCCACCCAATTACATTGATTCACATAATACATTGAATTTTCCCTTCCCGCATACAATCAAAGTAATACACATCGATGAGAATTCCTCAACAATTATATACCGATCGAATCAATCAAAACAAGTTTTTTCAAAAAAATGAGAAAGTTAATCGTACGAAAATTGGAGAATGACGTAAAAATTGGGTTAAATCGTTCAGGACCCTTAAAGATTTAAAAAAAAAAATTTCCAGCTTTAAAGACTTGAAAGTATCCCGAGGACTGATTTGAAGCATTCCACGAAGTTCTGGGGCCATATAAGATTTTCTGGACTGATTTGAAACCTCAGGGACTAACCTGTAAATTCGCTGAAGTTTTGGGCTGACCTGGAAAGTTTGGCAAAAATCTGTGGCTGATTTGTAAGACTTTGAAAGTTCAAGGGTTGCTCCCTAGAGCCTACCAACACTTAGGACTGTTCTAAAGAAAACAAAATTTCAGGGACAGATCTGAAAAATCGGAATGGATGTTGGACTGATTTTTTTAAAGATGATAAAAGACTTCGATTCGATCCGAAATGATCTGAAATTTTCAAGGACTGACCCCAACCTTAACAACACCTAAGACCACTCTAAATGACAAAAATACATCAGAAACAAACCTGGAAAATTTTCGGAATAAATCTGGGCTGATAAAAAAAAGACGAAAAAATGATCCGATCGATCCGAAATGATTCAAAATTTTCAAAAAATGATCCCTAACCCTTGGGAAATATTTAGACCCACTTGGAAACGCATTTTGACCCCAGAGCTGACCTAAAAGCTTCGAAAAAGTGGTCGGGTTTATGAACAAAATTTTGAAACCCGACTTGAACGATCCTTTTCATCATTACGATTTTTGCACAACCCATTTTAGTCATTCCCCGGTTCTTATATAAAATATATTTTTCTTGATTTTCTTGATTTTTCTGTTTTTCTCATTTATCATTTTTATATTTCCTTAAAAAAGAGCAATATATATATTCATTCTAAAAAAATCCTAACTAACAAGTTTTCATTTTTTCAAGGATCCTTTTCCGTGTTTTTCACAAAACATGAATCCTAATTTTTTTATTTTCTCTTTTTTGTATTTTCTATTTTTCGTAAAACATTTTTGAAAAGGAGAAAAGAAAATAAAACAAAAGGAATTATTTACAAGATAAGGCCTAAATCCCGATCAAGAAGTTATACCTACAACCAACGATGATGACGATGTCGAGGAATGAACAAGACTTCGGCTTGGTTGATGTCGAACCCGAGCACCTTCGGGATTTGAGGAAGACTCGTCGATTCACACGGACTCGGGCTTGGTCTTGATGATTTGCACGGGCTCGGCTCGGATCGATGAAGAACTCCAAGTTGGTGTCGGAATCGGGCTCGGGTCGGCGGCGGATCCGAATTTGGAACGGGATGAAGATTCTTGAATTTTTTTTTTGCTCAACACCTGAGTCTAAGAGTGGATATTCAAGAGAGAGTTCAATGTGTGTTTTTGATGTCTTCAAGATCTCCCAAAATCTGTAAATGAATGGCATATTTATAGAGGAAAGGCTGTGGGGGCTGAAATGTAACACACCAGAAACTTCAGGGGCTGAAAAGAGAAACGAAAATAGAATAAAATAATAAAAAAAGAAAAGCAAATGTGCAGAGATTGAACAGAGTACTAGAGGATGGCAGCGACGGGAGGGAGGCCGAGAAGTCAAGAGTGACGGCCGGAGCAGGACGGCGCCGTACGGCCGATCAGAAGGCCGGTGCCGTGCACGGCAACCGGTGGTACGAATCTCGACAGTGAGGAGGAGAGATAGAGAGAGAGAGAGAGAGAGCCGGTGTGAAAACGATCGGGGAAGCTCGGGAAGGTCAGCAAGGGCGGCTCGTCGACGACTAGCGCTGGCGGATGTCAGAGGAGGTGGGTACGGCACCGGAACAGACAATTTCGGCGCCGAAAGGTGGAGAGAGAGTGAACGGAAGTGACCGGAGAGGGAGAGAGATAGGATCGCAAATGGACGGGGATGGATTCGGGGTGGAGCCGGGAGCTCGACGGGGTCGTCGGTGTGGCCAGAGGTGGCCGAGAAGGCCGTCCGTGGCCGGCGTTGAGGCTGGCCATGACTCTCTATAAAATTGCGGGGAAGGAAGAAGAAGATGCACTGTTCAAACAAAAAAAATATTTTTTTTTTCATTTCAATGCGCAAATTTTTTGGTTATTTTTTCGTATGAAATAACATAAAACAAAATAAAAAAAATTAAGTTTGAAGTAGGATTAAAATATGTGACCCTAGTAGGAACGAAACGGGACTTTAATCGGGTCAAAATCAGGTATCCATGAACACTGTGTTCACTTCCACTTAAACCCTTTTTTTTTTGTATTTTCAGTTTTGATTTAATTTTATGTATGAAATAGGATAAAATAAAAATAAAGATTAAAATATCGAAATAAAATTTAAAATATGGGATACTAAAAGGAACGAAATAGGATTTGACCGAGTCAAAATCGGGTGTCTACATGGGGTTTGATCATTACGAACATATTGCATTCCTACCTCCTCCTCCTCTGAAAAATCATGCATATAATTATCTCGTACTTCGCCGGCATGCATATCTAGCTCTTCATTGTCTTGACTAATTTCATGAAGGGGTGGTGCAAGTGATGCGCCTACTTGCGGTTGGTTGGTTCCGCGGAAGGATGCATCGCCTATTTCACCAATGCCTACTTGATGAGGAACTTCTTGACAATCTGATAACAAAAGTTACATATATCTGAAGTGGATATTTTTTCTTATTGAGTACAAACTCCAGATCTTCATCATTTTCCACTTCCATTTGTTATGAAACGTCACCCCCTCCAATATTTGTCGAATGCAACTTCATTATAAATCGACTATTGTCATGAGGAACAATGCTCTGCACCTTTCTATACAACTCATCATATGAGATATTCATCGGGACAATTATGCCTTTAGACTTAATTTGACTTCTTGAATATCGACAACCTCCATTAGCTATACACTCTCATTTTCTATTGAACATATTCACCACTCAAACGTGCTCCATGTTACCTATCCATTAACATGAACATATATTATATGTCCCAATAAAGTCTTTATAGGTATTGATAAATAGGTTTCAAAAACTCATGCATAGGTCCTAAAATATTATGTATAGGTCCTGAAAAATTATGAATAGGTCTAGAACAATCATGAATAGGTACAGATAAAGTTTAAATAGTTACCGATAAATAGGTCCTGCAAAATTATGACTTGGACTAGAAAAATTATAAATAGGTCCTGATAAAGTCTAAATAAGTACCAATAAACAAGTCCCAAAAAATAATGAATAGATCCCGATAATGTCTAAATAGATACCAATAAATGGTCCTGAAAATTCATGAATAGGTCCTAATAAAATTTACAAAGGTGCCGATAAATAGGTCTCATAAAATTATGAATAGGTCTTGATAAAGTCTACATAGGTACCGATAAATTATGGATAAGCTCGGAAAAATTATAAATAGGTCCTGATAGAGTCTAAATAGGTATCGATAAGCAAGTCTCGAAAAATTATGGATAGGTCCGAAAAAATCATGAAAAGTTCCCGATAAAGTCTAAATAGGTACCGATCAATAGGTCTTGAAAAATTATGAATAGATCCCGATCAAGTCTATATAGGTTTCGGTGATTGGGATACTTTTCACTGGGACAACAACAACAAAATACCTCAACAACCCCCGATACTTTTCACCGGGATGGTTATGTAACGGTAATTGGGATATCATCGTTGTTGTTGTCACTGGTTTGATTAGCACCGGTCGCCACCCGTGATGCTCCGTTGAGGCAGCCGATTACGCGCACGTGCCGCCAATGCTCTGGTGATGCTCTGATGAGGGAGAAGCTGCAGACGAGAGAAAGGAGAGAAAAATCATGGAGGGAAAGGGGGTTGCTGTGTAAAAATTTTGAAACAATCGAAAATAGCTCATAAGGGAATAATAGTCTTTCACTACGAGGAGCTGCTAGTTTTCAAATGTTTACAAAGCAGTGTTACTCTTAAAATGCAGTAGAGGAGCAATGCTATTTTTGGCCATTAACACAGATAAAATTTACTAAACTAAAATGAAATTCATTTACATCTTATGTTTTTCTTATCGTACCTCCCGATCCCCGTCTCCGTTCTTTTTCTCCTCATCTCTCTCTCTCGCTGCTCTCTGTGGTGCCTGGGGGAAAGTCACAGCATGCCATAAATAAAAGTTGGAAGAGGATATATATATATATATATATATATATGTGGAGTTATCAGGTGGGGTAGGAAAAAAATAATGTAAAATGCTAATGGGTTTAATTAATCATAATGGGTTGAATGGGCTAGCCTCATGGCTCATGGGCTCACAATAAATCTAAAAAAATATCTCCAATATCTTGAGAACTATATTTGACAATAAGGAAATTCTATTCGAAGGGAAATGAAAACTCTCCGTAATCCCTAAATTATGGCAATTGGGGTTTGGATAGAGGTGTGCACTGGGTACTTACTATGTAGAACCTGAATTAGTTGGAAATAGGGTCGGTAGAGAGTGGAATCGAACGAGTTGGAACCTACCTAGGTTTAGAATAGATGCTAATGATATTCAGGTAGGTTCTGGTAAGAATAGGTTATGATTCTGATTCTGATTCCAACCATGCGATAGCTGAAACAGGATTGAAACTAAATATATTTCGGCTGGCAATAATTTCCCTAGTTTAAGTCTAATTCTCATGTTGTTTGAATAGTTAAATTTCAAATTTCATAAATTTTCATTTTACATAATAATTATTCTTTTATTATATTTAAAATATCGATATCGATAGATTTTAGAAATAATAATAAATAACAGTGAAACATTTAAAACTTTATATAGATTTAACTAATATCTGCTAAATTTTATGCCATTACACTAAATTAATGATAATTAAATTAAAATTACAAAAATTTATCTTATATCCTATTGCTTAATTATAAATTTGTTAATTATAGGTATATATTCACAAAGTTATCTAATAAGAAGAGAAAAAAAGGTTCCAATATGATATCTGGAAACTTCGGTATTTTATAGGTTCTAGATAAGGTCCAATTCTAAAATTCAACAGGGTATAATCTGGTTCCAAAACTTAGGAATGAGTACTATACGAGCTAACAACTATACAAGTCGGGTTTTATCTTCCGTACTCGATAAACTAGCCACGATTAACCTCGAAGGGTTAGTCAAATGGATATGACAAGTGTATGACTCATGGAAATACGCAAGGTTGGAGGTTCAAATCGTCCTTGAGCATGCATCACTTGGTGAGGCCACCCACACATGTGCTTTGCACATGGACTGACTTAGATCCATTGGCTTGTCGAGTGTTTATACGTCCGGAGAGAGTAAACTCCTTGTTATAAGAAAAAAAGGCCATGAGCTAGTTGTTTTTCTTCTTCTCTCAAACATAACTAACGAGTTTGACATTTGGGTCTAACAAGGTGTAAGCTCATGCTCAAATATCATGAATAAATTTAAGAAGAAAAAGGATTTGAGGAGTTGGGTATAGATGCAGAGAAAAGGTAAACATGGTGGTAATAGGGCAAGTCACAAAATTTATTATACTGAGTAACTCAATAAATTATATATGTTAGTCGCTATTTGTAGGCTTGAAGATGTAATTAATTTAGGAAACAAATGTGTTGAAAATATCATAAATAATATCAAATTATCGGAATATTTTAAAGGTATTGACTAGACCACTTGATCGATGTGACCTCATTTATAAATATTCTATTTCCTAAATAATAGGAAATAATATCTACAATCGTGGAAGATCACAATAGCAACAAAGTGGTCACGATATCTAGGACATATTTTTCTTGATTATGATCCTATCCTTCCCCTCCTCCCGACCAAAACTCAACCATCGCCTCCCTTTCTTTTAAAATCATTTCAACAGCACACCTACTTTCCCAATTTGCACATATTCTATTAATCAATTCGTGGCCGATTTCTCCTCTTCAACATAATTTTCTACTCCCTCCTCTCCCACGATCCAGGTCAAACTCATTGACCGTAATTATTTTTCTAAAGGAATCATGAACCTCTTTTTGATGCCAATCTTTCTCCACTATGAAGGCAAGGTTCGTGTCCTGGAAAGAAAAAGCCACTAATGATGTGGATGAAAATACCAAATCTAGCATATCAACGAAGGGTTTCACATGATAGGTTCACTATGACATGTTTAATGCCCAATGTGACTTAAGGAAAAGATCTCTATTAGAGTAGACATGACGAGTACCTTCAGTGTCAGTCCACCACCTCTTTGAATTTCACTCGACCAGGTTCTATAAGCTCGAGAGTATAATAATTTGTAATCTCAAATGGCAACGAAAATAAAATCACAATTATGAAATAAAGTATATGACATGAAGTCATATTATTACAGTATAACAATATAAAATTAAAATACTAATTGACAAAGAAAAGTGTAGAAATACAAACTGTAAAACTCAAGATACAGTTACGATAGAGTAGAAGTCAGCACCAAACTTCTTTCTCTCGGCGAACTGAACCAAAATTAAACACTAATGAAAACAATACACGACGATAGAGAGGATAATTTTTGAAAAATTGTATGCTACAACCTATGCCAAGTGGCTCTATCTATTAGGGGTGTGCATGGAAACCGGTTCAGGATAAATCGAACCAAACCAAACTGGAAAAGAACCGGTTCAACTCAAACCGGTTCTATTTCAATTCGGTTTTTAGTCAAAAACCAATTCGGTTAATTTACAAGTTCAATAAATTTAGTGAACCAGTTTAAACGGAACCAAACCGTTTTAAATATAATAAATAATAATAATAATATAAAATATATATATTTCATACTTTCAGTTTCAAATCCCTTTGACATTGAATAAACCCTAGGGAAAGTCCAAATTACAGCTTCCCTTTTCAAATTGAAGGTCTCCTTTCCACCGGCTTCAAATCATCCTCCCAGTGTCCTCCAAGTCCCCTCCCTCCAGTCGATCCACCTCGACATCTCTCAATTTCGATCTCAGATCCAGGACGATCCAGAGAGCATACTAGTAAGGATGATTTTGAGTGCAGGCAGAGGATGAGCTTGAGTGCTGAGCAGAGAAGACCAGCTGAGATGGGTGATCTCGAGTGCAGAGCGAAGAAGGGCTGATCTCGAGCGACGACATAGAAGGGGGATTCGTGGGATGAGATGGAAAATTCGAGCACAGTACGGAGAAGGGTTGATCTTGGGCACAGGAAGGACGAGTCTTGGGCTGAGTTGAATGATCTCAAGCGTAGAGAAGGGAAGGGTCGATCCCGAGCCCAGGAGGAGAAGGACGATTCTGAGCGTAGAGCAGATGTCTAGGTTCGAGAAACTGACGTGAAGTTTACTTGACAATGAGATGGAGGGGATTGGTTCTTATCTGTGCATTATTGGAAATGGGCTTGTAACTTAAGCTTATGGGCCTGGTCATATGTACATTTGGGCTTGTTAATTTTGAAAATTAAGTCGGCTTGGTTCAATTTGCAGTCTGACCAATTGAACTAAAATTGAATTTTAAACCAGCTCGGTTCGAACCAGTTAACCGAACTGGTTAAACAATCCAGTTTTTCCCTCCTAAACTAGTTATAGTTCAAACCTACTATACTGAATCGAACCGAACTAGTTTATTTGGTTCAGTTCAGTTCAGAACCGGTTCGGCACGTGAACCGGTTTTTGCACACCCCTACTACCTATAAAGAAGAAGGGAGATTATCAATTAAATGGCATGTAATCGGGTTACTTATGAAAAGGAAGATTTCCTTTTCGCTTTGTATTGTTCTTCATGCATTCCCTCCTATTTATACAAATGGAGATGTTGGTTAATTGAAGAACTTCGGTTGCCAATGATTGCAACCATTCAATCCCATTAATATTCTTTCATTTGCCCACAACAATCTCATGTAATTGAGATTAGTTAATTGTAAATGATTGATGGAATTAAAGAAATGTAATAGGGGATTGCATTCGCATGTGCACGTCACTTTCTTGCACATAAGTGCAATTCAACTTATCCCAAAAAGCAATTGATTATGTCTCCATTTACATATTGATTTATTTTTGTCCATTTATTTTCCTTCAATTTCAAGAGAAACAATTTCTCATTCACACTTTTTATCGATGCCATCTTTCCAAAAATTTCGCACATGAATGGAAATTGTTTTGGTTTTGGCTCTTGGTAGTGTTCAGTGGGTGAATCCTGAATAGGATAGGTAGGTGCCTCCACCTTTGAACCTTTCCTTGTGAAAGTATACTTACTTTACTAGCTATACAGTAGATATGATATACTTGAACTGTCCTGCTTTCTTATGAAAAGGATCATATACCTCGCACATGAATCCAGTAAACTTCTGTTCAGTTCTCATGGTTGTGTTCGCCTGGCCATGAACACCATCCTAGCTCTGCGAGAGTTTTTAAAGAATGAAGCCTCGTTAAAGCGACACCACTTCTCTCTCACATAGGTGATTTATAAATCCTAATTATTCTATTTACTCCTTTATAATTCATTAAAGCATCTGAATGCTAAACTTATCATTTTAATATGTTGTTTCATGTCTATGAATGGGCTGAGGATTAATCCCCCACAGTGATCTCATTAAGTCTTATGAGTGGATTGTCCCTTTGAACGAAGATCTTGGGATCTCCAGTCAACTAGGTTAGGTTTTCCTTCATAAAACTTGTTCTCTGATGGGCTTAAGTCCCATTCCTTTTGACATCTTCTCAACTAATTCTCTGTTTAACCATTTGATTCGTGGCCATGAGATTATCCTTTGACTTCACATAGTCAATAGAGATAATTTCAGTTGAGAATAGTTGTTTAATGGTATTATGTCTACGATGTATATGTTTAGACTTACCATTATATATATTACTTTGTGCCTTTCTAATAGCTAACTGACTATCACAATGAATACAAATTGGTGGCACCAGTTTTTCCCATTTTAGGATATCCTCAAGGAAATGGCGTGGCCATTTAGCCTCTTCTCCACATTTATCTAACGCGATAAATTCATATTCCATTGTGGATCGAGCTATCACAATTTGTTTCAAGGATTTCCATGACATAGCTGCTATAGTTAATGTGAAAACGTATCCGCTAATAGATTTTGAGTCCTTTAGATCAAATATCCAATTAGCATCATCATTGTACTCTTCAAGTATGTCGGATCTCTGGTATGAGTAAACCATAATTTTGAGTATATTTTCAGTACCTTAGTACTGTCACTATTGCCTTCCAATGTTGGCACTCGGACTACTCGCATATCTACTCAATCTACTAACCGTGTAGGCAATATTTGGTCTAGTACAACTCATTAGATATATCAAGCTACAATAACTCTTGAGTATTCCACCAGTGAAATAATCTCCCCTCTATTCTTCGATAGATGGAGACTTGTATCTAATGGTATTCTACCAACACTAGAATCATTCTTATTAAATTTATCAAGAATTTTGTCCACATAATGCGACTGGTCTAAGACTAGTCCTTCTGATTTTCTGTTGATTTTAATCCCTAAAATCACATTAGCAAGACCCATGTCTTTCATGCAAATCTTGAATACAATATATTTTTGGTAGATTTAATGATTCTCATTACTACCAACAATGAGTATATCATCCACATATAGACATAAAATAATATAACCATTTTATGTCTCTTTTACATATACATATTTGTCACACTCATTGATCTTAAAACCATTGGAAATCATTATATTGTCAAACTTTCATGCCATTGCTTTGGTGCTTGTTTAATCTGTACAATGATTTAACCAATTTATAGACTTTCTTTTTATTTCCTGGAACCACAAAACCCTCGACTGTTCCATGTAAGTTTCTTAATATAAATCACCATTTAAGAAAGCTGTATTCAGATCTATTTGATATATCTCTAAATTGAATAACGTCGCAATTGCAAGTATTATCCTAATGGAATTTATTCTCGTCATCGAAGAATAAGTATCAAAGTAATCAAGGTCTTCTCATTGCTTGTATCCTTTAATTAGAAGTCGAGCCTTATACTTATTAGGGGACCTATCTGCTCTCATTTTCCTTTTAAAGATCCACTTGGATCCCAAAGGTTTATAGCCAGGAGGAAGATTCACTAACTCCCAAGCATGGTTCTGCATAACCGAATCAATTTCATTATTTATTGCCCCATTTCAAAGAGGTCCCTAAGAAGAAGTCACGGCTTCTTCATAAGTCTATGATTCCTTTTCTAACAACTAAGTTAGAAACCATCCCCAAAGGTCTTTTCCACTCTTGTCCTCTTATTTCGTCTTCGTTCACATTCATAATTAGGACCATAATCCAAATCATGATTTCCTTCATTCATACTTTCAGAAATTCACTCTAACGAGCTTGATCCCTCATCGAATCTACATGGAAATACATCTTCAAAGAACGACGCATTCACTGATTCTATTATCGTATTCTTGTGTATATCTTGAATCTTTGATTCATACACAAGGAATCGATATGCACTACTATTATGTGCATAGCCTATAAAGACAAGTCCATCATTTTAGGACCCATCTTTACCTTTTTTGGTATTGGAATAGCTACTTTCACACGACACCTCCACAGTCATAAGTGTTTGTAGGATGGTCTCTTACTATGCCATAATTCATATGGGGTCTTTTCCTCTTTCTTTTGAGGTACCTTGTTCAAAAGGTAATTACTTGTCAAAATAGCTTTCCTCACATGTTCTGGGGTAACCCTGAACTTAGAAGCATCGTATTCATCATTTCTTTCAATGAGCAATTCTTCCATTCCGCAGCACCATTTGATTAAGGTGAGTAGGGTGCAATTATTTTATGGACAATTCCATGTTGGGCACAAAATCACCAAAATGTGTTTCATACTCGCTGTCTCTATCACTTCTCAATCTCATTCTCTTATTAAGTTAATTCTCAACTTCATTTTTGTAAAGAATAAATTTACTCGAGGCTTCATCTTCCTCTTAAGCAAATACACATAGCAGTATTTGGTGCTATTGTCAATGAAGGTAATAAAATATTTATAACCACCTCTCATTTGCACAAATTTCAAGTCACCAACATCACTGTGAATTAGCTCAAGTGGTTTGGTATTTCTTTCAGTTGATTGAAACAATGACCTCGTTAATTTTGCCTTAACACAAATTTCACATTTGTATTTGAATCCATTTGCAATTTCATTATTTCTTCCATGTTAAGTAGTTTTTGTATTGAATCATAATTAACATGTCCTAACCTGCCATGTCATAGATTGGAAGACTCAAGCAAGTAGAAGCATTATGAACTTTATTGATAACAGTGATTACATTGAGCTTAAAAAGCTCATCACTATATAACCCTTGCCCACATACATTCTAGACTTAGATAAAATTATTTTGTCTAACTCGAACACCATTTTGAAACGCATTTGTTCAATAATGAACCAGATACCAGATTCTTCCAGATTTCTGGCATGTACAACATGTTGTTCAAAGTTAGTAATTTTTCAGAGGTCATTTTCAGGACCCCTTTCTTTGAACTTCAACAGCAGAAGAAGCGGAGTTTCCCATGAAGACCTTCTCTCCATTAACTAGCTTGAAGGCTGTAAAAAGGTCCCCATTCATAGTAGTTAAAGGGAGGCCTTCTTCGTCAAAAGTAGATTGATCCACTAGTGTCTTGCCAATAGGAGGTCGATGAAGAGAAAAACCTTTCAAATTTATGCAAATATATGTGAAATACATGATGAGCTTGAAAAAACTGAATGGTTGCAAGGTGATGGAATCTGAAAAGTAATTTAAGGATTTCATCAAGCAGATTTTGTGCAAATATTATTGAAATACTGGCATAGTAAGGACTCTGTAGTCCTAAATTTAATTGAACAAATTCAATGTTGGTAAAAGATCGAACAAATTCAGTCAGATAAATACCTCCTACTAAATTTCTCAAATCTTCAAGAGAACCTGCACCCAAATTTAGTTGAACAAATCTAGTGTTGATAAAAAATCGAACATATTCAATCATATATCTTCAGCAAAAAATGAGTCAAACATCTATGAAATACATACTCCTAATGTTGTTAGCTAGACCGGGGTCCGGTCCAGGTCGAGCGGGTTCATGGGACAGGCCTGACCCGGACCAAGAAGCAAATGGTCCGGTCCAGGTCGACGGTTCGGGCTTGAGTGACCCAGCCCGGAACCGTCACACATATGGGGCGGGCCGGGCTAAACCGGTCAGTTTTAAATTTTTGAATTTTTAGGGTATTTTATAGGATTTTATATACGATTTTAAAATACAATGAAAGATTTCATTTTTAGGATTCGAACCCAAATCTTCTACTTAAAAGTTAAGAATCTTAACTAACTAGACTAATCATATTTTATTTACATTTTTTACGCTCGATATTATATAACTAACTTTATGAAAGTATGTTAGATTTTTTAGCATTTTCAAATAAATTTGAATTATTTATTTTTAAATAAAATTAAAATATATATATTTCAATTTAAAAAATAGTCATTAGTAGATATGTTTGGTATTTATAATATTTTAAATATAATGCAAAATTAATTAAAAAACTTTTAAAAAGGAGATGTTAATGGGAGAGTGGGGGTGGCGCGGGTCCCACTGGCCGGGAGGGGGTGCACAGGGCCCACTAGCCAAAAGGGAGAGAGAGGGTGTGTGGGACCCACTGGCCAAACGGAAGGGAGAAGGGGTGCGGGGCCCACTGGCTAGAATTGACCTTGACTTTTGGAATTTTTTTAAAAAAAAAGCTTCGGTTCACAGTTCTAGTCTGGGTTGGTCAAGGTTCCAGGTTGATGAGAGTCCAAACCGGTTCGTGGTGAATAACGAGTCGGTCCGATTCCTGTTCAACGGGTTAATTTTGTCGACCCAGCCCGTAACCAAGCCTCAACCCTTAGGGGGGCCGGTTACGGTTCATGACCTGTCCGAGCCGGTTCACTGTTCGCACAGGCCTGTTCCGGGCCGAACCGGCCCATTTAACAACACTACATACTCCCAAACCTTCATCAGAACATGTAGAACCCAAAAAAAATTGAACAAATTTAGTGATGGTCTAGCAAATCGAACTTAACTTCCCATTGAACTTCCTGAACCTTGAGAAGTGGTCAGACTGAAGGAGGAGGGAAGAAGCTAGTGTCTCCATCAAAACAGCCATAGAGCTTTCTGTCTTCTCAAAATAGACCATGACAGAGCACTTTTGGATTTCTATCAGTGGGAGAAGGAAAGTGTGCGAAAAGAGAATGTGGGGTAACTGTGAAATGGTTATTTAATTTAAATGTCAATGGATCCCTTCTAGATATAATATAAACTTAGTTATATGGAAGGGTCTCTTTGGAAGATGAAAGTGAGACGAAAACCGTCACTTTCTTCAATATAATAATAGCGATTATATAGTGTCCTAATGATAAGTAATTTACAAACCCACAATAGATATTTATTAAAAAAATTTTAATTATGAAAATTAGTTAATTTATGTAGTGATTGAAAATTTTATTTTTCTGAAAGTGGCGCATTTTTTATTTTTCTGAAATCAAAATAAGAAAAATTTATTTTTTTCCAATAATAATTAATCACATGTTGATATATTCTCAAAAAACCTTGTTTCCTATGCACAGTGAGCATCATTAAATACGAAGTGAATAGTATGCTTCGGCATAAAATTAATGAAAAAATCAAAATATGAGCATATAGTTGTTGTCAATATTTAAAGGCTAAGATGGATATGTCAAGTACGAATGGAATATTAGGCAAATAAAAAATATGTGCATTATGTATTGTTCAGTTGTCTCAAGTTGTCCTTGGTAAAAGATAAAAAAGAGTTGTCTCATAATGTCAAATGCTAGAATCGAAACTATTAGGGATATAGACATAGATTGTGCATGTAAGGGACCTAGACAAAGAAAGAGCATTTAAATATGGTTAAAATTACCAGCCAAAAATTACAATTACAAAAGTTTGATCTAATAAAAAAATGAAATGATAATTAAAAATATAAAAATACCTCAACCATGGTGACAATACTTGCACCATCCATGAAATCAATTACATTCTACATTTAAAAAAAGAGGCATTTAATATTAACTTCTCCATCAATTAAGAGACAATAAAATCAAGGCTTAAATTTAAGTATACACATCCTTTTGGCAAGGGAAATAAATGTCTTCAGCATTTAACAAAGAAGAAAGTCCTTCAAAAAACCAACAAACTAACGATGTAGAAACCAAGACCATGTAAAATATTAGCAATAAGAATTAAAGACAATATAAGCTAAAAGAGAGGATCCACTATCTTAAAAGAGTGGAAAAACAAAATGTTCTCACTTCGCATCGGTACTCCCTCACTAACAAACCAATGCAGGTTGGTAACAACATTATGTAAACAGTAACAAACCACATAGCATCCAATTCACCAAGAAATCCGTCTGATTATTACTTGAGGTAGAAATCATCACCAATGGGGACCATGAGAAGATGAGAGATATGCCTGAAAGAAGAAATGATGTTGATCAAATAGAAGAAAAAACTTGAAAAAGTCAAAGAAGAAAAATGTTAATCAAAGAGAAGAAAAAATTTGAATCAAAAAATTAAAACTCACCAAAATGTTACTTTCTTAGCCAAACAATTTTCCCTTTTCTCTTCAACGCCTCAATGATCCCTTGAAGCTATTGCAATTATCATGCTAGTATGGAAAGTGGGTGTGGAACTGCCATCCCTTGGAGTTGTTGCAAATTGTTGTTATGGAATGGAAGGTAGGCATGGAACTCTAAGCAGAATTCGGAGAACAAAAGAGATACTGTCTTGGAGAAGTGGGTGAAAAAAACTGACCTTTTGTTAACCACTTCAAATGGAAGTATAAAATAGCCCTTAGGATCTCAATATAAAGTGAATTGGATATGAGGCTTATTTTGGCATTGGAAAGTGAGAGAAAACCACCTATTCTTTCAATATAATAATAGAGATGATTACCATAATGGAGCTCTAGTGATCTTTGAGTCACGAGCATTTTACAACTCTCTGGTTTTGAGCTATGAGTAATCCATAACTAATATAAGGTAACTTTATAGTCTTTGAGTTGTGAGAATCTAATTTGTCGTAATAAGGTAATTCATGATTATATGTACGTGTATCTACAGTGAGTCAATGTGACTTACAATGTCTCGACTACTCTCTTCATTTTAGCTCTTGTGAGGCCTCCTTGAAGGTCCTTGCCATGCCAAAGTTTAGTAGTTTTGGGTGCAAATTGCTATAAAGCAATGTGTTGCTTGGTTTCAATTCCCTATGTATGATAGTTATTCTTGAGTCTTTATGCAAATAAAGAAGCCCTCTAGCAATTCCAAGTATTATACCAAATTGCTTCCTCCATAAGAGAGATTTCTATCTTCATTTCTAACTAATTTTCATGGAGATCATTTCTTTGTAAGATTTACTTTTCTCATCAAACAATCTCACTTTAGCATCCAAATAAAGAGAAATTTTCCTCTACCTTTCCCTCCTATGCCCCTCCAAATAAGAAGCAAAGCTTTATCTCTCTAAAAATAACACATTATCTCCTGGTGAGGTTCAAAACTTCATCAATTTGGTATTCTAGTTGAGATTGGAACTCAATTTCAACTTTGAGATGAGGTTTCTCTATAATAGCATGTTTTCCTTGTTGGTTCTATAATCTACAGTTGCTTGACGACCAGTACCATCCTTCGATGGATTGGTTAAGCAAACTTGAACTTCATCAACAATGAAGCAAAACAAATGACAAGGCCAATGAGACTAGGGCTCCTCCACAAAATGTCTTGCTTAAGGTACAAAAGCCACCACAGTAACCATAAACTCTACATCCATCATAGATATCATGGTGGATGGCAAAAATACAATAGGTGATGGAAGCAACAATGGAAAAAGTTTTGCAAGAACATATCTAAACATAAATTAACATTGTTATTGGAGTAGAATGTGATCGATATGAATGGAAAGGGGAGAGATTTTCATTCCATAATAGGTAAAGCAATCAAGCCTAGAAGAGGTAAAATCTCATGGACTCCTTAAATTCATTCTTCCCTCTCCTCATTCTTCATTGATGCCACCACCACTATCATAGTTGAAGAAGGCAATGTGTAGGCTAATATCTTCACTTATCCACCACCATCTACACCAAAAATGCTGCTTCTTGCTCCTCATGCATGGAGCGATTCTTCCTCTCATGGTGGAGATACCACCAAGGCCAAGGCTAGTCACACACTCAAGGCCTTATGTGGCCACTGCTAGGTTCAGTATAGCTGCTCATCTCTTAAAGAATTGAGCAATTTTTTCAGCATATCGGGCAGATGGGGATGATCATGTCTAGAACAGCACAAGTCCCTATCTCTTTGGCAATTTTTCATCCCTCCCAAGCCCCAACTCCTACTCAAAGTAACATAAGAAAAAAATTCGATAATTGGTTCTAGTGGTCATAAAATACTAGGAAATTTTTGTATTGTTAAAGCTATTATTGCTATAAAATGAAATATGTAGCAATAGTTGCATTTATAATGAACATTATAGTAGCAATTTTTATACCAATATGAAATCAATTTAAAAATTTTTGTACCAATATTGACAAACTAAAATATTTTGTACTAATCCATAACCAGTCAAAAAATAGCTTACCCCTAAGATGCCACATCATCAGTTTTTTGATGTTGTCAATGAGAAGTTAATAGAACATAGCACTTATGAACAATTCTGAAATGTACAACATTTAGATACAAAAGTTTCTTTTTGAACCAATTTGAAACCTTTTCAAAACTTTTTATATCATTGGTGCAATTACCCCTTAATTGTGATATGTGGAAGGATGAAGATGTGATAAGCCTAAAAGATTAGGAAGGGTGGAAAAATAAAATAGAATAGAAAGTTCAAGGGGACAATTGTAAACTCGTGTCACAATGGCTGCCATGGCTGTTGCTCTTAGCCATTGATGTTCAAATGGTAGTTGTGGCCAGTAATTCCATAATAAGAGTGATTGTAATCCATAGCAGAAGGCATGAATGGAAAGTCCGCTCTTCTTCTCTATCTCAACTTGTCTTTCTCTTCTCGATCTCTCAACACCCTCATCGACTCCAGACTTTCCTTCTTCTATCTTCATCTTGAAAATTGCATATTAGAAAAATTTTGTTAATAGAAAAAGAAGTCTCAAATCCATAATGATCATTTTTCACTCTTCATATGCATGTATCATAGACCTGAGTCTACTTGGAAACTGTACAATGAACCATGTTAGAGACACATTTATCACATGTGTGAAATAAACATGTATCAATATTTTTGGTTAGCTACGATACTTTCCTTGTAATTTCTTGGTTATTTCATTACTTATTTTGCAGGATTACCTTCCTTCTCAAGTAGTGTACATCTTGTATATCTTGAGGTATAATGAATGAAATGAATCAAGCATTTTAGTCCTATCATATCTAATTTTTCATGGTACCATAGCAGGTTTCTGAGATCAAATAATCTTCCATTCTTTTATTCACAAGCAACCAAAGCCTCTCACCTTCATCCCCGATCAATTAGATGGCGAAAATTAATGAGTTATCATCTTCTTAGTCTACTGCTTCTACTTTTAGTCTCGGGATAGATTGGGCTATGCAACAAGCCACCTGACCCAACACACATGGAGAAGGAGCATGCAGAAATTGCACTACACGCAGACCAGGCTCGACTATAGAGATAGACTGTAGATCCATAACGAAGGAGGCAGCCAAGCCCAGTGGAGGGGGGTTAACAATTGGCTAATTTAATGGACTTACAATAGCTCAATGGGCAAGTGTTGCCCAGACTGATGAAGTGAGCAATGAACAAATTGATAGGAGAAATAGGGGGTGATTAGAAACTTGTCGGATTCTCAATTTCAGAGGCTTTTGACTCTAATTGGCCCCAATGAAGGAAATTATCGATCTCTCTTCAGTAAAAATCTTATACTAGTAAATTCTAAAATTGACTAGATTATTGACACAGGTGCTTCAATGCATATGACTGGGCTTGCACCACAAATAATTGACCAGGTTGAAATTAAGGGTTTTTCACTTGTTTATATTCCAAAAGGACAATCGGCCCAAGTAACTCGGATTGGAAAAGTGAATCTTGGAAACAATTTTATTCTAAATAATGTTCTATTAGTAACTGACTTTAAATGCAACTTAATTTCAGTTGCAAGATTGGCACATGATCTTGATTGCCAAGTGATATTCCTCTCGGATTTATGCGTGATACAGGGCCATAACTCGAGGATGACGATTGGACCAGGTGAGCTCAAAGGGGGGGCCTACTGTCTAAGATGTGTGACATCTTTGGCTTTTGCATGTTAGCAACTAATAGCAGTGAGTCGTGGCATCGATGGCTTGGGCATCCTTCACATCAAGTTGACTTATGTGGTACTAAGTTAAAATTGGGTTGGAAGTTGAGTAAGGCATGTGATGTTTGTCATAAAGCGAACCAGACTCATTGTACTTTTCCAAAAATTATGAATAAAGCTAGGTTTTCTTTTCAACTAGTCCATTGTGATATGTGGGATCCATACAGAAGACCCTCAATTTCTGGAGCGCATTATTTCTTGATAGTAGTTGATGACTATAGCAGAGCAGTTCAGGCAAATTTATTAGGGGAAAAATCTGATGCCCGGAAACATATGATTGGTTTTTGTAACTTGATTAAAAACCAATTTACTCAATCTATTAAAATTGTCCGAAGTGACAATGGATTAGAGTTCACATGAAGGGATTGCAAGATTATTTTGTGGAGAACTAGATTCTTCATCAGATATCATGTATTTGATTTACCCCAATAAAATGGACGTGTCGAGCGAAAACACCGTCACATCTTGAATGTAGCTCTGGCCCTTCTCTTGCAGGCCTCACTACTGATGAAGTTTTGGGGTGAATATGTCTCCACAGCAACCCACTTAATCAACCTAACACTAACCTCTATCTTATCGGGCAAAAGTCCACATGAAGTTCTATTTGGTAAGCCACCAAATTACTCACATATAAGTGTATTTGGATCGCTTTGCTATGCTCATAATAGGCCTCAGGTGAAGGATAAATTCGGTGAAAGGTCACTTAAATGTGTATTCATGGGATATCCATTCATTAAGAAAGGATGGTGTGTCTATGATATAGAATCGAAGGAGATATTTATTTCTCGGGATGCTATTTTCTACGAGCACATTTTTCCTTTCTCGTCTGCCATGCAAGCTACCAAGAAGGATGAATTTAATCAACAACTTTACATTGATAAGGGAGCCACACAATTGATGGCTGAGGGGGACCAATCACGAAGTGAGCAGATTGAAAATGATAGGGTTGATACATGCTGGGCTACATGAAGGAAATCATCAGCATATAAGTAATGAAGGCTCAGGTAGGCCTGTCGAGAGGAATAAAGGGTTGGATTCTCATCAACCCACAATGGAGGCCCAAAGTGAAAGCAGCAACAACCCAAAACTCATCAGCCCACAATTAGAGGTAGATACATGACCAACAGATCATTTAGGCTAGACATCAGTCCAAAACTCGAGCTTACTTCCTTCCATAATTAAAGAATCTAAACATGAAGTTGAGGGGGAGTTCGAAGTAGTAAATTCGGAATCATAAATAAAAGAGCAAAATGTTCGAAGAATGTCGAAAAGAGAACAACACGCCATCATACCTATCCAATTATAGTTGCCATACATCTAAGATCCTCCCCTTTGCTCACCCGGCCAGTCAATGTCCTTAGGTACACATCATCCCATAGAAAATTTCCTTTCTTATGATACTGTGTCTGAAAATCATATGTCCTTTCTAGCTATGGTTGACGCTGATGAACCCAAGACTTATAGATAGGCAGTGTGAAATCCATGTTGGCGTGCGGCAATGGCTGAGGAAATTCGAGTGTTTGAACTTAGTAATACGTGGACTATTCAGCAACTGCCTCCTGGGAAACATCCAGTGAAATTCAAAATCAAGAGACTAGCTAATGGTATAGAATGCTACAAGGCACGTTCAGTGGCTAAGGGATTTACCCAAATTGAGGGAATGGACTTCCACGAAATATTTGTGTCGTTTGCAAAGCTTGTCACTGTTCATTGCCTCTTGACTGTAGCGTTAGCCAAGGGATGGACAATTCATCAAATAGATGTCCATAATGCCTTCCTACATGGCGATTTGGATGAAGACGTATATATGACCCTACCTCCTGGCTTCTCTTCACACAATGGGGATGTGTGTCTGCTAAATAAATTGATATATGGTCTTTGTCAAGCATCGAGTAATTGGCTTTCTAAATTTGCAGACACACTTCATTGATTTGGCTTCAAGCAAACAAGTGTAGATCATTCTCTTTTCACAATTTCAAGAGTTGATCTATTTTTGGGAGTCCTAGTTTATGTTCATGACTCGCTTACAGTGGGAAACAACTTTGATTATCTTGATGCCTTTAACCGGTATCTTGGTCGATGTTTTCAAATCAAGGACTTGAGTCTTCTGAAATATTTCTTGGATATCGAAGTGACATGAATCAATTCTGGTTTATTTTTTAACCAAAGAAAGTACATGCTTGACATTCTATCAGAATGCAGGATGTTAGGATCACATCCGTCGTACTGTTGTCCAATGAATCTAGAGATCTTCTGTCTAACCCTGGGAGATATCGTCGTCTAATGGGACGTCTCATTTATCTTACCATCACAAGGCCGGAGTTGTGTTATTCAGTACATACATTATCACAATTTGTGCAAGCTCCGCGTCAAGGACATTCGGATGCGGCCATGAGAGTCCTTCGATACCTCAAGCAATCACCGGCATAGGAGATCTTTCTCAAGCCATCGTCTTTGCAATTGACTGCTTATTGCAATTCGGACTGAGCGTCTTGTCCCATGACTTGCTAGTCCATTACGAGATATTATATAACACTAGGAGCAAGGCCCATTTCATGAAAAACTAAGAAAGAAAGCACGGTCTCTCGATCATCTATAGAGGCTGAATATCAAGCCATGGTTATTACTGTCAGTGAACTGATATGGTTATTTGCTTTCTTCACTCGGTGTTTCCATCAAGCATTCGACGTTATTACATTGTGATAACCAAGCAACCCTACAAATTGCTGCTAATCCAGTGTTTCACGAATAGACAAAGCACATTAAGATAGATTGTCATTTTATTCATGAGCACATTAAGTCCCGAGAAATATGCACTGCACACATTTCTAGCAGACAACAACTTGCTGACATATTAAGGCACTTGGGCAAGATCGATTTCTCTTCCTACTTGGCAAGTTGGGAGTTTGGAATACTCACTCTCCAACTTGAGGGGGAGTGTTAGAGACATATTTGTCACATGTGTGAAATGAATATGTATCAATATTTTGGGTTCGCTAGGATACTTTCCCTCCTTGTATTTTCTCATTTATTTCATTACTTATTTTGCTAGATTAATTCCTTCTCGAGTAGTGTACATCTTGTATATATTGAGGTATAACGAATGGAATGAATCAAGTATTTTAGTCGTATCTTGCCTAATTTTTCAAACCACATCCATTGACCTCCGATATCTGGCTTGGTTGGTTGTTGAATTGATCAGTCAATAATTACAATTTTCTTCAATCAGTTAGATTTTGTGGGCTGTGGCAATCATTCAGGAATAGAAATACTTTAGCCTTGTCATATTCAATGCCCTTGTTCGGGAGAAAGTTTTCAGTGGAGCAGTTATACCACGTCAGCACTGTTTATGTAGTATATCCATCCAATTACGACTTAATATGTAATCAATAATTATACAATTATGATTATTAAATTATAAAAATATTCAAAAAATATATTAAAAAACCATAAATAAATAGTGAACCCTATTTGAAAATTATATAGAAATGGTAAAAAAAGGTTAAAAAATCTAATAAATAATGAACCATAATTAAAAATAATATATAAATAGTAAATTCTTATTTGACAGATATGCCACGTAAGCGATGCTGATATTGTATGACCACTCCACTGATGATTTTCTCATTGTTCGGGCTTTGTTTTTCTTGCTTACTTTATTTACTTTTTATGTGTGAAAGTGATGTCTAATAACTGCTTGTTCTTTGGGCTAACTAATAAAAATAAAAGTCATGCAAATTTATGTGCATTAGTGGGATAATTCTCCTGGTACTCTATGCTTTACATCGAAAACAAAATCCCACAAATAGATCTTTCCACATCTTTGAATTACAAGTAAGATGAAATCGAGCCCATGGGATGCAAGTTGATTGGGCGTTTTATTCTCTATCGGCCCTGTGTCAATGTTACAGTCATGGCAGTGGAATTATAATCTTTTCGATTCATTTCGAGGTTCCTCTCTGCATAGAAACCAGGCTGCTTCGGATGGGGCAGCACAAAATTCTCGCTGTCCAACATCATTAGCACGGAAGACATAGTGGGTCGGTCCTCGGGATGTCGTTGCACACATAGAAGACCAACTTGAATACATCTCATAACTTCTGAAGCTGGTAAATCATCGTCCATTTCTCTATCTATGAGCTCAAAGGCTCTGTCCTCTTCCCAGAGCTTCCAAGCCTGAACGTCCCTTGGATCATTTCCAAATAAATAATATTTCTTGTGCAAAAAAATGGCTTTTGTGAGTAGACTTACATGTCCGATAAGATTGAAACTGTGTTCGAGATGCTGAAACTCTCTGTTTCTCTTTCCACTTACTATTTCCAGCACAATCACGCCGAAGCTGAAGACGTCAGATTTCACTGAGAAGATCCCGTCTATAGCATATTCAGGTGACATATAACCACTGCAAGCAACCATATATAAAAATTTGTAGATAAAATTTGCGCAAACTTACTAGTCCACAAACAAGAGTGTAAGGGAGTTATTGTGACTTACTATGTCCCGACTATTCTCTTTGTTTTAGCCCGTGAGAGGTCTCCATCGAAAGTCCTTGCCATGCCAAAATCCGATATTTTCGGGTTAAACTCGCCATCAAGCAACACATTGCTTGCTTTCAAATCTCGATGTATAATATTCAATCTTGAGTCTTGATGCAAATAAAGAAGCCCTCTGGCAATTCCAAGTATTATATTGAACTGCTTCCTCCATACTAGAGATTTCTCTCTTCGATCACCTGGTAACATATCGTGATAGTGATAGATTTAGCCTGGACCGTTCTGAATTTTCAACTATGCAGCTATGCAGAGGGCTGATGCAAACGGCAAGAACAAGAAGAAGAGTAAGCAAATCAAACCAAATATTAGAGAATCCATGCTGCCATTGGACATGTACTCGTAAATGAGCATCCTTTCTCCTCCTTCGATGCAACATCCAAGAAGCCTCACGAGATTTCGATGCTGAAGTTTGGCAATGAATATGGCCTCATTCATGAACTCATCGATGCCCTGTCTTGAGTCCTTGGAAAGCCTCTTGACAGCAATTTCTTGCCCGTTCGGCAACCGACCCTTCACAGAGGAAAAGAACATTCTTTCTTTTAAGCAAGCAGTACTCTCACCTGCTGGTAAAATTCGATTCACCAGAAGTGGGGATGAACTAACCTTGTAGACAGGGCCAAAGCCACCTTCTCCTATCTTACTTGAGAGGGAGAAGTTGTTGGTTGCTTGTGATATTTTCAAAATATCAAAGGTCGGTAGCTCCAAGTTTTCCTCGTCCCGGAGTTTAACCACGGATTTTTTCCGTCCTGCAAGAATTGTTAAGATTAACTCAGTAGAAGTGCAAATAATAATATATGCAAAATCCTCTTCCTGAATTGGGAATCTGTTGCATTGCTTGCTGTGAGTAAATAGCTAACCTCTTCTCCAAAGAACCCAAAAGAAGAGCATCGAAAAAACAACGGACAGAGAAAGACTTGTTATTAGAAGCAACTTCCTCCGCTGTGAATTTGCTGTGGTATCTGAAATGCAGGACCAGGAATTGCCCAAAATAGAGATAAATGGAAAACATATAAGAGGAATTCTATCACAAGGAATTCAGAAGAGATTCAATAGTTACCAAGGTCTGAGGCCATGACCCTAACAAAGAGATCGAGATTTGTGCCCTCTGTGAGTTGACGGATGTCAATCAAATTTCCATACCAAAGAATGCATCCGCTGCCATGCTCTCCCGTGGTGTCAGAATTCGCATAAGCTGAGCAAGAACAGTTGCTGAGGCACTCAGCCTTGCATTCCCCTAGGCTCATGCTGTTGTTCACCCTAAAAGATAACAAATCGGGCATCTTCAAACCCTTAATCCTCTTAAAGCCTTCATTCCCAGGGCAGGCCGACTGGTTCTTACGGACACAGCCACCGGACCAGACGAGCATGTCCCATTCCTGGGTCGACTTTGGGACATAGCCAACCAAACAGCTACAGATCCTAGGATCACTTATGGTACATACGGCATTCGGACCACACTTCGCATACTCATCGCATGAATCGCTCGGCAGTGTTTTGATTACAGTCCAATCTTGGGAGTCATTGCTCCACATACAAAGCTCATACAAGCCTTCGTAAGTTAACACTGCTCTAGCGATTGGCGATCTCCTGTAGATATCAAGTGTGAAGTGCACATCTTGAGAATTGATGGTGAATTGGACTTGGAAAATTAAGGGAGGGTTCACCAGCACCCCGCTGAACTGACCACCGATCCAAGGCCCAGTTCTGTACTTCTTGGTGCTGCCCTTCCTGATGACGATCTGCGGAATTCCTTGGATATCTATTCCATAAGTGAAGTCCCCAGGAGAAGGGTCGGTCAGGCTTTTCCACGAGGTCAACTGACGCCTGAACCCATTTGTTAGGTCCCATCCAATCTTCATTCCTGCTAACAGTGTATCAGCAGGGTAATCGAAACTCTGCCAAAGAAATATTCCCGAGTTGACGCTATTGTGTTCTTCTTCTGTTAACACGAGGTTTCCTGAATCTAGCAGTCTGGCGATTACCTTGCTTCCCCTTGAGAATGGAATGCTTGAATCACCAGAAGTCCATATCAGTCTTTCGGATCCATCTAGGATGACAAGACTTCCATTGTCTCCGATCTTGAAAATGCCCGCTGAGTCATTTAATGGGTGGTCTTTGTTCGCAACCCATACGATGGTACGGTTTGGGATGTTGTGGAGCCAGATCCCAAGGTACCGATTCTCGGAATTGTCTTCTGGACTGAAAAATCCGAGCTGGAACTTCTCTCCTACAGAAATCAATGAGTCACCTTCCTTCATCAGCTGAGACGGCTCTAAGATATCAACGGAGATGCATATTTCTATCACTGAGCATAGAACTATCAGTTTGCATGAGAAACCAGGAGTCAATTTCATTCTGAGGAGGGATCCCAAAATCATTGGGAAATGGTTATGGGGGAAGCAGAAAACAAGCAAGGAGTAAGCAAATGGGTAAGAAAGAAAACAGTCGATTAGACGGGAAGACTGGAGATTCATGAACCATTTTGTAAACGATTCGTATCCACCCAGTGAGTTATTATCTATAATTTAATAACAATGCGTAGACGTGTCGACAAGGCAATCCTTTCAAAACAAGGTTTCCAGGATCAACGGTATCCTCCTTCGAGGATGGGTCCATTGTTGACCAAATAGCGCATGCTCGGATCTGTGTAAGTTGATTTGAGTCTGTCATTTGAATTCTTTGAATGTCTCACAAGCCCATGAAGTTGTATATGCAACACGGAAAGATTGCATGTGTTGACGTGCGGTAGAAACAAATTTCAAGGAAGGCTCCTCGAGTCAGAAATGGAGAATTCCAACTGAATTGGTTTGGCAACAAAGCCAACAGTGACCAAAAAACACGATGGAAGAAGCTTCACAAGAAACCTGGAATAACAAATAAAACGGGAAGTCCATGTACACCCAAAAAAGTGAAGTCCAGTTTTCGTTTAAATACGAAAGTCAGAAGACGCCAATGCTGAAATTCTTACCAGAATAAGTTAGAGATGGCGCATAGCGACTTTTGTGGTGGATGGGTTTAGAAAAAGAAATTCACGACAATATTGAGAAAATTGATAAATTTTATATAGCATATTCACATATATTTTTGAATTCAAGGGATGTGACCGCCTCCGCGATTTCAAATCGGTATGATACCTCTTGTAAGCACAAAAACAATTAATTAGGAAGATGAGCTTTTACTCCCTTACTTTTCCATTCTCAGATGTTAAAAATGGTGGATATTTTCACCCAATTTCACTATGTTCTTGTGCTATAAATTTGTTCAATTGGTACATTAAGAGAATTTCTCTGTATATATCAAGAGGGAACGTGTGGTTCAGCCTGTTGTCGCCTAATCCATAAGTGAAACTAATGGGAGAAATTTCCATCTGATCCATCAGTTCAGGCACATGATGACCACTCTTACCTGAACCTCGATACGAATGGAAGAACTCCGATATATTAAGCGACACCTTTGTTCTCCAGTTCTCTCTGACGTGGAGGCCACAAGATAAAAATCTGTAGCGGCCTTGTAGACTAACTTGGAGGAAGAAATCAAATCACATTTAAGCTGTTTGCCGAAGTTGACTAGAGAAAAAAATGTTATAGAGCCAGAGATCAAATAATCTTCACTCGTTGCCGGCCGGGTTGACTGGAGAAAATTCTATCATGGATAAGTTGTGTGAGGCTTTTTCACATTTTTTTTATATGAGGAAATCTCTTGAATTTCAAAAATAGAATGAAGAGAGAATAAATTAGCAACAGAACCACCAGGACTAATTGAATCCAAACCCATTACTCAAATGGAAGATAATATTTTATATGAGAGCTCTTTATTGTGTGTCACTTTTTTTTTGGTGAAAGAAATACTTCATTACTAGGGAAGTGCAGTACAAAAGGGGTTTGGGCGCCTATACCATCCCTTCCGTCCTCTGTAGTGTTGATGGGGGGAGGGAAGGGAGGGGGATAGGCCCTTCAAAATGTTGGGATTTAGCCCATTGGGCAATGTTGTGAGCAAGATAATTGTTTGCTCGTGGAATATACTTTACATGCCATGAATCAAAAAGAGATAATAAATCTTGAATGTTTGTGATCAAATCTTCAATGCCTGCTGTTTGAGGTGGTCCAGTGTTGAGGAGCTCCTCAATGACGTCCTTGGCATCCCCTTGAAGGAGGAGATGTTCGGTTTGCATGGTTTGTGCACGTTGGGCTGCTTGGAATGCTGCATGGGCCTCTCCTTTTGTTGGATCTGTAGTTGGTGAGTAGGTGGCCCGGGCTTTGATGAGATTGCCCTTGGTGTTAACGCATGCTATATCGATCCAGGAACCTTGGGATGAGACAGCTGCATCGAAGTGGAAAGTGTTGTACATCATTTCTGACCTGCATGGAAAGGAAACATGGTCATTAAATTTGTTGTTCCAAGCTGTCAGATGTTGTTGTAGCTTTGACTGGATTTGTTGGGCTGCTTTCACTGGGTCCGGTCTCTGTTGACTGTAGCAAACTGAATTCCTAAGCTGCCATAACTGATCAAGGAAGATTACAACTTGTAGAAGAAAGCCATGTTGCAGCTCTTTGGGGTCTGCAGTGATCGATCGATGCCCGGGACTAGTTTGACCTATGTCACTGCTGAGATATCTCCCAATCTATCTACCCGCAGTGGCCATTGCATGTTTGCCCATAAGATGCGTGAGAATGGGCACTGCAAGATCAGATGGTCCAAGGTTTCCACATCTTGGTTGCAAAGGTAGCAGCTCAAGCGATCGATGGGCAGGCGTGCTTTAATGACCTCATTGGTTGGTAGCAGGTTCCAAATGACTTTCCAAAGTAGTATTTTGAACCTCTCGTGAATTTTGGCTCTCCATAGCTGTTTCCACTGTGCTTGTTCCAAGTGGTGGCTTCTCGGGAACCTGTGACTTTGATCGATGAGGTATCCATCTTGTGTCGTGAAGTTTCCATTGGCCTTCCTTGTCCAGCATATTTTGTCTTGCATTGGATGACTGGGCAATCTGATCTTGAGAATGTTCTGTACTGTGTTGTGCTCGAAGAGTTGTTGCAGGAGATCTTCTTTCCAGCACATGTTGTCATGGTCTATGAGCTCGAAGACCCATCTGGGTGTGATCGAGTCCATGTCCTGAACCTGCTGGTTTGGGACTGGTTTGTGATTGGCATTTGCTGGAATCCATGGGTCGTTCCATATTGCCACTGAGTTGCCTGAGCCAATTTTGTAGCATGCTCCTCTCTCTATGATGCTGATGGTTGTGGAGAGTCCCTTCCAGAAAAAGGATGCATTTCTAGGTACTACATGATGCAGGATGGGTTGATTATGCAGGTATCGTGACTTTAGAAGGGAGAGATATGGTCGTGAAAGGTCCTGAGTGAGATTCCATGCATGCTTTGAGATGAGGGCTCTATTATGGTCATGCATGCATCTAAAGCCTAAGCCCCCTTGGGTTTTGGGGGAACATAATGAATCCCATGCTTTTAGATGGATTTTTGGCTTGCCTTCCATGTTGGTGCCCCACCAGAAGTTTGCAAAGATAGAGTCGATTTGGGTGCAAATTGTTTTGGGAATGAGGAGGGTGCTCATTGTATATGATGGGATTGCAGAAGCTACGGATTTAATCAGCACCCCTCGAGCTGCCTGGGATAGAGTTCTTTCTTTCCAAGTTTTCAATTTATCTATGCCTCTATGAAGGACAGGCTGGAAGGATTCTTTCTTTGCCTTGAGAATATGGAGTGGGAGTCCTAGATACTTGGAATTGATCACACCTTTCCTTAAACCCAGTGTGGTGCAGTGAAGTTTCCTAAGTTGATTGGGCATGTTTCTGCTGAAGAATAAGGAGGACTTGGATTTATTTATTAGCTGTCCTAACCACTCTTGGTATTGCTACAGGGTGGCAAAGAGATGTTGGATATTCCTCTCCGAGGCCTCTGCAAATAGTAGGAGGTCATCGGCAAAGAGTAGATGGGTAAAGGAGGGACAGTGTCTTTTGATTCTGATGCCTGATAGATTTCCTGATTGCTCTTCCCTATTGAGTAGTCTGGACAGTGTTTCAGTGGCTAGGGTGAAGAGAAGGGGAGAGAGGGGGTCTCCTTGTCGGAGACCTCTGGTAGGCTTGAAAAAGCCGTGTGGGCTCCCATTTATGAGAGTTGAGTATGAGACCGTGGATAGGCACTGTGAAGCCCATTGTATCCAAGTATCAGAGAAACCCAGGCATGTCATGATTTGTGTGAGCAAGGGCCATTCGACACGGTCAAAAGCCTTTTCCATGTCAATCTTGGCTGCTATGAAATGTTTCTTTCCCTTGTGATGTGACAAGAAATGCATGATTTCATGTGCTATGATGGAATTATCATGTATACTCCTATTAGGGACAAAAGCCACTTGGAATGGGGAGATGATTTTGTGCATGATGCATTTAAGTCTGTTTGCCAGGATCTTGGATATGATTTTGTATGTAACATTGTATAGACTTATTGGGTGGTAGTTGTTGACAGTGGCTGCATTTTCACTTTTGGGAATCAAGGTAATGTAAGTATGATTCAACTTTTTGAGTATGTATTTACCTCGGAAGAAGCTCTGTGTGGCTGCTACAACTGCTTTTCCGACTGTGCTCCAGCATTTTTGGTAGAACAGGCAGGACATTCCGTCAGGGCCAGGTGCTTTGGCGGCTCCAATGGAGAATACGGCTTGCTGGATTTCGAGGCTGTCCGGGATAGTGCAGAGGAAAGCATTGTCTTCCTGGGTGATGGTTGGTGGGAAGAGGTGGGGGAGGTCAGGTGGGATGAGCGGGTTAGCTGAGGTAAAGAGTTTTTGGAAATGGTATGTGAAAGCTTCTCCAATGTCTTTGGGATTTGAGGACCAGGAACCTGTTGGGAGCTTGAGGAATTCTATTGCATTGTGCCTCCGTCTGATGATCGTGGTCAAGTGGAAAAATCTCGTGTTGAGATCTGAGCTTGTGAGCCAGGACTCTCTCGATTTTTGTCGCCAATGCATTTCCTCTTGTTTGAGGGCTTCTTGTAGTTCCCATGCTACATTTGCCTCTGCAACCAAGTTTTCCAATGTTGGTTCCTACTGCTGCAAGGTGTTCAGCATGTTGGTGAGCGTGTTGATCTTGTTTGGCAGGCTTCCGAAAACGTTCCAGTTCCAGTACTTGAGGGCTTTCTTGGTCCTTTCGATTTTGCGTTGTAGCTGGTACATTGGCGACCCGGGAGAGTTTGGTGTCCATGCCTCTTGAATCACTTCTTTACAAGAGAGGTTAGTGAACCACATTTCCTCGAGTCTGAAGGTTCTTGACTTCTTTACTTCCTTTCCAGTTGTGTTTAGCAGGATGGGACAATGATCTGAAGAGAAGATGGGCAGATGAGTAACAGTTGCTTGCTGGAATAATTCTCTCCATTGTATGGTGGCTATGCCCCTGTCTAGTCTTTCCTTAATGTTGGCTCTTCCTTCTCTTTTATTGCTCGACGTTTCACTTGACTTGACATATTGGATCTGGGTTCATGAAAAATTCTATGGTCCAATAGCTATACGGTTAAATATGTGGATAAAATAATTATGAACTATTGAATACTTTTCTTTAACTTAAACATTAATTAAACGGCATTTGAATTAATTAAACTGTTTAGGTTTCGAGAATCCACACATAGGAATGTTTTGGATGCTCTTTTAAAGCAAACCTCCCTTTTAGTTGCAAGTGTTGTAGGGCGTAGTCATCCACTAACCGTTGGATTTGTTGCAGTTTTGAAGAAAGCAGAATAATTGGCTGTCCAATGGTCACAAATGTGTTATTACTATACAATTGATTGCGATATAATACTTTACCATTTATAAGCCATTATTACTTTCGAAGCTCTAAAAAACCTACACGGTTTAGCACCATGCAAGGGTTACTGGTATGGCCCGTAACCAAAAACAAATTTATATACATGTTTTTATTTTAGCGCATATCATGACATGCAACTTCTTACACCATGGCGCTAGTGTCAACAGTTACAAATTTTTTAACTCATCAGTTGCAACTATCTGAACTAAGGTTGCAACTAATCTTTTTTTAATCAAATTGGTCACAGCTAATAAAGAATTGTAACTCTAATTCAAAGAATTGCATCAATCCCATAAAAAGTCCTTGGACTAAGGAATAACTATTGCAAAAGAGTAATAACTCCAGCTTAAATATTTATAAATTACAACTCCTTGAACTAATTTTATAATTAGTTGACAATGAGTGGCAACTCTGATTCAAATAGTTGTAACGGGTTAATTATAACACTTAAAATTACATTACAACCAATGGCAAAAATTGTAACTCCAATTCAAATAGTATTAATTAATTATTTTTAATTCTTTTAACTAATGTTGTAACTAATCATAAAAGAGGTGTAACTCAATTCAAATAGTTGCAATGGGTCAATAAAAACTCTCTGAACCAAGGAATTGTGAGAGTTAAAATTCAAGGTTCAAAGTACTGTAGCAAACCAGTGGCAACTCTTTGAAATGTGGTTGCAGTAAACAACAAGAAATGTGCAACTCCACTTAAAAAAGATGTAATGTCTCACTCAAAACTCATCGAATTACTGTTATAATTAATTGCAAAAGAGATGTAACTCCACCTCAACTAGTTGTAACTGACCACTCACAATTCTTTGAACAAAGATTACAATTAATCACGAAAGAATCATAATTTCAATTTAAATAGTTGCAACTGACCACTTATAACTCTTTGAATAGAGGTTACAATTGATTGAGAAAAAGTTGTAACTACACGTCAAAAGTTGTAAATAATCACCTACAAACCTTTATACTAAGGTTACAACTCATTATGCATGAGTTAAATCTTTTGCTTAAAGAGCTGTAATGTGTTAATTACAACCCTTTAAATTGAGATTATAACTAATCATGAAAAGTCGTAACTCCAGTTGAAAGAGTTATACCTTGAACTAAGATTACAATTAATCACAAAAGAGTTGTAATTAACTATTTATAACATTTCTGTGAAATCAGTTTCTTTCCCCCATCTTCTTATCTACCAATGTTAGCCATGAACGTAGGAAAGAGTGTTGAACATTTCAACCTACGATCCCCACAAAACTGAACCTGCAACTAATATGAAAAGAGGCGAACAGATAAAATTTTGTTTTTCACTATTTTGAATAGAGCAAAGAGGAGAATGGGTGGAGCTGGAAGTTGACGGAGAATCTGGAATCGTGACTTAGTCCCATTTTCCTGACCTAGGCCATCGTCTGCAACTTCTTGGTTAGCTAGAGAACACCCTTGCACTGTTGTTTTAAAGTGGTAGCAACCTGTATATGATTATTAATAGTATTGTGCCAACCATTCTTGCCAAGATGGTATGGGATTCTATGTCAAAGCCTCTTGGTTGGGAATTAGGTTCTCACCTTCAAAATTATGTGCTATTTTATTTCTCTTTATTTTCTATCTTGTATTAGATCCAGATCTCGCTTATTACAGAAACAAAAAAGTCAATGGTAAGAGGATGTGTTGACTAGACTTGATGTAACTAGTTAAACCATTAGTTATTGCATAATAATGTCTATGATTAAGTCGTTGCCAATCGTCCAAGAAACGACAAGAACATCTTTATTAGTCTTTAAGGGCATTACTTTAAAGAACAAAGAAATTTCTCCGTAGAAAAAGATGCAAGACAATTTGATTTTCCATGAAATTATGCTTGGTACGAAGAAATAGAAAGGAATGGAATGAGATGGATTTTATAGTAAAAATTACAAAAGAAAATTATTAATTTATGTATTCGTTTTGAAAATGTAAAAGAATATTATTGTGAGAAGTGACAGAGTGACCATTTCCGTCAATTTGAGAAAAAATTCTATACTAATAGAATGGACATAGTAAGTTTTATAAGTATAATCAAGTAAGAAATATCAAACATAAGGCCAAATTATTCATTCCATTCTATGTCTTTCTATTCCTAAGTACTAAATGCCGTATAAGATCCTTCAGAAGAGCCGGTTTTGGTTAAAACGGAATCCAAAACCACTCCAGGAAGATACACATGCGGACACTCATCAAAACTATTTACAATGAAAATTGAAAAATATTCAGCAAAAATATTTTTGACTTTCCAATCATTAAAAATATTCGGAAAAAAAAGTTGGGTTCCTTGATTGCACACACGAAAATTGAAAAAGAAAAAAATAATAAAAATGTTACAATGTCTAAATTCATATCTATCCTTGAATAAGCAAAAGCAAAAGGTCAATCTCAAAAATAGCATTTTTGTTATTCCAACGCTTTCCTGTACTCCAACTTCAACTATTGACATTATCTGTAAGTATTAATAAGTGGGTAAGAATAAATCTTATTAATAACGATAATACAATCTAAAGTAGATAGATCGAACATTAATTTAATAGAACAAACTGTTCAAATTTTAACATGCGATGAAAGATAAATAGTAACAATTTTCATTCAAATTAAGTCGGATAATATCTTTGATGACACGTTGCAGTTTAAAGTCCACATGAAAAAGGTAACACCCATCATAGTGGTGGCCACAGGCCGGTTCGGGCCCAAAACTGGTCAAACTCGGAACCATGTCAAAACCGTCCCAGAACCTTGAGGAGGCCGGTTCCATGCCGGTTCCAACCTCGGAACCGAAACAGCCAATTCCGAACCGAAACTTGAACCAGCCCAAAACGGGGGATTCCAAACCGTGAATTAAAAAAATAAATCAAAAATTAAAATTTAATATGAACATCTCACAAGTTTTTTAAGCTCAAATGAGATAAATTTGTTCAAATTTTAAAAACTAATATTTATAATTTTGGTTGTTCAAAAAATTGTAAAAGTATTCCCCATTTTATAAGGAATTTGGGGAGCCATTCTTCCTCTTCCCATCAATATGGGACAAAAGACTCCAAAGAACTTTCTCCTCCTCTTCACTTGTTATCCCACATTGATGGGAAGAGGAGAAAGTACTTCCCAAATTGCTTATAAAATGGAGAAGTCCTTACACAATGTTTTATGAGATAACTTTGCAAGAATTAAGTCTTGTACTTGAAGTTTCTCATTCAATTAAAATATTTTTTGAACCAATTAATTTCAAATTGGTGATCCCAAACTGATTGGAACCGTGATCCCGAACCGGTTGGAACCGTGGTCCCGAACTGGAACCGGATGGTTCCAAACCGTCCATGAACCCTCCTAGAGGCGGTTCAGGGCCGGTTCTCCTATCCCATGGAATCGAAACTAGCTGGTTCCTGAACCGAGGCCTAGCCTAACCTATCATGAATAAATCAATCAATTTTCTCCCATCAAGCTCTTCTGAAAATTGATCAAACTCTCCAAGAATACTTCTCTAATTTGATTTTAAGATCCTCCAAGTTTTAGTCAAATATTGGATTTATTGTTAAGTCCATGTCCAATAAGGGATGCGATCAAAGGTCAATAAAATTCATGCCAGCAAAATCTGCCTGTTGAATCAAAATTTGTTTGATATGAATTTTGATTTAACAGAGAATTTCAATTAAAAAGGATGAAAACACTTTGGTGGTTAAGGCCCATGTAATTTTTTTCGCCAATCAAGAAACCCCTCTTATTCATTCAAACACAATACAACGTTACCTTCATTACTTACAGGAGTCGATCCCTCATCTCCATGTCAATAGTCAGCAAAGAAAACAAGGAAGGTGGAACAATACCGTCCCAATCAGGGGGAATACTCCTCCTGGTATGCCATTGTGCTACACAGTTAACACAATTTTGGCGTTTCTTCAAATGATACTGATCTGAAAGGAATCAAATTTCCCCTTTAAAACTTGAACATCTTGAATCAACTAGGAAGTTTGCCAAGTACTAATAGCTGACACCTTCAACAAGGCATAAAATAGGTTCTCAGAGTCAACCTCTATGATGATGTGTTTCCATCCTTAAAACAACAATCTCTGCAAATGAGTTTGTGTATGTTGTACCAATTGATGCATGAGAATATAGAAGAATTAATTATTTTAATATTTACATATTATTTAGATTCTATAATATTTTTGTGGCAAAAAAAATTCTATAATATTTTAAGAGATATGTTTGATATTCTTAGAATATTTTTGGAGGACTTTTAGGATATAATTAGATATTAACATTTCTAATTAGTTTTAGGAATCAAATAAGATTGAGGTTCTTTTTGGATATAAATAGGTATTAGTGTTCCATATGTGGAGAGAGATTTTTGGAGGACTTTTAGGATATAATTAGATATTAACATTTCTAATTAGTTTTAGGAATCAAATAAGATTGAGGTTCTTTTTGGATATAAATAGGTATTAGTGTTCCATATGTGGAGAGAGACTACTGATTTTATGAAATTTTCATATTTTTTATTCTCTACCTATTTTTCAATTTTTTTAATAAACGAGCTTGGATGTATCTTCCAGTTTCTCAATATTCTTTGAGAATCAACGAGATTTTGAATCGGAAACCTCATACCCACCATGCTCACACTGCATTAGATTGTTATTAAAGTTATAATATCCTGTAACATGCTGCCACGAGACGTATCAATGATGCCCAGGTGGATGATGTGATTCAGAGAGACGAGATTGCAGGATTGCACCCGTAAGTGAACTAGCTAACTCAACAGTTGGCTGCTTTGTAGTCACAACCGTGTTTTTATCCAAGATTAGCATATAATGATTTTGATCAGGGAAAAAAAACCCTTCTATCTTCTTTCTTGATGACCTTCCTCAAGCAGATGATGTCACTGATCTGAAATTCAACTTTCATCCTAACAATGGTCTAGAAGAGGTAGTAAAACTTGCTTTTAATGGGTATGGAAATATTAAAATGGAGGAAAGTGAATCGACATTGACTGAAGCTTGTGAAGATAGTATTTTTAAGACAATATTCCTATTGATTCTACCAAGAAATATGCCAGAAAGTTTCGAGTATTCCATGTCATTCATAATGTTTGAAGAAGTTCGTCAATTGCCCATTGACATGCCTCCATCAAGAAACAACAATTCAATGATGGTTTCCATTGTCAAAGAAGATCATTGATATCGATATATGAAGAATTAAAAGAAAAAGGTTGTAAGGAAAATGTTAGTTCAAGTGGAAAGCAAAGTAATAGGATCATGATCACTCTAATACCATCTGTTGGGTCTCGAGATGTTCCAAACGAGATTATGAAATGAGAAATTCATAAACTTGATACTGGATATACATAAAAAAAAGTCCTCAACTCAGAGGAAAACAACCACAGACAAAGTAGAAGATCTAGTAAATCAAACTAAGATATTGCAGTATTCAGAAGCCTGGCACCTCAAATAAGCCCAATAATGGTTTGGATTTGAGCAGTGTATGCAAGATGAGGTGGAACCTATGAAGGGCTAAGACAAAAAAGTAGAGGGAAGACTAGTCTTGCTTGGCTTATGCAAGCCAAGATGGAGATTTGTTAAGATGCCTCCTAGAAGCCGAAAGTCGAAGACCTGAAGAGCTAGTTAAATATCATATCTAAGATACGAGATAAGTGCTAACGACGATCAATGGTTTGTATCATAAATGGAAGCACATAATATAATTGACAGAATCTTAGTGGATATCTAGAAGATTTTTTGGATATTATTTCCTCATTTGAATAGGATTTTCTAGATCTAGTAATATATTTGATTTAAAAAATATATGCAAATAATATTTTTTAGGATTTCAAATAGGAAGAGATCTTGTGTATATAAATAGCACCTAAGAGTTGTAAAGGTTTGCCTCAATGTGGCGGAATCCCGGGGGTCCTTGCAGCTAGGAGACTTGGGATTGGTGGGCATTGAGAGTTAAAGTTCACTTAATGGGAAAATCTCTTGAGGTGGTGGATAACCATCCTCAGGCAATCCTTAAGGTGGCGGCTCCCATAACCACCCTCTCCCTCCCAAGAGTGGCTAAAATTTAGTCGACCTGCTGTTGTTCTTCATCCTATAAATTTGTTTTTATTTGCTTGAAAACTTTGAGCAATCTTAACTTTGCAATCCGATATCAAAACAAGACAAATAATACATTGTTGGAGTCATCTTGAAACGCGGAATCTAATGATATAATAATATATACAAAAAGAAATTCCACTCTTTAGGTCTTAAAAAGTGCATCACAAATATGAGTTTATGTTCTTGCATATCAACTAATTATACAACATTACAAAAACAATTCCTATGAATCTAATACTAGTGCTGGATTTCTAATAGGTGCACAGCAAATATAAGAAATGCATATTCATACATTGAAAAAAAAATTCACCATATGGAATTTAAATATGCCTCATCTTGTTAAACCGATTCCCAAGATTGTTATGCAGGATTGAATCACATACTAGGATAGAGACATGCACAAACACGATTACATGGATTGTTACTACATAATTGAGCGAGAACCAATCGTGATCCATAGAGCAAGAACCCTCACTCTCTAATGGAAGCATGTTTCAATCCTCTCATCTATTAGTCGCATGTCCTTTTATGATCAAGTTAAGAGAGATTCTTATATAAGCTAAACTCACTGCCTCATCCATATACTCAACTAATGACTGTTTAAGAAATGAGCAAAAAGTATCACTTCAACTTTTTTTATCTATTTATTGTTAAAAAAATGATATTGAATTGAATGAGAAATTGCTCTAATAAATTGAAGAAAATTTGATAGAGCTTAAGTCCTAAGGTTAATTTGTATAATGTGGGTTAGATTGAAAAGAACACATGAAGAGACTAAGCCAATATGAGCCAATGGTAGACTGGTGGGAATTCAATCCCACATTGATAAGGAAAAGGAGTGCTTCTATGGTAAGTAATATTTTTAACTATGGTATACAGCTTACACCAAATGTTTTTCCTACAATTGGGCCTCGCTCGAGGCCGAATTTTACCTTTTCCTACAATTTTTTTTTTATTTCCTTCAATGAACCAATCCTAGAATTCCTTGTATCTTAGAATTTGGGCAATTTGTGTATTAAGGTAATAGATTGAGTCGAATTAAGGGCAATAATTGGCATTAAGGAGCTAGCCTTAATAAAGGTTCTAAATGCTCGGTTTACCCTTTTTAATTTCAGTTCGCTGCCATTAAATCGTCAGTCCTTCTCCTTTACTATAAATAGGACCTTCCTTCACAGGTTCAATCACATATTCAAGCATTATGCTCTCTTCTCTGAATTTGTTCGCTCTTGAGTTTCAAGTTCCATGCAACTTTGAGCTCTCAACAATCGTTATTGTAGACACCTTATTTTAGCTCGGAAAGGTCTCAAATTTCATTCTTTGAGAAAATGGGTGGACCCCGATTTTGGCTCAAATCGACCAAATTTCATTTTTTGGTTATTTTGTCTTTGTAGCCGATCTTTACTTCTACATTCTTATTTATATTTTACTATTATCCTTATATAAGGAAAAAAACAAAAAAAAAAGTTAATTGAAAAAATAAAAAAAATCAGAAAATGGCAAATCATGTCAGAGGACTTGACGTTCTCTGCCTTTCTGCCGAGGTGGCTCCTTCTTCTCCAACAACACGCCATTTCCGGGGGCAACCCCTGCAACACGCCATTCCCGGGTACAGCTACTCCAGCCGCTGCTTCGCTGCAACCCTTTTCCCACCGGTCGGTCCCGAGCTTCTCTCGATCTTCTTTCTTCTATAAGGAGGCCGATCCTTCAGTCGCAAGAAGGGAAAGCCCTGCTGAAGATTTCGGGGATCAGAGGCTGAGTTTTTTGGCCGAGGGGGCAGGCTTCATCCTCAGACGTTTCCCGAGCAATGGAGGAGTTCAGCAATCATAGAGCACAGACCCGTAATCCTTTTCGCTGCTATCGACCCCATCCCCGAGTCGAACACCACAGTAGCCATCCCTCCTCTCTATCCATGCTCCAGCCTTTCCTCTGTTCTTCATTGCTAGAGTGTTGCCGATGCCACGACCCTCTCTTCACCGACCTCTGCCATCGAGCCACCTGAGTAGCAAGCTCGCTTGCAAGGTGTTCGGTGAAGCGCCTGGGTCATCCGCTGCCCTCTTCCCAAACCCACTCTCCTCAATGTCCGCCTTCGCTTGCGCTGTTCATGCCACCTTTCACGCTCCTTCGGATCCAACCATGAGCCTAACTGTTGGTAAGTCGGTAAGATCGCGTTGCACCATCCTTATTGCTTTCCCGCTCTGCTGATGGCTTAGTACTTCATTGCTACGGCTGCCCTGTCACTCGAATTTTGAATATACTAGAATCTCCTTTGCTGAACATTGAGATTCCCTTGCTTAGTTTGTCCTTCGGTGTTGCTTGAGGTCCTTGTCGAGTCTCAATATTCCATGTTCTTCCCTGATTAAAACTCTTTTCACGACCTTGACTATTTTCCAGCTACATTAGCGAACCTCCAGGCAGTTTTGCCTCTTGAATGCTTGCCTCCCCAGTTTTAAGGCCGTTTATTAAGAACGGGGCTGGTTGTACTCCTGTTTGTACTGCCATTTATCCATGGGTTTTTCCAATTGGTTTGAATACCGCATCTTGTCCATAATGAGGTTATTATTAGACCACCGTTGCTGCTGCTGCTTCATGACCTGACATTTCCTCTTGATTTAGATGCTATTTTCGCTGATTATACCCGTGTTGCTGCTGCTGCTACATTGTTGCTTGATATCCCCTCTTGATTTGAATGTCATTTTCATTGAAAGTGGGGTTGTGCATACCCGGATAATGTAGCAGCCCCTCGCTTGATAATTTCTCATGATTTCGATGTCATCGTCGATGGAAAAGAGCTCTTTATTATCTGTCATTGCAGCAGCTCCTTGCTCAGCATTTTCTCTTGACTTTCATTGTCGTTGGAGCAGTGAACAGGGCTGTTTAATGTCTGATATTGCAGTTGATCTTTGCTCGATGGTCTCTCATGATTTCCATGCCATTTCTAATGGGAATAGAGCCCTTTATTACCTGGTGCTGCCGCTGCCACTTGCTCGCTGTTTTCCTTCGATTTCAATAGCACTTTTGAGGGAAAAGTGGTCTGTTTAACATCTGGTGTTCTAGCTGATTATTGCTCAATGATTTCTCGCGATGTTGGTGTTATTCTTGTGGAGGATAGAGCCTTTACTTACCTGACTTCATGGCTGCTCTTTGCTGCATCCTTTTCCTTTATTTTCTGGGCATTTTGATATAAAAATGAGGCTGCTTAGAGTCCTCAGTTGCTGCAGCCCCTTTGCTCGATGATATCTCCCACTTTCATTGTTATTTTAAAGAGATTAGAGCCTCAGTTTTTTAGTCGTTGCAGCAGCCCCTTGCTGGGAGCTTTTCCTTGATTTTCAATGACATTTTGAGAGAATGGGAGCTGTTCAGTGGCTGATGTTGTGGCTACTCTTTGCTCGACGATTTCCCTTTGTTTTGATTTGTTTTTGAGGTGAAATAGGGCTGTTTTGTCTCTGTCATGCAGCTGGTGCTTATGCGTTTATATGCTGTGATTTCGTCGCCATTTTCTACAAGAACAGGGCTGGTTCGTTTCTGTCATTGCTGCTGGCCATTGCTTCGGGAGTTCGCGTGATTTCAAACCCATTTTCAATGAGAATGGAGCTATTTATTTGCCTGTTATTGTAGCAGCTCCTTTTTCTGTTTTCCTTTGATTTAACGATGATTTTTTTATAGGAAACATGGCTGTTTAAAGTCCATATTTGCTGCAGCTCCTAGTTCAATGATTTCACCCACTTGCCATATCGGTTTTGTGGAGATTAGAACTCCGTTTTGTTAGTCTGTGCTGCTGCTCTGTGCTGCATTTTTCTTCTTTGTTTCCATGGCCTTTTGGATGAAAATGAATCCGTTGAAAGTCCATGGCTGCAGCAACACTTTGCTCGATGATTTCTCCTATCTTTGAAGACATTTTTTAAGAGATTAGAGCCTTAACACGCTTGTCATTGCTGCTGCCCCATTTTCTGGTTGGTTGATCCTCTTTTATGGCCATTCCCTGGTTCTTAACTTCCAGTTATATGGCTGTCAAAAGCTGCTGCAATTTGGTGGTTGTCTGGTGCTTATTTTGAATCATTCAGAGGCTCCTAACATCAAGTTTTGGAGCTGTCACTCACTGCTTCATTTTGTGACTGTTTGAGGTTTGTTTCGAACTATTCTTTAGCTTTGACTCTTGGGTCTAGGCTTACAAAGTAAATCCACCTTGAGTTGTCTTTGACTGTGTCTTACATGCGTGACTCGTGGTATTTTGAACTGTGACATTATCTATGTTGTTCCCTAAGTCAAATGAATGGTCTTTTCATGAATTATTTGATATTTGGGGTATGCAGATTGGGTCATGATTTTGGTTATTAGATTGTGTCAATCCACTGATCCATGTTTCGAACAGGGTAAGAATTGGACTTAATAAAACAAGGCAAGCTTAGAAGCACTAGGGTACTGATTTTAGGGCGTGTCGACTGGCTTGCGAGCCTTTCGAATGTAATAGAACCCCCGGATCCAAACTTTGGTTCGAGACCGACTAATAAAACCTAGGTGGCTTGTGCCATGCTCCCTTAGTGGATGATAGGTTTCTGATCGACCTTAGGATTAGTTCCTTAAACGATTAGTGGTGACTCCTTTCATATATTCATTGATGAACATGATGTCACGAGACAGCCTGCGGAACCATTCGATTTCGGGGTGCGACAGTTATATCCTGGGAGACTAAAGTTCATGCTTCCTCAGCATGACTGAGAGAAGAGAAATAGGTCTTAAGGAAATTGTGACAGCCAAATACTTCGACGATCAATACAATTTTACATTGTTGTATTCTTTTATTATTGTTTATTTGATTACTATAATATCTGTATTATGACTTCATGTCGGGGAAAATATAATTTTACTTCCAATGTTCAACTAGTTATTGTGGCAATGGGAGGTTATTTTATTCTTTTTTTTTAGCATTTATAATATTCATTTTTTTTAATATTTTTGCGAATGTGTCAAATAATTATTAATAAAGTTCACCACGTCATCCATGACTTCAGTTCATCTAAGAATTTTTATGGTGTTCTTGTTGTAATTCCTCTCTCCAAATTGCTTGTTTGGCTCCATCGAGAAATGAAAGATTGCACTCTCAGTGGAAAGGAAATGAATTTATTTTGTAATGTAGATGATAAGATTTGAAAGCTTGAGGATAATTACATGTATTTTGGATTATAAAATCTCTATTTTAATGTCATCATCCTATTCAATCTCCACGTACGATTTCTATACTGTCCATAAACAGGACCATCTTGATGATGAAATCATAAATTACGGATTAAACTGGTGAAAAAAATTGGAGGATTGATTTGTAACCGAAAAAAAATTGACTCATTTTGATAGTTTATCAGTGTCATACCATTACCCGAATCACGTTTCTCATCTCTTTTTACAATGACTATAATGTTGTGCTTGGAAGCTCTACATGCGAGGTTTTGTGAAAGCTGTTGTGCAATTAGACCATCATAGAACCGGGAAATGGAAAAAGGTTCTTGCTAGTCAAAGCAAGAGACGATGCCCATTCATAGTACTCATCCACCATGTGGTATGAGAAAATACCAATCAGATTGTGATAAACAAGTAAATTGATAACAATTACCGCAATAGTTACCTTAATTATTACGGTTAAGAGTTGTATGATTGTTCTACCTCACCACTATAAGATAGGACTATCTAAGATTTTTTCGTATGGAAGATAGAGATTATTATAATAGTTTCATTGTCCTATATTTGCTATCAAATCCTATTTTAACCCAATATCTTTTTCTTCTGATCGCATTGACTACTCTACAAATCAAATTATTTTGACATCTTCTATAAATCTAACTGTTGTTAAGTAGTCGAGCTCATGGTACCCTTCTCAAGTTTTTTTTTACTTAATTTAGCATAATTGCTTTGTAAGCATTACTAGATATTTTAGTTCAGCTTAATTACATTTTTAGTATTTTTAATCTTTATATTTTGTTGAGTTTTATTATTATTTTTTAGTTCTCTAGGTTAATATGACACTCGGGAATAGTGTTGTTAGACGGGCCGGTTCCGGTCCGGGTCGAGCCGGTTCATGACCCGGCTGGGACTGGCCCGACCCGGACAAGAAAGCAAACGGTCCGGTCCGGTCCGGGTCGACGGTTCGGGCCTGAGTGACCCGACCCGGAACCGTCACACAGACAGGCCGGTCACGGTCCGGTCCGGGCCGGGCCGAACCGGCTATTTTTAAAAAAATTTTAGGGTTTTTTTAATGATTTTATGATTTTAAAATAAAATAAAAGATTTTATTGTTAGGATTCGAACCCAAGTCTTCTATTTAAAAATTAAGAATTTTAACCAATTAGACTAATTATAGTTTGTTTATACTTTTAAATTCAATATTATATAACTAATTTTATTAAGATAGTTAAATTTTTAGCATTTTTAAATAAACTTAAATTATTTATTTTTAAATAAAACTAAAAAAATAAATATTTCAATTTAAAAAATCACTCATTGATAAATATGTTACATATTTATAATATTTTAGATATAATATAAATTAAATAATATTTTAAAAAAAGTTGCCGTTGGGGTGTGAGGAGGTGGGGCCCACTGTGGAGGTGGGGTGGACGTGGGGCCCACTGGCTTTTGACCATTGGCCTTTGCATTGCAAGCCTTTTTTTTTTTTACGGTTCAAGGTCACGGTTCCGGTCCGGTTACGATTCCGGTCCGGTTACGGGTCTATAACCGGCCGGTCCGGTTCCGGTTCAACGGGTCCATTTTGTCGACCCAACCAGTAACCGTGCCTCAGCCCGTAGGGGCGGGCCGGTTACGGTTCGTGACCGGTCCGGTCCGGTTCACGGTTCACATGGGCCGGTTCCGGTCCGAACCGGCCCATTTAACAACACTACTCGGTAATGATAAATCTACATAATAAATTTATTAGATATGCATGATAACTGCAACGTAAGTTATAAATTTATTGGCATAAACACACGATTTTTATCCAAAATAAAGAAGTTGTGACCGATTAAAGCCTATTTCAGGAAACTATCTTTCTTTTATGTGCCATTTCCATTGTGCTTTCAGCTGCGAAACAGAACTGATTCACTCTTAAGGTCACGGAGACCATCAGTTTTATCGTCAATGTTAAATTAGCCACAATATCGCCCCTCATGTTGCCACCTAATAATTTCATCCCTCCATCTATTGGGCCTCAACACCATTACCAACTCCTTTAATGGCAATTCAAAAAATTTTAAAAATTACTAATATGAATATAAATATAAAATTTATAAGATAAAGTTGGCTTAAAAACTTATAGGAATTCAAAAATTGCAAATATATATATAAATTAAAAAACTTCTAACATCATTAAAATTTAGTAAAATATATAAAATTTAGTAAAGTTACAAAAATATTATAGATTTGAAAATTTTATTAAAATTTATAAAATTTTAAGAAATTTTTGAAGATATAAAAACTCTAAGAAACTATTGATATTTTTTTAAAAGTCATAAATTTTATAAATATTTACAAAAAAGGTATAAAAATCTTAAAATTTTATGAAATTTATAAAATGCATTATTAATTTTTGAAAAAATTATAATTTATGAATATTTGCAAAATATAAAAATATTAAATTTTTGCAAAAGTTACAAATTTATAAAAATTTTTGTTTAAAAAGTTTGTGGTCTTCTATTGGTGATCATGCAAGTGATGGAAGCAAAAGGAGAATGAGCAGGATCGAATGGGATAAGGGCAATAAAAAGAGTAATTTAAACTTTAAAAGAGTAAAATAAATAGATGAAACGCATATAAATATTAATGTGTTTATAAAAATATAAATTTTTCAAACACAAATTTAAGAAATTTTGTAAGTTTTTTTTAAATTTCAAATTTGTATAAAATATTTGTTAATGTTCATAAATTGTATAATCTTTATAAAAATTGTTAAAAGCTTCTTAGCATTTTATTAATTTTTTGTAAATCTTCATATATTTTTACATAATTTATAAGATTTTTATAACTTTTAGTAAATTTTATATTGTTGTCTAATCTTAAATAATTTTTGTAAATTTTCCAAATTTTTGCATTTCAGAAAAATTTTTACAGATTTTAAAATCTTATGGTATTTTTAAAACTTTTAGTAATTCTTAAATTTTCATAACATTTTTAATTTTAAAATAATTTTTAGAAATTTTATATTTTATTTCTTCTCAAATCTATAAAAATATCCACAAATTTTTAAAGTTTTCTATAATTTTTAGTTTTTAATTAATACTTTATTTTTAAAATTTTAGTTTTATTTTTAATTTAATAGTTTTTCTTTTTTTTTTTCAGACGCCATTGGTGAGTTAAATGGTCGAATGTGTGGAAGGATGGAAATTGTTGGGGGGTTTACCAATATTAGGGATGATTATGTTGGCAATTTACTGTTGCTGATGAAATTGATGGCCCTGCGCAGCTCTAGGGATGAAATTGACCGTTTAACTCTTCTTAATTCATGACCGGACCATCCTGAATTTCACCAGGCTCAATCCAAGAACTACTCTATCAAATAGAAATTTTATTGGTTCCCGGTATATCTAGCCAACCATTTCCTTATTCCCGATATTCTTGGAATAGTTTTGCTTAATATATTGGTTTGGAAAAGCATGCTGCTTTTCTTTGACGATCCCTAGAAAAGCCGGATTATCTTGCACTGAAAAAGAAATCTTAGATAGTCCTACCTCACAGTGACACAGTAAAAAAATACTAATTTAATTAATAACAATTAATGTAATTGCTTAACATTAATTTGTTCGTTTACCATAATTTAATTAATAGCTTTTATATCACATGATGAGATAGAATTTCTTCATGCACAGGATTCTACAGGGAATAGTTTCATTTCCCTTTTAATTCAATGCATTTATAGGAAGACCGCCATTGTGTGATCGGACGTAATTCTCATTGACTGAAAGACCCAAAAGGATGCAAACCACACACGCCATTTTCCAGCAAATGACCAAGTTTTTCAACATCTTATATCAAGTCAGTTGTCTCTTTCCTACCAAATTGGAATTTTCTAATCTGACGAGCTAAAATTAACAGTCCTTTTATTTGTCAAAAACTTGACTTCCTCGATGACGGTCGTAGCACGGAGCCAAAACATAATGCCACAGTCCTTAGAAGACTTCTTCAACATCAATATTTACGAGGTTACCGATGACCGGTTTTTTTTTGCACTCCGCGGTCGTTAGTTGAGGCAACTTTAGAGACTTGCAAATCAACCTTGAAAAACTCAATGAGCTGTCTCTTCAGCTTCAATGCTGCTAATAGAATTTTGTGCATCCATGGGTTTGCTCTACCAAACTCAACCGAATGAGTGATGGTGACACGCTAATGTCCGTAGGAAGAAAGTTCCTCGAGCAACTGTTATCTCGGTATTTGGTTCTATGACATCTGGTGTAGCCTGGTTGTTTGGGTCACAAACAGAGAAAAAAAAAAAATACTTATCCGAGACAATTCTTCATAACTGCGAAGCTCCTTGATTCAGGAAACTTGGTTCTGAACTATGATGTCTCAGACAGTTACCTCGGTAAAGTTTCGATGATCCTACTGATACGATATTGGCATGATTGAAACTCGGTTTGGATTTTGAAGCTGGGATGGAACGGTACCTTACATCATGGAAGTGTGCAGAGGATCATTTCCGGGACAATTCTCTTTCAAAGTGGATCATGGTGGATTTCCATGGCTTAGGCTTTTAGAGGTCAAATCACACAGTATTATTTGAAATTGATTACTTCCTATTATCATCGTGATTCTGTACAAAAAAGACTTGAAAAACAATAGCCAACCTGCTATAAAGCTTAGGTTGGTGGATATCTTTTCATAAGTGTCAATGACTATCATGAAATTTCTGTTTCGACTACCATATTACTGTTGTGTTTCAAATTGCATGTCTCAAAACCAACGACCAACTCATAGAAAATTTATCCTTGTAACAATAGATTCACGACATTGACAATAGCCATTTAAATGTCAGGAGGAGGTTTGCTGCTGTGCCCATCATTGATCTGTTGTAGTTATTCATCAGTGGATTCTAATGCTCATTTCTGTTGGGATCAGGATCCCTCTAATGCGGCTTCTTAGGTACTAGGATGTCTCAAGTAAAATGATAAAATGGGAAATTCACAAACTTGATGCCAAATATACATGGCAAAAACCCAAATACAAAGAGAAGTAGCCACAGGTGAAGCAGGAAATTTTACAACATCAAGTCAAGATAATACAGTTTATATTACCTAATCCCGAACTCTATTACAAACACCACACAGAAAAGGGCCCAAAGCGGATCTCTCAAATTCTCACTCCCTTACTTATCGAGAAATTTATCAGAAAGATCATACATAGTATAACCTCTTACCTGGCTCAGATTTTGCAGCACCAAGGCATCTCAATTTGTAAAGAGCCTATTTATAATTGAAGACATTATCCTATTTGATAGGGGTGTGCACGAACCAATTCAGGGGCCAAACTGGTTTTGAACCAAACTGAACCATAAACACTAGTTCAGTTTGATTCAGCTCGACATAGTGAGTCCAAACTGTAACTGGTTTTGAGAAAAAAACCTGATTGCTTTGAACTAGCTCAGTTAACTGGCTCGAACCGAACTGTTTTAGAAACAATTCGGTTTGGTTAAGTTTGATTTTGAGCAAAACCGAACTGAATTACTTTAATATTGTTAAAACAATTGCTGCCATTCACTTGAGCCCAAAGACTTCCAACGGGCCAACCAAGCCCATTGTGCATAGCTCGTTACGTACAAGCCTCCTGTGAACAACAAAATAAATCCAACAAGAAGAAGGAAAGCTTGTATACGATCAACAAATTGATGATTCCTGATACATCATCAGAGTTCACATACGGAGGTGAATGGCCGCCAAGCTGCAGTTGAAGAGTCGAGCTCCTCGCAGCAGCCCCATCTGCCTCCAGCAAAGGCAGTCAAGGGACTCGAGACTGCTCCGCCGCAGCTCTTTATCATCAGCAGCTGAAGCCTCAAGCTTCTCACTGCCGCTCTGTACGCCTCCCGACAAGGCCACCAAGGGACTCGAGAAGAAGATCCTTTGCTCCCTCCCGTGGCTCACCTGCATGTCGGAAGACGGAAGATCCTTCGCTCCCATGGAGGAGGAGGCGCTGCTCAGATCAGAAGAAAAAGAAGGAGGCTTGAAAATTTTAGGGCTTCTGTATTTCTAATTGAAAATTGACTGAGTATTTCGTAATAGTAATATTTTTTATTTTTTATTTAAAAATGGCTTCATTTGTTTCAAACTGATTCACTGGATCTATTAAATTTATAAATTATCAGTCACCTCAAAAATCAAACTAAAATACAACCTGTTTAGACTGAACCGATTCTTTCCAGTTCAGTCATGATTCGGTTCTAATTCAGTTCATCCCGAATCGGTTTTCATGCACACCCATACTATTTGAACTCGTAGAAAATATTCTCTACATATATCATTTAAGAAAATAGATTAGAGATCTAGAAAATCTCATTCCAACAAAAAAATAATATTTACAAAATCTTCTAAATATTCATAAGGATTCTATTCATGATATTATGTACTTTCAGCAACGACCTTGTCCATTGATCAATGTTCACACCTCTCTCGTATCTTGGATTCAATCTCCTGCTCGCTCCTTAGATCTTCAAGTTTTCGAGATCCAGCTTATGGTGAGACACCTGATACTTTTCCCTTCCCCTGTTCTTTACTACCAGGGCGGCCTCTCTTGCTTAACAAAAATAGGCTCTCTAAGTTTTCACTCCCATTACTTAAGAGAAGAAAACCATAGTCATCATATACTGTTTGGGTAATAAAAATAATGTCTTGCAGCATCCATGTTAATGCTTGATTTTTACATTTTAACATGCACATGAGCGTTCCTCTTTCGGGTGAATTCAACATGTTATACAAAGTCAGAACTACAAGCTGACATTCATATATGGTCCTCTGGAAGCACATTATACATATGGTCTCCAGAACCCAAATACTTTACGAAGGCTATTAGTAAACTGCACTGCAAGATCCAACGTTAGTTATGGGTCAATCATACACTTGATTGGATGTCTTTATTTGACTAATTACCAGATGATTCTTGCGATGAGTATGGAGCATGTGGTCCTAATACAATCAGTGATAGAATTAATTCTCTCAGTCCTTGCAATTGCCTTCCAGACATGTTGAAATCAACTACGGTGTTAGATACACATGGCATCAGCACACTCGTAAAAGTTGGTGTTAATGAAAAGGTCTTCCAACATACTAAGTTAAATTGCATCAAATTTGGGTCAACGCTAGATCCATCATTCGAGAAAATAACCATTTTAATTTATGATTGAATCTTCTATCTATATTTTATCGAAATCCATATTCAGAGTTATTGACAAATTAAATCCCTGCCTCTTTTAAGCTATTGCCGATATGTGAAAAACAAATTTCGTAGGAAAGGGGATATGTTGACTTGATATAACCTGTCAAATAATTTTCAGTGCCAAATAATAATGTCTTTGGTTGCATGTTTATCAGTCTCCCAAACGATGAGAAGGACACTTCTTGTCCTATAATTGCATTTTCAAGTGGGAACAGATGCAAGAAACACGACATTCCTGGAAATTGTTAAGGAAAGGCACCTTGTTTGTCCACACCAATATATATAGCAAAGTCATTCCAGTAATATTTGTAATGGGGTCTCGGATTGGAGAAAGTCATGTATGTAACGAGTATACCACGTGGCATTGCCTGTGTGGTGTTACGAACCAATTAAATAAGTCATTTTTAAGGATTATTTTTTCCCTTTAATATTTTATTAAAAAATTCTAAAAATAACTGAATGATATTGGTTTAGTGACACCACCTCAGCACTGCCACTTGGTATACCCATTACACACAAGACTTGCTCCGGGGATTGGTGGTATTCATAAGGTTTTACGTAATTTCTTATTTTGATATAGTAGTATCTGTCACTTTACCCTAGATTTTTTCCCTCTATGTTAAAAGGCTTTCCACATATATCTAATGTCAAGTTTCGGATTTGTTCTTTTATCACCTAAATTGGGATGTTTTGTGGCCTAAACAAGTTGTATCAGAGCGATCATGATCCTAACGTAAAGAGGCAATATAATTTGCATCAAAGAGGAGAAAGGGTGCAGTATAATCTGTTCACCTTTCACTTTGAACCAAGAGATTACTCCATTGAGATTTTCTGACTCCATTTTTCACCGAATATATTTTCTGGCGCCATTTAGTTCTTATCCCACTTTTTTCTAGAGATGAGCGTTTGGTAACTTGTATTTTGCTGTGGTACCTAGGCAATACAGTGTATAGTACAAGAACCAAAATCTTGGAGCCACATCTTTACAAAATTCAAGAACCAAGCCATAACAGAACTTCGCATACTTCAGATATTTTCTGAGAATACTTTCTATTTTTTTGCAGTCATATTAATAATCATGTCAATACATAACTATTTCAATATTTTAACAATTTTAATTTCTACAAAAAAATCGAATTCATAACATCTTTTTTATAAATTTAGTTCAATTTCTTTTATCAACTTAGCATTTTGTTTTATAATGATTAGTCTATTTTAGTTCACTTTACATAGATTTTTAAAATGAATTAGCCTTTCATTATTGGCCTCCAACTTGTAATATTTTGATCATGACAAATTTATTGAATATGCATAAGGTACTAAAACTTGGAGTCCAAATAAAAAGTTATAAACAATTTTCCTTTATACATTTGGTTTCATATTTCAATTCTGGTACCAATTTCAGTTACTCCATGTTTGCAATTCAAGATCACCTTGAATTTCTTACAGAGATTTTACTTAAAACCTACATGTATGTCACCGTTTCGAATTTACTCATTACCTGTAATATCCCAACTCTTTTTACATTAACAGGGTATGCACGGAGATAAAGTAGACTTAGAAACTATAAAAAAATCCATCATATTGGGTGGATTCTAGGTAGATATTAAAAAAAATGATGTAGGTAAGGTAACAAATTAAGGAATCGGTTGGTTCCGCGTTTCTGATTCCGACACACAAGATACCTGGAACCGAAACCGGAATACGTTAATTGATTTCCGCAATTAATTTTAATCAATGTACATTTCTCATTGGAACTCCAATTCATGAACATTTTAAGCCATTGTATTCTTAACTCAATGAGTTCTTATTTAACATAATAATTATGCATATTTAATTAATTTTCATGTCTAAGATATCATCATAAGTTAAAATCATTAATAAAAAGTATTTAAACAAACTACAAACATGCTTAAAATTACATACATTTGATCATGATAAAAAAAAATTATATAAAATAATAATAATCATGAAGATTGTTTGAATGTCATTATTTTATACTGTTAAACATAATTACTAAAAAAAAATAACTATTAAACATATGAAAAAATATATAGTATTTTGTACCACAGAAATAAACGATAAATAATAAATAGGTTTTAACAAGGTATCGAAAATATGTGATATCTTACAGGTTCTATGTACATCCGGTTACAACATTCAACAGGGTAAGGTCTAGATCTAACATTTATGAACTAATTTTATATATGGTATGGTCCGGGTATCATGAAGAAATGTACGGTACTTAGAGCCGATCACCATGTACATTTAGCTTATGAGCTTTTTTCTAATGTCAATGATTAAATGAATACATAAATGAGGTGGAGAAAGGTGATTTGTTAAAATTAGTACCGTTCACGGCCTCTAATATAGAGGTCCTGAGTTCAATCTGAAGTGAAACTTCTTGTATCCCTTTTATCATCCCATCTTCCCTCTACCTTATGTCCCTCGTTCGTACACCGGTAAAAAAAAAATGTAGTTAGAAGCAGAAAATCCAGAATATTTAGATATTGATTTATGTTTGAATGAGCAAATAGAATGCCAGAATAACCTTAAGACATCTGTTGGCTGAGTCAGAAAATTCATACAACAGTTGCACTTCCTGCCAGATTATGAAAAATTGTGTACATTCACGAGCTTGGACCAAACAATCTCTGCACTATCAATGCCACACTCACAACAGGTACACCCCACAGCAAAATTTTCAGTCCTTATCGACCAACCATCCTTGTGATTGTAACATCATTTAGAGATAGGTCGACATCATGCCCCTCAAAATATTGATCAGAGTCGATCTCACTCCTCTTTGAAGTAAATGTAGGCTGCCTTGGGTATGGAAGAGTTGCAGCTTCACTCTCTAGTAGCAGAATAACTGAAGACATGGTTGGCCGCTGAGCAGCCGAGTCTTGCACGCACAGCATCCCCACATGGATGCATCGATATACCTCGTTTCTCAGGCACGAACTTGCAATTGTAGGATCGACGAGTTCCATTACTTCCCCTTCATTCCACAAATGCCATGCCTGGAAAGGAAACCACGTCAGAGTTTGCAGGTAAGACAGAACTCAGTGAGAGTCGGTTTCAGCTAGTGACTCACATGTCCAATGAGATTAGAATGTTCCAATGAGTGAAACCCGATGTTTCTCCTTCCGCTCACGATCTCTAGGAGCAGAACTCCGAAGCTGTAGACATCGGATTTTATAGAAAACAGCCCTTCCATTGCGTACTCGGGAGACATGTAACCACTGCAAATGGGAGTGGACTTAGTGTGACCTCATTGACTCTTTCGAGTTAGATATCTAATTAACAAATTACAGGTGATTTTCACTTACTATGTGCCAACAACCCGGTTAGTGTTGGCTTCATATTGATTCCCACCAAAGATTCTTGCCATGCCAAAGTCGGAAATCTTTGGATTCATCTCATCATCCAGCAAAATGTTGCTTGCCTTCAAGTCTCGGTGGATTATTCTCAGCCTCGAGTCTCGGTGAAGATACAAGAGTCCTCGTGCAATCCCCTCGATGATTTGGAATCTTTTACTCCAGTCTAGTAGATGTTTCATGGATTGATCTGCTAAGAATGGACCCAAGAAGGTAACAGTCTCAAATGACCTCTCGCTTCGTGAAACTACTTCTGGGTGTGGACAAAGAGAAAGCTCGTTAGGCTAAACTCACCGAAAAGAAAACAATCCAAGCTCCTATTGGGCATGTATTCGTAAATCAGCATCTTCTCTTCCCCTTTGATGCAGTAACCCAACAGCCTCACAAGGTTCCTATGCTGCAATTTGGCAATCAGTACAAGTTCATTCTTGAATTCCTGGAGACCTTGACCTGACTTCCTGGAAAGCCTCTTAATAGCAATTTCTCGGCCCCCTGGTAGCACCCCCTGTTAGAAAAATGTCCAAATTCAAAACTTTTTCGAGCACAAAGTAATTCATGGATTTGTTAATTAGGTTGCATCTGTTTAAGCTTGCACTTACCTTATATACAGGACCAAATCCTCCTTGTCCCAACTTATTGTGTTCCGAAAAGTTGTCTGTTGCAGTTGCTATAGCATTGAAGTTGAATAATGATAAATCATGACCACTCACTTGCTTTGAATCCCCAACAAGATCACTTGGTAGATCTGAAGAGGGTTCTGTCGTGCTCCTGTTGATATCGAATAACGATACCTCATTGATCCTGCTTCTGCAACAAGATATCGAGTATGCTGCAACAAAAAGATTGACAAAAATTGAGGGAAAAAACTAGAAAAAGGTAAGAGATCAATGCCACACCTGATTAACAAATATGTACCTCTTACATCCTCTCTAAACCTCCAGAGAAGCCAGATGGAAACACCGAAAAGAGAACTTCCAATCGCAACAGCAAGAACAATCACGATGACTGAGATTTTGCTCGCAGCTGCACAAGAACGTTTTAATCTCACAATCAGAATCCAACTAAGTTATTCAACACAGTATTTTCATCCTAAAGGGCACTTAAAAACCAGTTTTTTCCATTGAGATTAACTACCTACTGTAGATTCGATCTTGCATAACTATGTATAAGGGAGCATTTAGTTTAAGTATTGTTAGATTATAGGGAAAGTTGAGATTACATGGAAAATAAACTGGGGTAAAATTTTCTTGGAAAATGGATTGAAATTTGAGATTGTGGTGTTTGTAATAATGTAAAGTTAATTGTAAAGTTTGGTGGTATAAGTAAAAGGGATGTGAAGTTAGTTGTAAAGTTGATGTAATCTAAGAATGCTATGTTTTGGATGTAAAGCCTTTACTAATCACACTGTAACGCTTAAACCCATGTAATCTCATATTATATTCGACTTTACAACCAAACGTTGTAATATGTGATGTAAAGTACAATGTAATCTAACATTACACCACACTTTACATCCAACCAAACACTACCTAAGAGAAATGATCATTCAGCATTTTCAGCATTTTCACCTCACCTAGTTCAGAACCAGCAACACGAACAAAGAGGCTCCTTCCACCGGTTTCAAAATGCTGCACATCAGTCAAACCCCCACTCCAAACCATACACCCAACAGTTCTCACATAAGAATATGCGTAGCACGAGCTATTACCCAGACAACTCGCTTTACATTCATCAGCACTCTTCGCAGAAGCCAAATCTGCAAAGTCGGGCAACTTCACACCATCTATCAGCAAGAATCCATCTCCCCCACCTTCCTCTAGTGAACTACTGGTAGTATTCTTCACATATTGCAATTTTGTTCTCCTCACACACCCACCAGTCCAATTCCCCTTCTTCCATTCCTCAGCATACTTTGGAGTAAAGCCCTTCATGCAGCTGCATATAGGAGACTTCTTCATGTTGCATATCCCGAAATCTCCACACCGGTTATAAGCTTCACACTCGTTGACCGGCTGCTTCTGAAGAACTGTCCACTCGTTCCGAGTACCATCCCACCTAAGTTGCTCCACTTGTCCATCCCAGCCAATCCGAAACCTCAAAAGATCCGAACTGTTCAATGGTATATAGGTAAAGTATTTGCAACCATCTGACTCCATGTCTGTGAGCCGAAACCCATAGAGATAATTCACTGGCATGCTGGGAACACCCATAAATATCCTTCCATTCCAATGCCCACTTCTCCACCTTCTCTTCGATCCCTCCCAGATAACAATCTGGGGTGATCCTCGTGGGTCCACTCCCATTGAGTAGTTCCCGGGAGTGGGATCGCTCTTGGCTTTCCATGAGGTGAAAGCCCGGTTTTCGCCCATGGTGTGATTCACTTTCACCTTCATGTAAGGGAGATACGTATCAGTCGGGTGGTCGTCGCTCTGCCAAAGATAGCTACTGGTACCATTAATTTTCTCACTCGAGGACAAGATTAGATTTCCGGTGTCCTTTAGAATGGCAGTTGAGTTGGTGGATTGAGAAGATGAAGAGGAACTGGAGCTAGACCAGATCGTGTCTTTGCTGCCGTCTAGAATCACTAAACTGCCACTGCTCCCAATCGTCAACATCCCATTTTTGTCGGACAATGGATTGTCTCTATTCGCGACCCATACAACTGATTCCACTGGTATGTTGTGATACCTATGGGACACGATAAGATTAAGAAAGTCAAAACTGACCAACTCCGTTTCTGAAACTTTAAGACAGCAAATCGACTAACTGATGTCGACAGAGAGGGGAGAAAAAGAAACCGCCACACGAAAGAAAACAGAGTTGATGATCTTGCATTACCGTATACCGACATATCGAAGCGTCGAATTCACGGGGCTGAAGAATCCTAGTTCGAATCTCCCATCAGACGACACGAGGGTTTCGCCGTCTCGGAGAAACCGGCCCTGCGACAGTGAGTTCTGCCCTTTACTGGGGAAGAACAGGTACAAAGACATGAAGTGGAGGAAGAGGAAAAGGTGGAAACTTGACGGGCCACTCGGGGAAGAGAAGCAGCAGGCCATTGCCCTTCCACCATCGCTGAGCCGGGGAGGCATCTCAGTGGGTGGTAGAATGTGTAAGAAAAAGAAGAGGCAGGTCACGGATTCAAGAAATATGTTAGGGGCATTTTATTCCGGTGGAGTTCAGCAGCCGCCGTCAGTTGATGAGACAGTCGTTCCCACGTGGCTGGCAACATAGACCCAAACAAAAATAATGTGCATTGAATGTCTTTTGACATCCATAGTTTTAAGATTGACTATTTGGTTTCTTAATTAAGGTACAGAGTATGGGTCAACCGAAGCTTCGTTGAAGCTTTTGCTCAGGAGTAGAAGCAGTGGCTTGAGCATCCTTCATATCCACCGACCAGGAAAATGCCATTGTGGAGTAGAGGCAGGAAGTCGTGCTCTAGAAATGGTTAATTTCAAGCTATAATTTCGGTAAAATGTAAGTATTGAGAAAGAGTGTTGGGCTCGGTGGTACCCACTAGACCTGGAAATGGATTCCGAGTTCAACTCTCGTACATAAAAGCACTTGTACATCTTTATTTATTATTTCTTTTGTCTGGAATATAAGTACACAAAAAAGTAACAATTTCAGGAGGAGCCTAAAACTTAGCTGTTTTCTACTAGCGGACATTGTGATTTATGCATTTATGTCAAAAATTCACTAAAAGTGTGCTTTTTGGATTCGAATTATGAGAACTTTAACTTCTTAAATTATATTATGACTCAGCTGGACCACCTAATGCGGTTAATACTAAGCGTTGACGACTCATTACATTCGCTATGTTCACGGTTGAACATGAAAGGTCAAACAACACTTAACAGCACTTTTTCGCTTCAGCAAAACGGACACCATGCTGAAAAATTCAGAAAACATCGAGTGCTATTTCTGGTAAACTAATGACCAATTGTCGATGCTATGTAAATGAAATATTCGAATTTTCACTTATGTATCAAAAAGCATTTGATCTCTTTTTTATTACTCTTTTTTTTTACCCTTTTTCCATTTCTGCTCTTATTTTGAAAATTTTATTTGTTTTCTGCCCTTTATCATTGCTAGTTTTTTTTAAAAAAATTCTTCCCTGGCGGGCCCACATGCTAATGCAATAATTTTATTTTCTCAGATGTCATGAAACAAACATAGATCACTTTTTTTTTTGGTCGCCAGCCACGGTAAACCAAAAAAAAAACATAGATCACATTGGGAACGAAGAACGTCACACGGACCAAACCATTTAAACGTGGGGCGTGTCTGCGGGTGCTGTCTTTGCTTTCCAGCTCCGTGTCTATGTCAGTTAAACGGCCTGTATGAAATGTTCAGTCCATGTAGTCTCTTTCATGTACTATTTGGCGGCTAGATGGCCGGCACATCTCCAAACAGAGATTCGCCGCCTGCTGGCTAGGGATTGGACGATTGCCGTCCAGTATACGTACCGGGAAGGCAACCACTGTACCGATCGGCTGGTAAATTTGGCGCTGCATGCGGAACTTGGTGTGTATTCATACTCTCGATTATGCTAGTAGAGTTAGTTCCTTGTTGTTTGTTGATTTGTACGGGGTTGTTTCCTCTCGACTCTGTATTGCATTTTTTTTTTTTAGCTTAATGCACTGGTTTCAACCTCCTTTTCAGAAAAAGAGAGAGAGAATATCCATAACCCTACTATTATTGGTTTATTTTTTTGTACGTAGAATATGATATCTAATTTGGGTTAGTCCAAATTCGATCTGGATTGATTTATTAACAAGTAATATCCTTTCAATAATAGATATATTTTGTATTCGTAAAACTCGAACCAAAATTTTGCTTAAATGGAAGAGCCACCCAATCAAAACACTAAATTCCTATTAATTTTATTATTTCTTCTTCTTTTTTCCGTGGCATGACAATTATCTCCTTCATTTTTCTGGTAATTAAATTTGCTGGGTCCTTCAGGTGGCCATGCTGGTCTTTGGGTCTTATTTCGGGTACCTAATGGAAGTCATTGTCTTCGAGTTTCTGCAAAGAAGTTAAACTCGGAGTTTGAATCAAGAATTAATCCTTCAATACTTAACTAGGAAGACCGGTAACAATGATAAGTAGGAGACGGTGAATTGAGAAGAGATGATGTTCAATGCTTAGACTACATTTGGTTACTCGCTTATCGTAACTCTTCCAAACACAACTCTAACTACTTTATACTCTTTCTCATCTCCATTTACTTTTCAATTGATTTATCTCCACTAGTACCCATTTCCTCTCCAACTTTATACTTTTCTATTCATATAAGACAACATCCATCATATCATCTTATAATAATATAAAACAAAGATGGTCACATCATCTAATAAATTAATGAGCTTTTTTTTCCTTTTTAACTCATTCAACTTAACCAAATGCATATAAACATATCGTACATACTTATAAAAAATATAAATATAAAACACATTTTTTATCAGAAATATATATTTTTTGCTCGGAAGTAATGAGAATTTTATCATTACTTAAAATACATAGGGAAAAGGCTCAAGAGATAGGAAATTATATGCTTGGGAATTACCGAGGGATCCTCTAGGACTAACTACAAAGGAAAATATGTGTTAATCACATCAAATAATGTTCAATACAATCATAATTAGTCAGCCAGCCATCGGAATCCTGATCTGCCGATCTATATGGACCTCAATAAAAGCTGAGTTGGGAGGTCCTCAAGCCATAATCCATGTAGATCCCAATTGGCTTGTACAGAAATTTTCCAATCTCCATACAAGAGTAAAACAGGAAGGTATCTTTAGCCGTACTCAAGTGCTCAGCTCCTCCACACAACAGAAAATCCAAAGGCGGTTTAGATCTGGGTGGTGAAACAAGGCTAGGATGGAGGTGACAGACTGGGGCAGGGGCAGGGGCAAGGGCGGGGGCATGGGTGGTGACAGATCTAGGAGGGGCAAGGGTGTAGGCAGTAGATCCGGGAGTGGCCAAGGGTGGAGGTGGCAGATTCGGTCGGGACAATGTTAGTGGCAATAGATTTGGTCGGGGCGGTGGTAAAGGTGGCCGATCTAGTCGGGGACGAGGGCGGAGGCATCAGATCTGGGCTAAAACTCACTGAAAGCTTATGTGGCATTGAGGTAAGGATTAGCGTACTTAAGAGGTTTCTACAGAAAGGGGGAGAGGAGATGCACCACCAGAGAACTGTGAAGAGGGCGAACGAGCCGTCTAGGCATAAGCCACCAACGTTGGCGGTGGAGGTATGTACGGCCATAGTCGAGCGGGTGGTGGTAGCCGTATGTCTAGGATAGAGAAAACGGGGGCCAACATGCCTAACTGAAGCCAGAAGCACTGGTAGGAAGGGGCTACTGTGGGAGGAGACTTACAAAGGGTGAAGAGAGAAAATATATTACATAATTAATTACAATAGTATATATTGTATTTCATATTTTTTTAATCAGTGCATATATCAAATGTTGGGCAAGTATCCCAAAAATATACGAATTTTTCCTGTTTTACCAATTCTACCACGAGCTTTTACTTTTGATCTCCAAGGGCATGAACTTTTTATTTTTTTGTCACGTCTACCATATCGTCTTTTTTCCATTGCCATCGTTAATGGAAGCACTAATGGTCGTTTATTAACAGTGAATTGACAAATTTGCCCCTCCCAAAACAGAAAACATATGACCATTTACTACACGAACTTTGCGTGATTTCCTAATTCTACTACGAACTTTGCATGATTTTCTAATTCTATCACAAACTTTCGCTTTTGATCACAATGATTAGAAATTGAAAAATTTGTCCCTTAATTGCGAATGCTATTCCTTCATCATGTTGTGGTATAGAAATTCTTAATGAAATTGGAATGTATAAAAAAGTTCCTTGAAGGCAAGTTTAAAGAGTTGCTTCAAGGATTGGTAAAATAGGAAATTCTTGTTGACAACAATAAGATTTTACGAATCAATTTGTTTTATGCATTATGATTTCGAAATTAATGTTTCAATTTGAAACTCTTTCTAATTTGTAAATGAAAATAAAAAATCCAACAAAAGACCCAACTCGCCTCGAAAAATCGAATTTGCGAGCCCTATATAAATTTCGAATGATTTTTAAGATGTTAAAAAATTTACATGAGAAATTTAGGTCCCGATATAGAAAAATCCGATGGAGTCTAAGACCGGTAGAAACTATGTAAAAATATATATTGTTATCAAAATCCAATATAAGATAATTACATATGATATCATATTTTTTAATAATCCCCGATCGATCTCAAGCTCTACTGGTTTTTTAGGTCCACGTCTAAGTTTATTGATCAATTTTTTCAACACCTTAAAAATCACTCAAATTTATATAGGCTCCAATAGTCAAGTTTTTTTAGTTAGGTTGGGATGATTATTCAACTTCTTCAATTTTCATTTACACATTTGCAAGGGCATGCAAGATATTTCACTTGAGGATAATGAATGAATAAAAGTTCACATGAAGGGTAAATTTATCAATTCCTAACCATTCTAATTAAATGTGAAAATTGATGGTAGAATTGAAAATTCACACAAAGTTCATGGTAGAATTGGAAAGTCATGAAAAGTTCGTGCATTAAATGATCATATATCTTCAGTTTTGAGAGGGAAAACTTGTCAATTCACCAATTTTAATGACCGTTTACAACTTCTGCCAATAATATGAACACAAATTTGAAGACATGGTAGACGTGGTAAGAAATCAAAAGTCTATGCCCTTCCAAATCAAAAGAAAAGTTCGTGATAGAATTGACAAAATACGTAAAGTTGATGTATTTCTTAGACCTTTGCCCTTAAATGTTTAATATAAAATTTGTTGTTCACTCTTAAAAAAAAAAAAAAGAGAAGGTCACTGTGGTAGGACAATGATACATTGTGTTTTTTGTGGAAGATAAGTGTGGTAAAGAGGGATATCAAAAGTTCAATGGAAATAAAATAAGTTTAAATGAGTGAGAGAGGAATGAGCTGGTGTAGAGAGTGAAATTTTTTAAGATGAGTAGAAAAGAGTAAAGATAAGTTACTTCAACGAAACGAAGCCTTAATATCTTAGGGTTTGGTTCATACTTATAGACTCATACCTAGTAGCGTGGTGTAACTCACTCGTGGCATGAGCACTGATTCATGTTGAGTAGTCACCTTGAGGAATGGCATGCAACTAATTAACATGACACGCGTCGGGATATGGGACAATTCAACTGATGTGATTCAGGTTCGTAACACAACATAGGGTTGGATGGATCGAAAAATCTTGTTCAATAGGGTGAAACTTAATGGAAAAGTAAGATGACAAGTTTATGAGGTAAAATAGGATAACTTATTAATAAAAATAGATAAAATTAAGTAAAATTTAAATAGTGATTCATGGATTTTTTTTTTTTTTTAAATTTCATAGGGGTCTTCGTTTCACAATGCACCCCTTAGATCTTTCCTTGCTAACAACTTGGAATGCAGCGGATGTTAATTTGCTTCTATGTTTTGACTTCTATTGCTTCAATTGCAAGGGAGGCATAAGTTTGCTCTTCTATTACTAGACACGGACCAGTATTACACACGGAAAGAAAATAAAAATTAGTAAATATAAAATACTATGATAAATTTGTATAATTAGATCATTTATTTAAACTCATTGCAATTAAATTTGTTTGAAATTTGTCAACTTACAGTAGTAAATATGTCATTCTCAATTTTCAATAATATACTATATTAATTTTACCTTTTCAATTTTACAAATTCAAATTATTCATTCAAAAAATATGATAAATTTTTACTATTAAAATTTTAAATATGGAGTGAGATAGGAAAATTCGAGCAATTAACCAAAGATTTTTGTTGTTAAGATCGTAGAGATATGGAGTAATAGGAAAATAACGGAAATTATTATTTTACTCATAATTTAGAAATCATATGCATGTCATAAATTTTAGTATGTGAATTAGATTTAGGACAAATATGAAAAATGAAAAAGACACCAAACTTTACATATATTTATGTATAACAATATATATAGATAAAAATACTAGACATTAATATGTGTTACGCACGATATTTATTATTTAATAAAATCGATTGAAAATATATACTCAAACATAATTCAAGAAAGTTACCATAATTAGTTCCTTGAGTAAGTTCATTTATTTACATTTATAAATTATATAATTATAAGGGAGAATTATAATAAATAAAATCAGTACCTAAATTGAATGTATGCATGGCTAACGAATTACAAGAGTAAGAAAAAGTGTAAATCAAAAATAAATATAAAAAGGAGAAAAATGTCCGGAGAGAGGGGAGGGGAGTGAGAGAGAAAAAGTGGAGAACAAATCTCATGTTAAATTTACTATTATACCCCTATTATATTATTCATGTAAATATTATTAATAACTATCCACTTTTTATGTGTGTAGGTAAAATTGAAAACTTAAAAGTGAGACGAAAATTATTTCATCCAACATATAATAATTGATGTTAAGAACTATAACCAGCTTTAGTAACTCCTTTAAGAGAAAGTGTTACATATAAAGAGTATATCACATGATAGCATTGATATAGTGTTGTCACAAATCAATAGGATTTAGTTATTTTTAAGATTTTTAGCTTAGAATTTTAATAAAAAATTTTAAAGTTACTGAATTAATTTTTATTTATAATATCACATTAATATTGTCACATGATATAACTGTTATACACAATACTCTCTTCTCCCTTAAGGATCTAAATAGATAGCTATTATCAGACACACATATTTACAATATCCACATAGGGTACAACTTAAAGAAGAGTTAAAAAAAGGAATTTAAGGAATAAAATTAAATAATCTGATAAAAACATAAATGAAATTTATAAATTTTTCGGTTTTAGGGGACCATCGCTTACCCTTCTAAATCCAATCAACCGTGTAAAAGGTTTTTTTTTTTTTTAGATCATATAATATATGAATTTTATATGAATTCTTAATTCTACCACAAACTTTTAAGTAGAATAGTTACGAATTTTCGATTCTTCTCCGCATCTACTATACCGTCACGTTTCCGTCATTTCCGTTAATAGAAGAATTGAATTGACAAATTTGCCCCTCTCAGAGTTACAGATAAATGACCATTCACTGCACGAATTTTATGTAATTTTCCAATTCTGTCACGAACTTTTAGCTTTTATTAAAATGATCAGTAATTGAAAAATTTACCCAATAGTACATGATATTCCTTCATTATCTTCAGTTGAAATTTCTTTTGCATGAATAATTCTTTTTTACCTCCCAAAAAATGCATTGTATTAGAGGAAATATCAACAATAACGTTAGTGCATGCAAAATATTTACTTAAATTAGAATTTATATAATAGATTCTTGAAAGCAAGTTTAAACAGTTATTTGAAGGACCTTTAGAAACACGAACTATCTGGTGACAATATCATAATTTTACGAATCAATTTGATCTATGAACCAAGATTTTAAAATTAGTATTTTAATTTCAAAATTCCTTAATTTACTCAATGCAGTTAGGATGTAGATGAAAATTGAGAACCTAAAAAAATCAACCCATCCCAATACAAAAAACCCAACTTTTGAAACCCTATATAAATTTTGAACAATTTTTAAGGTGTTGAAATGTTAACTAGAGAAACTCAGCTCTTGATCCAGAAAAATCAAATGTAATACATGTAAATGACCATGTAATACATGGCAAAGATATAATGTCGAGGATTTTCTAGGTTGGGACCCAAGTTTATCTTATTGGTTTTTCAACACCTTAAAATCTACCTGAAATTTATATATGATCCAAAAGTCGAGCTTTTCAAGCTAGATTGTTTTTGAGTTCTCAATTTTCATTTACAACCCTAATTGTATTGAAAAAAATAAGGGTAGTTTGAAATCGAAATACTAATTTTGAAATCGAGATTGATAGATGAAATTGATCTAGAAATACTCGATGTTGTCATAAAGAATTTCATATTTCTAAAGATCTTCCAACTCTTCAAATTTTCTTTAAAGGATCCAATTTGTAAATTCCAATTTCACTAAAAATTTTATACGCCACAACGTAATTGTTGATGCTTTTCTACCACGTTGCATATTCTTGGGCCGGAAAAGAATTATAATGGCACATGATACATTTCACTTGTGGGTAATGAAAGAATATGATGTGTCATTGGGGTAAATTTGTCGGTTTTAATCAAAAGACAAAGTTTGTGATAGAATTGAAAAATAATGTAAAGTTCGTGTATTAAATTGTCATTTATATATAACTTTGAGAGGGGCAAATTTATCAATTCTATCAATGCATGTGATTGAACAAGTACTGATATGGTAAATGTAGAGAAAATTTAAAAGTTAATGATTATTTTAATTAAAAGTAAAAGTTCATAGTAAAATTAAAAATTCATGTGTTATATGATCATTCACCTTTTGTTTTTTTTTTACCGACTATCCTCTACCCTGTGCCCACCTGTATTGGTTGAAACCAACCATCCACCTTCTCTATGAACGAGAAACACTTGTATTTATCATGTGCCGGTACTTGAGTGATATTACAAGCCAATTAAATAAGATTTTTTATCTTAAAATGACTGAATTTTATTGATTTATAATATCATGTAAATATTATTACGCGATATACTCGTTACTTAGAAAACTCTCTCCTATAGGAACTATCATGTCACTTTTGATTTAGTTTTTCACTCTTAACAAAATATTCTCATCCGGTTTTACCCAGTGCATCCACCAACTCGAACTAAATTAATTAAGAATCCGTTAAATTTCTAGATATCAGTAATATATATGAAAAAAAAATATTCTCTCACCAGTTTTTTTCTTGTGTCTCTTGCGGTTCTAACTTCGGTCTCCAAAAATCGAATCAGCTCATCACCTTAATTTGACTTGCTCGGATATTTCGAAATTACAGGTTGGAGTCCTATGATACAACGGCTAGAGATCAATTCGACGGTACAGATTATTCCATGTTCCTAATCCCTTGAAGAAACCTTTTTTTTTTTTTTTTGTGGCCGAAATCCCTTGAAGAATTCAGCACCCTCCGATCCCACTCTTATCAGTCAATAATTCAAATGAATATGTAGTTTTCCAAGGAAAGATAACATTAGCCACCAATTTTTAATGTATATATATTTTTCCAAGAAATGATAACTTTGATTTTCCTTTTTTGGTAATAATATCTGTACTCTTATAAAAATTCTGATAAATTTCTTGTGAATAAACAAATTTCATTAATAGATGATGGAATTTACCACAATAATGATGGATTTCAAATACGTACATATATCGTATAGAAGGAATCCATATTCATACATATCGTAATAACGACATAAGTTGTCGGCATACCTTTTAATTCTTCAGAATCGTTGTACGAGATCGAATCACGTACTGGTAACCTTCACGAACAAAATAGCCCGGCGGTGGATCCTCACTGTGTAGTTGAGCGAGAACCAATCACAATTCACAGCACAAGAACCCTCTAACTCGATCTGGAATGGGAGTTACACGTAAACCAAAGCTCACTCAGTTTTTCTCTCTAGAGAATGGTTACTTCCAAAACATACATCCTTAATTTTATGCTATCCTACCATTTTATTTGTTGGTAGTTGAAGTAGAGGAGGAGTCATAGCGTTTCACACAACGGACACGACCTCTCTGTAAAGCAATGCAACCATTTGAGAGTAAACAGTTTATGACTGAGTCGGGTTCGGGTTATATCGATCGGGTCCACATGGGCGGATTATATTTTCTTACATCTCCCACTCGCCCTTGGGGAACCATCTTGATACTGTGTTACTCACAACCATTAGAGAAAAGTTCATACAGGTAAATGTACCGTGCGACCGCCGAGCACATGAAAAAACGGGGAGCTCTACACTAGAAACTTGTTAGAGCCAGCATAGAGGCATCCACCCTAAGAAAAATAAGTGTCTCGAGTGCCCTAGACTAATTTCGTATCACATCAAGCCAAGTATCTCTAATCCCTCAAAAAAAGAGCATACTCAACCACTCATTTCTGTATTCACAATTATTTACAAACTACTCAATTAGTTACATAATAGGGACGTCCTTGAACACAAAACTATCGATGAGATTGAAATAGTCTTCCCTTCGCCCTCACATCACTCCATTCGAAACTAATTGCTTTCCCAGCAGTGCCCCAGCCGGCCTAATCATTCATTACCATAGGTAACACACCAAAGTAGCGATCATCAGTCCCTTACTTTGTGATATAGTCAAAAGTGACTAAGGGCACTTATAAAATTATTTAGGACTCACACAATGATGAAGCAGGGATTCATTCATCCATTTCCTAAATAGGTCGCTTTAGTGCATGTAGTATGAAATACATGCTATGGTGGAGCTGCTCTTTTTCAGAGTGTATGTCAAGCTCTTTATTAAACACCATATAGATCTTAGTTCAGTCACTTCTTGAGCGCCTAACTTGAGTCCTCGTCAGCTTGCCCTTCAAGACGTCATAACTAAGGTCTCACATCTGACTATGCATAATGAATAGAGTGGGGTATTCATTCCGGTAAAAAATTTAAGACCTCATCTCGACTCGATCTGAGGCAACACAACGGTATCTCAAATTTCATCCTCCCACACCACATAGGTGCTGAGAGTGTACCGTATTCATCTCATCCTTGCTCGCCCTAATAGGCGCTAAGGGCAATTGCTCATGTGAGAGAGCCAATTTTAAGCCTGTTGACATACTATCTCTGTTTCGTGCTAATTATATCACAAAATGCATAATTAAATCGTAGACAAACCATGCATTACTTGAAAATATTTGATAACAACAAATGTCATGTAGAAACGAAATGATCCATATCATAACATGCAACACAATCACCATCTACAAAGTCCTACTGCCCTTACATGAGCCCTAAAACTCTCTGTAGTTATAGCCTTAGTTAGGGGATCTGCAATCATTTGACTTGTAGGAATGTACATCAGGACCACTTCCTTCTGCACAATCATACCTCTGATGAAGTTATATATGATCTCTATGTGTTTTGTTTTGCCGTGATATTTCGGATCCTTAGCATAGGCCAGTGCAGCCATGCTATCACAATGTATCGTCATTGGGTCCGAATCATCTCTCTTGACATTGAGGTCATGCAGAAAATGTCTTAGCCAAATGGCTTCTTGCACAGCAGTAGAACACGCAACAAACTCTGCTTCCATCGTGGACAAGGCTGTGCAGGTTTGTTTCTTGCTAGCCCAAGTCACGGCACCTCCATTCAGTAAGAAAACATATCCGGTAGTTGACTTCTGTTCATCCACGTCTCCAGCCCAGTCAGCATCACTGTATCCGACTAGATGCAGCTCAGTGGCCCGATAGCACAGCTTGCAGTCCATTGTGCCTTTTAAATAGTTCAATATCCTTTTTACTGCTTTCCAGTGAGCAGGGCCTAGGTTAGACTGGAATCGACTGATCAAGCCAACAGCATAACATATGTCAAGCCGAGTACACATCATAGCATACATCAGGCTTCCCACTGTGCTAGCATAAGGGACATGTGTCATGCGTTGCTTCTCCTCTATGGTCTTCGAGCACATGTCAAGACTCAACCTTTCACCCTTAGCTACAGGAGTGTCACATGGCTTACAATTGTGCATTTGAAATCGTTCAAGAATCTTCTGAATATAATTCTCTTGGGACAATCCCAAAAGTTTCTTTGAGCGATCTCGTAGGATCTTAATCCCGAGCACGTAATATGCCTCACCCATATCTTTCATGTCAAATTTGGCTGATAGCCATCCTTAGCTTCGACAAGCATTTGCATGTCATTTCTAGCCATTAAAATGTCATCAATGTACAATGATAGGATCAAGAAACTTCCCTTGGAGCGTTTCATATATACAGTGATCCTTCTCATTCATCGTAAACCCGTAGGATGTAATGGCTTGATGAAATTGAATATACCACTATCTGGATGATTGTTTCATGCCATACAAGGACCTTTTGAGCTTGCAGGCTTTGCGCTCCTGACCTTGTGCCACGAAACCTTCAGGCTGATCCATATAGATCTCTTCATCCAATTCTCCATTGAGAAATGTAGTTTTAACGTCCATCTGATGTAGTTCAAGATCCAAATATGCAACAATGGCTAGAATGATGCGGATCGAAGCAAACCTAACCACTAGGGAAAATGTTTCTTCGTAATCCACACCTTCTTTTTGGGTATAGCCCTTTGCTACTAGGCGAGCCTTGTATCTATCGATAGAACCATCCGCCTTTCGTTTGACTTTTAGGATCCACTTGTTCCCAATCGTCTTACGTCCAGGTAGAAGATCAACCAAGTCCCAAACATGGTTGGTCCTCATGGACTCCATCTCTTCGTTCATTGCATTCATCCACTCTTTACTTGCAGAAGATGAGAGAGCCTCTTTCACAGATTTAGGCTCTGCATCATCTTGCGTAACAATCATGAAAACATCCCCTCCGACCTTGAATCAGCGACGGGGAATATTTCCACATTTGCTTCTTCGCGGTTGAGGCTCGGGCGGAATTCTCTCCGATGAACTAGGTTCATCAGCTATTAAGTCACTCCCACTATTCCCAGGAGGTGGAGGAATTGATTCCTCATCCTCTACCGGCTTATCTAGAGCGCCTTGTATGGATTCCTCTTTTTCATATAATTCAATCTCTTTTGAAACCTCACCCCTGCTAGGGAATTCGTCCTCCAAAAAATCCACGTCTCTTGACTCAATTTCAGAGACAGTTCCATCAACATTCTCACCAATGAACACGTATCCCTTAGAATGTTTGGAATAAAGATACACTTTCGACCTCTTGGTCCTAACTTCCCATAGTTATGAGAAGCGTTGTGCACGTATGCTGCCGAACCCCATGGCCGCAAATGTTCTAAAATAGGTTTTTCGCTGGTCCATAACTCGCACGGGGTTTTAGGAACTGATTTGGAAGGCACACGATTAAGTACATAGACAGCAGTCAATAGCATCTCCCCAATAGGAGATAGGCAATTTAGCTTGCGCCATCATAGACTTAACCATATCGAGGAGGGTTCTTTTCCTTCTTTCTACCACTCCATTTTGTTGTGGAGTTCCTGGTATTATTAATTGTCTATCAATTCCCTTTTCATCACAGAGCCTCTTAAATTGCTCCGATAGGTACTCACGTCCTCGGTCAGTTCTGAGAGCTTTAATTCTCTTATCTAATTGATTCTCAACCAAATTCATATATTTTCCAAAGCAATTCAATGCTTTAGACTTATGGGAGATCAAGTAGATGTGACCAAATCGCGTATAGTCGTCTATAAATGTGATGAAATAATACGCACCAGAACGTGCTCTCGCATTCATTGGTCCGCAAATACCTGAGTGAACTAATTGCAATGGAATAGATGCCCTTTTAGCTTTACCAAATGGTTTTCTGGTTGCCTTTCCTTCAAGACAATGTTCACAAGTTGGCATGCTAACCTTTGCAAGAGGGTCTAAAAGTCCTCCTCTAGCAAGTCTGGTCATTTGATTTACGCCTACATGGCCTAATCTAGTGTGCCATCTAATCATATTAGTGCAAACATCATTATTACTCAAAGCAATTAAAGAAAAGGAATCGACATTTTTATTCTCATAATAATCAATGTCTAAAACCATCAAACCATCTGAAATAAAGCTACTGCCATAGAAAATGTCGCCAAGAAAAATGCTCGTAGATGAGTCCTCAAAAAAAAAATTAAATCCAAGACCTAACATGACCATAACTGATAAGAGGTTTCGCCGGATCTCAAGAGTATGAAGGACATCATGGAGTTATAGTGTGCGACCACCTCGCAGATTGAGCTTGTAAGTGCCGATTCCAAGCACTTGCACACTCGAACTATTTCCCATATGCACCTTTCTTCCGACAGGGACTCGGCGATACTCCACGAACCCATCTCGACTCCTTGCTAGGTGGTCGGTTGCGCCTGAATCCATAATCCACAAAGGAGTAGGATTAGCAGCTGAACCATCAGTGACCATAAAACATTTAGGGCGAGAACAAGGATTTATAAGTACCTTCTTTGCTTCAATGCAGTCGCGAGCAAAGTGTCACATTTTCTGATAGTTATAGCACTTGACTTTGCTCAGGTCTTTCTTTCCACCACGCTTTCCTCTCTTGCGCTTGGTGGACTTGCTTTTCTTGGGCGTAGGTTCGCCCTGGTTTTTAGGAGCACCTCCAGCTCGCTTACGTTTTGGCCCAGAAGCCTTTCACGAACTAGAGGCAACAACGTTAGCCTCCGAATTGGGCTTAGCAGCCTTCAGGCGCTCATCCTCCAGCTCTAAATGGCGAAGAATGTCGTCAAACATTTTGACATTTTCGTTGTGGGTCATATTTGCTTTCATGTGCTCCCAGGAACTAGGTAGTAATCTAATCACTGCCTGGACCTGCTGCTCATCAAAAAGGGTCACCCCACCAGACTTAAGGTCTCGGATCATAGTAGCCATGCATCGGAGATGCTGCTTCATGGTTTGATTTGACCTTTTGACACAGGAATCGAACCTCATGTTCAATTCCCGGAATTTGGTGAGGGACATCACACCGAACTTGGATTTGAGGGCCTCCCACATCTCGTGAGTAGTTGGATACATCTCAAACTCACCAATTAAATCGTTATGCATGCTGCTTAACATAGTAAAGTGCACACAACGGTCCTTCTTGAGCCAACTCTGGTAGGCATCAAGGTCTCGTTGGTGCTGAGGTGTATCACAATTTTCAGGCACATTCATGGCCTGGTACAAAGTCTCCAAGACTTCCTGCTCATATAGGAGATACTGAATTTTCGAGCGCCAAATGTCATAATTGTCGCCATCCAGTTTCTCACCCTTCATCAAATCAGCGACAATAGACTTTGATGCCATTGCCAAATCTATTTTACATGCGCATAGATATTTTCATAATTAGCACAAACAATCACAAAATTTATGTAGCAACAATCTAAACAACCAACAGAAATAATCAAAGGTGTGAGATCGAAAATTCGCAGTGCTTCTAATCATCACTCACATTCCCTTGACCACATCTATCAATAAATTTAATTATCATACCTAAATTTATTTTGGAGCGAAATTAATTCACTCGACAATATCTCCCACAAAATATAATATGCAACAAATCATTAAATGCACATCACACTTGTTTCAATTTATTCTAGGTTTTCGGAATATTATAGTAATTTTCTTAATTAATCAATTAACTATATATGATTTAAATCAAGAAAATTATCAAACACAATGCAAAAAATCAGAAATCACTCTTAAACATTTCTGACATATTGCTGATACTCATGAAAAATTTTCGTAATTTTCCAGAATATTATGATATTTTTCCTAATTAATCAAGCAACTAAAAAGCGATTAACACTATGGAAAAATATGTAACTCAGTTATAAAAATCCAAAAACACCCCAGAAAGATTCTTTCTACGTAAAGTTCTCCATAAAAAATTTTCATAATTTTTCGAATTACAATAAATTTAATCTGAATTTATAACATAAATTCAAGTATTAAATAAAAATAATTGTTATCGGCATCTAAAATTTTTTAAAAAAATTCCTTGATACTCCTCTAGTGTTCAAGAATCTACATAAAAAATTTCACCTCAGAAAAATATCATGTGTTTTAGATATTGGGCGAGACTTTAAAAAAAATGTGTATTTACCATTTCTACATTTTTGGAAATTATGCTGACCTCTTCTGATTGTTGAAAAATTTTGAAAAAAATTATCAAACATATAAAATCGTGTCAAAATTGCAGCTGTGATTGCTGATCCTGTTTTGATGTCGTCCGCTCCCACTTGGCGAGTGGAGTCCGTTGCAACTTTCGGTTTCTCAATCGGATTTAGGGGTGAGCGACACTCTCCCTTCCGAGAGTGCCCTAGTTTCTGGACTTGTTCTAGGTGTTCTCAACACCCAGAGATATTTTGATCCGGTCCAAAACTTTAAACAATCATAACTTTGTCATACGATATCGAAATGAGGCACATAATATATCGTTGAAATCGTATTGAAACAAGAAATCTAAAAATATAAAAATTCACCCCAGAAAATATCGACATCAAAACAGGATCAGCAATCACAGAACCGGCCCACTGTTCATCTACTTTGATTCATGATATATATTGATACGGAAATGATCTCCAAGACTCTGATACCAATGATGGAATTTACCACAATAACGATGCATTTCAAACACATACATATATCGTATAGAAGGAATCCATATTCATACATATCGTAATAATGAGATGAGTTGTCGACATACATTTTAATTCTTCAAAATCGTTGTACGAGATCGAATCACGTACCGGTAACCTTCACAAACAAAATAGACTAGCGGTGGATCCTCACTACGTAGTCGAGTGAGAACCAATCACGATTCACAGCACAAGAACCCTCTAATGCGATCTTGAATGGGAGTTACACATAAACCCGATCTCACTCAGTTTTTCTCTCTAGAGAATGGTTACTTTCCAAAACATACATCCTTAATTTTATGCTATCCTACCATTTTATTTGTTGGTAGTTGAAGTAGAGGAGGAGTCATAACCTTTCACACAACGGACACGACCCCTCTGTAAAGCAATGCAACCATTTGAGAGTAGACACTTTATGACTGAGTCGGGTTCGGGTTATATCGATCGGGTCCACATGGGCGGATTGTATTTTCTTACAATAGAACTATGAAAGAGTATGATCCTAATTTAGAACAAAGTCCAGAAAATCACTCAATACCTCACAATAGAACTATGAAAGAGTATGATCCTAATTTAGAACAAAGTCAAGAAAATCACTCAATACCTCACTATATTTACAATAAGCCGAAAAAGAGCATTAGCAGCCTTCCTAGTAGAGTGAAAAATCCTACTCTTTCCTTCTCGCTATTTATGGTAAGCATAGCAATGCCACATCGGTCTCTTAATACTGGATATCTAGGCTTTTCCCATTCCAGCATAGGGCAGCAGCAAGCTCCTCAGATCAATCTTGAGCACAGGTCTGCGAGGAAGTTAAATGCAAAATCTACTCCATATCCAAGCCGAGAAAGAGTAAGCAAAGAACAAGTGATGCTTGGTCTCAGGACAAGTATTACAGAGACAACTGGGGATAGATACCCATGCTTTTGTGGCTGGTTCTTCTATGCGATTTATCTTTGACCACAAGCGACATAATGAAAAGACGCCCGAGGATATCATGGGAGAACTAAGGCAATCGATGCTACAGAACATTTGGACTACGGTATCTGATAGACTCCCAGATTTTACAGACAGATAAAACAGAAGAGCCATTTCAAAGTAAAGTACGTGATCTCATGATCATAGCATAGACGAGGGGAGACTCGGGGTCAGAAGATACGGAAAAATCCCAGATTCCTTCTGTAAGAATCGCACAAACAAAGGCAAGGGGTTTTATTTATTTTGATATTTATGTGTATATGTACGCATTTGTAAATACTTACCATTAATCTTCTACTCAAGCTAGACCAACTTGGTGGCTAGTGAGAACACACATAACTTTAGTCTAAAGATTCATTTACAGGAAACGTGTTTCATCGATAGAAACCTTTTTAATCACGTCTAGTAGTAATTGTTTCAAATGAGTAAGTCGGCTGAAGTTAAAGAATATTTGAGAAAGAAGATTTGATGTACCAATAATGCCGTCAATTTATAATCAAGAGGTATTGCATTCGATTCTCATTGGTGAGATTGTTTGTGTCACTCCATTCTTCATTTTCTTTTGTTCCCTTCTAATCATGTACGTCTCACTTGTAACTGTAGAATGTAAAAATTTAACCATGTTCTAAATTTTCTTTTTTTTTTTTTCGTTTTTCTCGTGACATGCAATTTATTAATCAATTGACTGCATAACTCCCAGAGCGAATTCTCACGTGCAAGTGCCGAGACATTGTTTAATGCATGGAAAGCCCTTAGATCAGTCAACATCTTTGACCAAATGGAAGACAACAGTTGACCGATGATGTATAATTTAATGTCACCTAATAAGGGTTTTTGGGCTGATTGTAGAAGCATACGCAAGGAATCCAACGACTTCAATAGAATTATTGAAGTTAGCCCAATGAAAAATAATCTTGCCTCCTGGATATAGCCGGGTGGATAGAGTGGCGCCTAAATGGGGTACTTCCCCAGTTTAGGAGTTCGACTCCCCGCATCCGTGAGTTTAAACCCTAGGGGCCTTAGGAGGCACAAGCCCCACCAACGATGGGCTCAACCCAATGTGTAAGAGTCTAGTGGGTGCGGTAGGAATAAACCTTCGTCATCCAAAACAAAAAAATCTTACCCGTACAACTGGACTGATTGGATTGTTTATATCTACTGCCAAATCAGGCGTGTTCGAATCAATATAAAGTTATGACTGTTTTCACATATTTGTAAGCATGCGAGCCTTTGGTAGAATGAGATCAAAGTTCTCTAATATGAACATTAGAAAAGTTTGAAATAACATGATTTTTATTGTATAAATTTGGAAAATTTGGCCTAATTTGGAAATATAATGAAGTTACATGATTTATTTTTCAAATTTGAAAGATTTGACTTAATTCAAAAATAAAATTAAAATGTATGATTTTATTTTTTAAATTTAAAATATTTAACTTAAAACAAATTACATATTTTTTTTTATCTAATTTACCCTTAGATTATCCTTCTTTATTAACAGCCATATTAGACTTAATCTCCAGCTTTTCTCATTTTGTCTCTTAACATACTTTTTGGTAATAAAAATGAGGGTAACAGTAATGGCAACTTAATCACTTTCACTACGTACTTTTAGGCTTCCGTATTGAATCGTGAATATATCAGATGAACTGAACAATTAGTATTAACACTAGTCATGCCAACGTAGCACCAAGTCTAATATAATCGATGAAGCCAATGTCTACCAAGGTACAAGTTCAAATGTCCCTTATGGCAATATTACTCAGAGTAAGACTTGAACATCTGACATTGACCCCATCAAACTACATGATAGTGAGTTTTAAATCATTAGGCCACCATCCTCTCTTAATCTTCTTACTTAAGTATTGGACGGACGAATCGGTTTATTTTGACTTGTTCTTGTATTTTAGGCATACAGAGTGGACACAAGCGATATATCGACTGCAATCTATACCGACCCACCTTACATCAGGTTCCAATCAATTCACGAATTTGGTACAATTGTAAACTCTATCTAGGATTTGAATCAATCCTAACCAATCCAAATTCAAGGACAATCAATCCACCGAGGAGTAAAACTCTCATAATCATCAATTTTCTCTAATTGTAAAGTTCAAACCTAAAATATTACCAAATAAAAAGATATTAAATCACATCAATCAACCTATCACAGTACTGCCACCCTTCATTCCTACTCTTATTAGTCACTAATTTAAGGGGAGCTCTAACAGCTCCGTGGTTAGATGGTTCAGTTGGTGAGAAAATAATAATGTGTCGATAATTCTTTTCATTAATTTGAATCATTTGTTGTGATCCGTTGAACTCGATGAACAGTACTGCGTCGGTTTGCTTAATCTAAATGCGAAATTAGTTTTCCAAGAAATGATCATCCCGATCGTTTTCAAGGAATTATCTTGAAAGCGGAAAAATACACTTCGGTGTCTTTTTTTTTTCAGTAATAATATTTACACCAGCAGGAAAATATTGCATATCATATATATATATATATATGTGTAAATATATGTATGTAATCCCAATGGTTAACTAAAGTGGATAGAACGTGCGTACAACTCATGTGAAAATTCACGAGATCGGAGGTTCAAGTCTGCCTCAAGCGTGCAGCTCTTGATGAGACTACCCAAGCATGTCATTTGCACATGGACTAATCCGAACCCATGGGCTCGTGGAGTGTATATGGGCACGGGAAGAATAAACATATACAGATTCGAGTTTTGTGAACGAAGAAAATTTATCTTGGGAAAGCTCCACCTTGAGTGAACCTGCTCGACTCGAACTGGATTAGTTAGAATACGTTAGATTTCTTGATTCTAATTATTCACACCAAAAGAAATGCCCTTTTTTTCCTGAAGATTCATCACCCATTAAAGAAGATTTCTTATTGGAAACATTTCCAAATGAAGTCTTGTAATAATGGTTTCAAATGAGTCAGTTGAAGCTTAAGTTTGACTTAAATAATTTAACCGCGTTTTATATTCGTATTTATCCCATGACAAATAATTTGTTAATCGCCTGATAGATTGGATAACTACTACAGCTGAATAATGTACATATAGTAATCTCCACACATGTAACAGAGATAACTTGATGCTTAATTAATGATAAAGAGGTTTGTCGTATTAACTTTATTTTTTACTTGAGATGAATATATTTTAAATTCGATTTTTAATGGTTGAATCGCCTGTCACCCTTGTTTTTTCTCTTTCTATCTTTCATAATTTGAGATAATTACAGGGGAAGTAGTATATGTTTTAAGGTGACTCATGTAGTTTTATAAAATCAGTTATATTACATGTTTCAGTCCAAATTGTCATCGTTTTACTGACGTGGATTTCATGCATTAATGGAATCATCAACAAAACCATGACAATTTGGACTGAAATATATAATCGAACTGATCCTATCATTTGTAAGCAGTTAAGGCAGAACTATTAGAGGTGCTAATATATAAAATTTTTGCTATTATATTCTCTTTCTAATTGTATATACTTCGAATGTAATCGGAAAAAATACTTGGGAACCGTTTGATGGATCTCCATCTTGCAGTGTTAACAAATGAAAAAATTGTTAAATTAAAGAGGCAACAAAAGTTGGCCGATAATCTGTGGTCCAATCCCACCTAATACGGGAGATCCCTGGATTTTGACTCATCCTATGTAATTGACTGGTGAATGGAACCCACTTCACCTGAATTGAATTCTCGAAGTTGACTGATCAAAAGTAATCTCATATGCCCAATCGGACTTATTGGGTCATTTATATCTACCACCAAAATAGACATGGGGGAACCAACATAAATTTATTACTGTTCATATGGTGTCAGAGAAAATCCCATGAGTTCATATTAGAAATGGTAAATGTGATTCTAATGATTTTTTGTGTGAACAAACTAAGGAAAGGGAATGATGATTGGAATGGTGATTCCAACTCCATTACGTACCACCCTATCAAACACAAAAAATTCCTATGTCCACGATTAAGATTTAGCAGAAATTCACTCTCAAATGTAGAGTATAAGAATATCAACTTACCAAAGCAGCACTAAAAATCTGAATATATTTCATGTCATCGACTCTAGGACCCAGCTGCTTGATTTATAGCATCTTAGACATAGACCCTGTTTGACAGGAAGGAATGGAAAAGTAGAGGAATTAGCATTCCATCCTCAATTTCAATTTTCTTATTAGATTGCAGAAAGGAAAATGGAAGAATATAGGCATTGTCTCACAATGATATGATGAGAAAAAATTAACTAAATTACTTTAATTAATAATAATTAAGTTATCTACTTAAGTTATTAATACTAATTTATCCGTTTATCGCAATTTAATTGACATTTTCTCACGTCACATAGTGAAGAAAGTCTTGTGTCAATAGGTATACCACGTGGTAATACTGACATGGTATCACGAGCTAATATGATTGGATTATTTTTAGTTGTTCTAGATAAAACCTAAAATGAAAAAAAAAAACTTTGAAAATAGTTTTATTAGCATTGGCATGTAGTGACACCCTTACATTTAAGACTTTCTATCATTAAAGAATCTCTTTGGAAATTAGCCTCCTTCTTAGTTGAGAAAAATGATTTCCCTTCCAAATCTGGAATCAGATTACAAAACAATGCATAAGCGAGATGATTGACCGACTAGGTCCAAATGTAAAGTGGACTGCTTTTAAATGAATAAATTAACAATTTCATCCTTGAGAGATGGATTTTGCGACGCTTCGGTCCCTTAGAGATTTTTTGCCTTAGTTAACTCTCTCAGATATGCATTTTACATCAATTGAGCTCCTATGTGTGTTTTTTGCCTCAATTATACCCTTTGAGTGTATCAATTGGATCTCTCATAGCTTCAATTGAATCACTCATGGCTTTAATTAAGTCCTTCCATTAAACTGAGTACTAATGGTGTGATCATACTATCAATTAAGTCTCTCTCTATAATTTTTTTTCAATTTGGTCCTCCATTTCTCATTTTTTTCCTCTCAGTTCTATCCAGAAAAAAGATGTATGCTCATCCCCTACTCCACTCCTCCCCTGCTCTCCTCCACCTCGCGCCGCTGCTCTGCTCCACTCCTCCTCGCGCCGCTGCTCTGCTCCACTCCTCCCCTGCTACTCTGCTCCACTCCTCCCCTGCTCTGCTCCACTCCTCCCTTACTCTACTCCTCTGCTCTACTCCTCAAAAACCTTTCTTTCCTACTTAAAAATGTCATACACATAAAACATCAATTTATAGTTTAGATCAAATGATATGCCAAACTTTCTGAAAATATGGAATTTCTCCGAACACTAGAGAAAGATAGTTATTATAGTTAGTCAGCCACACTTATCAAAATGATACAAGTTCCCATATACTAATTTCTCAAAATGAGCAATAGTTAGCTTACTATATAGGTTGACACTTTCAACCAAAAGCAAATTTCTAAAACCAAAATGAGCAATTTCTAACCTGCTATACATATTCACTTCAGCTCATATGCTTGGAGGAAGCCTTTGAGGGGTTTGCTTGGTAGAGTCTTAGTGGATAGATCTCATAAAGGCTGCAAATCTTTGAGATGTCGCACTGCTTGCAGCTTGGATAGTCTCCGTTGTGATTGGCCTGACTGTTGGGGCTCTCATTGGAGTAAATTTGGCTTGGGGGGAAGGTGGGCTGAATGCTAGTGGGAAATTAAATAAGGCATTTGTAGTCCCGGGCTTTGCTAAGGTACCTATCCAAGAAAAACAATACGCATGAGATCAAACTAAAGAAGTCTGAAAATGTAAAAGTTAAAGATATAAGTACCGCTGCAAATTGTGAAGGATGCTCAGGCTGGGAAGGTTGTGAAAGTTGTGGAGGCCCAAATCTTCAAATATGTTCATTTCATCTGCTCCAATATCTTATCCTAGAGCTGGTCCTTCATCAACATTTGTTCCTAGAGCTGTTCCTTCAGTAGAGGGGTTCTGTTCAGTTGAAGGACCGACTGGACCACCCTTACAACTCCTTCTATTGTGTCCCAATTGTCCACACATTTAGCATTTTGGGGGTGCCAACTGCCTCTTGAGTTTATGGGGGTCGGTGTGCTCTTTTGGTGCCTTCCTCCTTTGTTTTTTTTGTCTTCCTAGTTTCTTCTTAACTATAGGAGGAACGATAGTGTCGTAATTAGTCTTTTTCCAAAAGGCCTCTCCAGGTGTAGGCTCAATGAAATGTTCATAAATTTTCTCATTAACCTCCTTCCTTAGCCAATGGTTGACAAAGTTCTCTAGCCTTTGATTATTTTAACCCATGGTAGCAATTGCATGTTCGCATGGGATAACAAAAAGGTCCATACCCTACAGGAGCAAGTGTGCATTTGTAGATCAACAACACACTCTAAATGAGGAAGGCATGTTACCTCAAATTTCAAGCCATATGGATCTCTTGACTAGTGAGGAGTCCAAAATGCAGCCTTTTCCCTCATATTCTCCAGCTTTGCCTGAGCTTTTGGGCAAATGAAACCCTTATGCTTTGCAAATAGTGTCTGACACTTCACTGTCTTCCCCGTGACATACATTTTAATACTTTCAGCCATGGTAATAATTAGCTTGCTCCTCAGTTTCAAAATCTCAGAATTAAATTGCTCACACATGTTACTTGTGAGGCTGGTTCCTTGAGTATGTGTTATATCCAGACCTGCTCCATCTCTGAGGAGGTACTCTGCATAGCCACTCCCAAGCATCAAGACTAAGCCTTTTAACCACCTCCATTGACTCATGAAATTTCTGTTCAGTTGTAGCTTTTGCACAATTCGAAAAGGCTTTCTTGAAGTCTAACCCCTGCCACTTTTTACTAAAATTAGCCCAGATATGGCAACAATAAAATCTGTGTGGAATACCTTCACATACATCTTGCATTGCAGCCTCAAGACCCTATAAATGGTAAGCAATCAAGTAATGAGGGATCTCAGTCATACACAAACTATATATAACAGGGACAATTTAATCCGTTGAAGTATAACTCAGGGACCTAAATGATAAACAATCCAGATCAGTGAAGGACGATTCAATTAGTCAAAGTAAAAGTGAAGGACCTAAATGATACATAAACCAAATCTATCAAGGACAATTTAATCGGTCAAAGCATAACACAAGGACCTATCTGATGCACAAACCTTCTGCATATCTGAGATGAAAGTAAACTTATTCTGCACTGGATCTCCCAAATCATCTACTAGACATCTCAAGAACCAGGTCCAGTTGTCTATGTTCTCTACTTCTACTATTGCATAAGCAATGACGTAGAATGAGTTTTTTTCCATCTTAACTAACTGCAACTAAAAGTTGCCCCCCATAGTACCCCTTGAGGAAACAACCATCTAGGCCAATTAGAGGCCTACATCCAGCTAAGAAACCCCTCTTGCAAGCACCTAAGCAAACATAAAATCTCTTAAATTCATGTGTTTTAGGGGAACTTGCAGCAACACAGTTGAGCCCGGGTTCGATTTCAGTAGTTCAGTTGCATAATCTCTCAGCTTTACATATTGTTCTTTCTCTTCACCTTCACAAATCTTGCGAGCAAGTTGCAAGCCCTGTACACCATAGCATCATGCAGCTTAACTCTGTGCACTTGCATGAATAAGTCATAGATCTGCTGACCTGTCATATCTGGTTGAGCCCTCAATCTTGGCACCAACTTCTCAACTATCCACTCTCTGGTAGCTAACTTGTTCTCCACCCTCCGACAACACATATATTCATTCACAAACGTCTTAACCTAAAAAGGAATTTGTACTTCCATTCAAGGAGCATAAAATCAACCAAGGGCACCCATCTTTCTTCGCGGCACAAGTTGCTCTTACTCTTTGTTTGTCATTTTTCTCAAAATCTACCTCCCTTCCTGCTGCAATATTCAAATCTCTTACAACATCCTTAAAGACTTCGAGATTTGCAAATTCCATTCCAAGTATAATCAGTATTCTCTAGTTTTATGCAAGGCTAAATTTTGGAAATCTGGTATCATTCTCTTCCTTAGTAAGATCAACTGAATGCAAATCATCAGTTTCATAACCATCTGACAAGTGACCTTCGCTTGTCTCCTCATCTACCTCAGCTGGCTGAGCTCCAACCCCTACATCACCTCCATCCATTGCACGAAATGTAGCTTCAAACATCTCGTCCCTTTCAGGGGTTGTTCTATCCTTAAACCCCTCCCTCCTTTTGAATGATTTTTCATACTCTCCTTCTTTCTTTTCTTGTTTTACCTCTCACAGCAACAAATTTTTTTCTGTCTGTCTTCTCAGTTGGAAGAGGTCTAGTTTTACCACCTGTAGCTGAAGGTTTAGACTCATCAACTATTGCTCAAATAGAGCATCATCATGATGCGAACCTCACCAACACCGTGATGAAACCCGATACCAAGTATGATATGAACCTCACTAACTCTTGACGAAACCCGTATTCGACTAAGGCCACCAGGAAACATGTCCTTGTCAAGCTCGAAAGGTGGAACCTTGACCAATTACCTATAGAGAGGTAAGAACCGTGGTATAATGAAGACGTCACATCAACTATGGAAGGGTTGATTGCTAAGTCGGGGATAAACACCATGGAATACTTCGATAAGTTCGAATAGCTCTTCAAAGAATTAAAGAGAATAAAATCTCACTTTATTAGTGCATAATTTGGTCTGCCCAAATTCATCCAAGGCAAGCACCAGCCTTTAAATAGGCCAAAGTGCAATATTACATTAAAAATAACCTTCCTAAATGGTTCTCATGGAATAGGAAACTAATTAGAAAGCGAATCTAAGTGTTACCTAGAGAAATTACAAAATATTACTAATATCTTCGAACTAAATAAAGGAGAAGGTAATATATTCTACTTGTTAAAAGAGAAAAGTAATATATTCTAGACGCTAACTTAAATATATCATCATTAACTTGTGTTGCTCTTGCCCTTGTAACTGCTCTCGACTTCCTTTTCTTAAAAATATTCTTCCTTTTTATATCTGGCTAAAATATATTTCTTCAATATACTTGCCCTCTTGACATTCAACCGAAATATATTTCTTGAAACACTTGCACTCTTAATGCTCAGCTCATCATTTGTCCCTTTTTGCAACATCATAGATAATGTTGAATCATTTGGCTTGCTCGTCACTTGTATTGTATGCATATCCATATCCTCAATTTCATCTCACTTGACCTTCTCGTCATTGGACCTTGAAAGATTTTGATTTCATTCTTCGAGCTCATATCTTAGATCACATCACATCATCTCCATGAGACCTGCTCGTTTTGTACCGAGAGTCCTCTGCATTATCATCCATAGAAGATGATTCATATTGCTCATGAGAGAGGTTCTATTCATCAGGAGTAACATGTTCTTCAGCCTCTGCCTTCTTTAACTCAGCCTCTACCTTTTTAAGCTCAGCCTCTACTCTGTCAAGTTCTTTGCATTCCTCTTCAATGGCTAGCTCAGGATAATCCATCTTACCATGTTCATAGTACAGATGTAGCTCAGACTGGTCTTCCAATATATTAATCAGATATCGAGCATCATCATCTGTCTGGAGTGGTGTCATAGCCACACTGAATGTTTTGAAATTTGGGTCGAAAAAGTAACAAGAACTGGGTGCAGTCCTATACATATTTGGCAATAACTCGCAAATCTTAACTGGAGTTAGGGTATCCACTTCAACATTGCAAAAAGTCTCCACTTCATCACCATCATAACTCTGTTAGGGGGACCCAACAAATTTACCACCGTGTTGAAGAAACACGGCTACAATCATCATAACATCCACCCTATCAAAGCAATGGTAAAAGAGCAAACTTTTAACGAGAAAACCCTAGAATTCACAAAAGGTGAAGTCTTAGAAAACAAAACAGTCAATAGAAAGCATAGAGACCTCGAATAAACAAAATGGTAACTGTCAGCATTATCAGGGTTTCGTTCTCTCCATCAATAAAAAATTGAAACATCTACAGCAAATATGACAGGGATGTACAGATACCTAAGTTGGCAGGCAACATTCTCCATCGGCTCTTTGGAACCCATAATTGGAGCTTCTCCTCACTCACCTTGCAATCGCGGAGCTTCTCTTCCCTTGGCGCGCACAGTGCTCTTGAAGTGCTCTATTTTTCCTCCCTTACAAAGAAGAAGAAGGGACGCTTACTAGAGAAGAAAAAGGCAAATCTGAGGTGAATAGGTATTTAGACAGGGTAGGATACATGAAAGTACAATTAGGGGTGAAACGAAATTAAAAAATGAGAAAAATATCCAATCTCCGTTATGTTTAACTAGATATTAGACGGACAATTACTAAGGGATCCAATTGATACCATGAGGGACCCAAATGATGTTAAATGCATCTCTGAGGGAATTAACTTAGGCAAAAAATCTCCAAGGGACCCAAGTGACGAAAATCCATCTCTCGAGGACAAAGTGTTAATTTACTCGGTTTTAAATTGATTAATGAAAACTGCAATTACCCAAAAAAGAAAACCAGTAGCCCAAAGAATCCCCAGTATACGTCGTTGTTCACACCGTTTCTGAAGCACTTGGTACAACGAACCAAAAAAATAGAATAAAATGAATAATTTGGTTGTAATTATTATACTTATTTCATAGGTTTACACTTTTCTCTTAGGTTGATGGATAATATTTTTTTGAAGAAAGAACACTTTCTTATTTTCAATTGAATATAAAAATTAGTAATTTTCTCCACATACTATTGCCTTTTATATTATAGAACTCATTTCATTCCTTTATCTTTTCATTTTTTTCCAGCAAACTTAACCTTATAGAATACTAGTGCAAAATCTGCACTTCACAACTGGATATAGATTATTAAGAGTATAAATATTTATAATTTATTAAAATAAAATGATGGTGAAGAGAATACAATGATGCGAAGAATATGGGAAGTCAAATTACTTTTCAGATTTCTGTAGAAAGTAAAAGATCTTAATCGATCTTATTATACAAAAAATAAAAATAAAAGGAAAATTAAAAATGGAAAGACATAAAAAAAAAATGAAGGACGATAGCGTGGAAAGTTTGTACAGGATAAAAATTTTAGAAATAACAAAAAGAGAAGAACTTCATAGGAAGTTGCCACTGACGAGCTAAGGTGTTGTCACGCGACGAGCTAATTTGGTTGCAATCCTGATTTATGTATCAAGAATATAGATTACCTAACCACAAAACTCTCGCACTGTCTAATCTCTGAGATGCTCTCTCTTCGCCTCTCATAAGGGAGGTTGTCATATAAGAAAATTTTTAATGGAGTGATCATATCACGCAGTCAATGCTAATGTAATATATTCGTCCAACTATAATACATCGTTTATATATTTTCTAATTAGGATTTACTATTTATTATAATTTTTTATATAATTATTAATTATATATTAAATTCCGATTGAAATAATATATCCAGTAATTGTAGACGTGCTAAAGACTCTCTCCCTCCCTGCGGGGCAATGGCTGCAGAGGTCCCTACCAAATCTGACGCTCATCTCCATCTGTTTTCAATTCAGGTTTTTTTTGTGATATTAAATAATAATTACGCCGAGTCTTGTGTCACATTCAGCATTACATAAGTCACAGGCAGACCTAAATAACCAAAATTAATGATTTCTACGATAAAAAAAAAATATGTCGAACGAAAAAGACTCGGTACACAAGTGTAACAAAAATAACGTTTTTGCATTGAAGTGCCACAACGACAATAGGTTTTCCATACCTAACACAATTTTCTCGAAATCGTCTCAAGATTTTAGTTTTGATTAGTTTGGCAGATGCATGTGTGATTTTCAACAATATGTTAACGTATGTCCATAAGAACCGCTTGTGCTTATTATCTATTTCTAGTGTCGATTTTAATTTCAACATGTTTAAATTTTTTTCCAATAACAAGTAGCTTGTTTCTTCCTAACCCACTAATACTCCAAACCCATAGATTCAAGTAAGTCAATGTGCAAAACACGTGTGAGTGGCCAGGAATCGAGTATCCGATCTCGTGAATTTTCTCACAAGTTAGAGGCACTTCATATCCACCTGATCTAACCCTCAAATTTAAATTGGTATATTTGAAGCACTTTAATTATGAAATCAACATTTTTCTTAGTAATTCTCCACAAATAACAATACTTAATAAACCAAGCCTTAGTAGGAGAGTCAGCTTAAATATAAGAGAGATGGCTTTGTTAGACCGATGATATTTTCACTGCATTAAAAGAAAATTTGTACTATTTGTTTTAAGCTATGGATGGAAATAAGGGTCACTGAGTTCGAGTATCCATTATTTTTTATGATATCCGGACTTTACACTATATAGGACAAGAACCTACATTTTGAATTCGGTCCCCATCTTGTTAAATCAGGAATTAGACCCTACCCGAACATACTAATACTACGGGTTCTAGGTACTTAGTTGGAGCATATCTTTTTTCTCTTTGTTGGGATATGTCTAGGCATAAGTCGGAATTCGAATACCGAAAGGCTTGAATAACCAGTTGGAGATCAGATTCAAGATACGAGATATGTGCGAATAACAATCAACGGTGCAAAATTGTGATTGGAAGTATGAAATATCCTAAACAGAATATTGGTAGATATGTGAGAGATTTTGTGGATATTATTTTCTCGTTTGAATATGATATCTTGGAATTCGTAATATACTTAATTTAGAGCATATATGTAGATAATAATTCTAGAATCTCAAATAGGATCTGGTCTTGTATCTATAAATAGAGTCTTGTACGAGTTGTAAACGTATGCCTTAGTGCCGTTAAACCCCGAGGGCCTTAGGGTCAGGGCGAGAGAGTCTGGCGAGAGATCTTTCTTATAAACTTCTCAGAAGCGTGAGGGTCTGAGAACTTGAGAGATTGAATTGTGACTCTTTTCTAAGTGAGGTTTGTAATGGGGCCTGGGAATGGCGGTATCCCTGAAAACTGTAATCTCCTGATTTAATCTAGTGGAATCTCTTACTTTGTCCGTGGACGTTTCCCTGTGCATTTAGGGTTTTACCATGCATATCCGGTATGAAGTTTCTAAATTTCTCGTTTTATCATCCCATTTGGGACATCCCGATACTCGACAGGCGGTATCGAAGAGATCCTGTTTCCCCAACACTCTTCTTATTACGATTTGTGAACATATAGTTATAATCCATAAGTTTTATACCTAAGCAATTAAATTTGTCGTTGATATTTTATAATTTAAATATAATTTTTGTTATTTTAGAGTAATGGTATAAGATTTGGCAAATATTGTTTAAACCTATTTTAATGTCTTATTATTATATGTAAACTTTATTGATATTTTGAATATAGTAAATGGATAATTATTATGTAAAAAAAAGGTATCGAATTAGAAATTAACATTATAAACAACAAAAAAGTAGGCTCGCAGCAAATAAATTATCGCAGGTTGAAATATGTAATTGGTTCCAATTCAGGCTCCAGGTATCGTATGGTTGGAACAGAAACCGGCACATATTCTAACCGATTTCTCAAATCGATGAATATCATTAGGTTCTAATCGGAACATCCAACCGGTTTCGGTATTACCGAGTACCTGTGCACATCCTTAGATGAAAACATAGAACGGATGTTTCTTGGACCTGTGCTAATCAACTCATGTTGTCCTTAGTTGGAATTGATGCGGCCGGAATTTGTGTTTGCGGCGGACAAACGAATTGGAACTGTCAATTTCATCGGCATGGATCATATGGAAGGCCCGGACCCACCGACTTGCCCGCCCTAGCTTGATTTGTCCTATTTTATTGAAATTGTGCAAATTCGAATTATTTTAAAATTTTCAACCAAATTTATGCATATTTTAAATGGTTAACTGCATTAAAAAAAGTATGTGATTTGTTTTATTTATAAAAAAAGTCAAACATTTACATTTTTAAAAATAAAATAATGTAATTTCATTTTATTTCTAAATTAAACCAAACCTTTCAAGTTTTAAGGAGAAATCATGTATTTTTATTTCATTCTCAAATCAAGAAAAATTCTTCAAATTTGAAAAATAAAAAATCATTTTGTATTTATTGACAAAGTGGACTAATACGTTAAAATATAAACAGATATTCTTGTGCAACATATCATATTTGATTTTTCTTTATCACATACCTACAATTTGATAAGATTAGCGGAATTTTTATTAAAGATTAATGTAATAATTTTCTCTTAAATTAAGATTACTATTACTGGTGAGAAAATATTAAGAGAACTTTATATATGAAACTAGTATAAATTTTAGAAAAATTCTAATATACTTTTTATCTCACGATAAAGAAAAAAAGTTATAAAAGATTAGTCACCTAAGCATCTAATATTAGTTATGGCCACAGTTCCTGAACCGGACAGTTTCAGTTAAAAACCATCGGTTCCAGTTTCGTGACCCCTTGGAACCGGTCCTGAACCTTTCCTTGGACGGCTTAGGGGGGTTAGGAACCAGACGGTTCCGGTTTAAAATCACGGTTTCATCCGATTCAGAGCCGACTGGTTTCATTTCTACTAAAACTAAATAAAATCTAATTTATATAACAAATTTGTTGTGTAAATTACAGTTAAATTCTTGACACGTACAATTTTTTTATAATTATTAATGATTAACTCTTATAAGTGTTACGATTTAAATAGTAATTTACATAACGAACTTATTTATATTAGGTGTACGCGAGGAGGGGGAGGCTTGTCAGGGGGTGTTGTTTGAATTTTTTAATTTATCACGAATTATTTTTTTAGCCTAAAAAATACGAACTATGCTTCTTTTCCCTAATCTACAACGAACTAAGAAAATCACAAACTATACTCTTTTTTCCTAATCTATCACGTTGTTAATTTTGTCCGTTAATTGCTGATGTGGATCATTAATTTTACTGATTGTGCAAACAGAATCTTATGTGACATTACACATGGTATTCATCTGGTCGTAAAAATACGAACTATTATTGAATTTTCTATTTTATCACGAAAATATATGTGCAAACAGATGTGTAAACTATTATCGAATTCTTTATTTTATTACAAGAATGGATGTGCAAACAAATGTTCCCTATTTTTATGACTAGATGGATACCAAATGTGATGCCAATCAGTAAAATTAATAGTGCACGTAAGTAATTAACAAACAAAATTAACGATGTGGTAGATTAGGAAAAATGAGCATAGTTTGTGATTTTCTGGGCCAAAAAAATAGTTCGTGGTAAATTAACGATTTCTTAAATAGTTCGTGATTTTCTAGGCCAAAAAAATTGGTTCGTGTCAGATTAGAAATTCTTAAATAGTTCATAATTTTTTTAGGCAAATAACTCTTGTTTGAATTCAAACCCTTTTTTTTTGTTTTTTCTGCCAGTTTCGGTTCCATGCTGATTTAGGGTCCGATTCGGAACCGACGGTTTTGATTTTTAAGGCTACTGGAACCTGCCTTGAACCACAAGCCTCACGGTTCGAGGCCGGTTCTGGTTTTGACTAGTTTCGGTTCGGTTTGGTTTTGACTTGGCCACTTCCGAGTCCAAACCGGCCTGTGGCCAGCCCTATCTAATATAAGGGAAATAAATTAGTTTGATTTAATTTCACAGTAAAATAAAAAAAATTCCCAGTATATAATATTTAGTAAATATTATATACTATAAGAAAAGTAAATAAATATAATAATATTATAATCTTTCATGTTACAAAAATGACTATCCTGCCATTTGGTTATTGAGCGCAAACGTGAAGGGCACCGGACTCTTTTGTTATTTTCCAAAGACCTAACAAGTGAGACCCATGGATTCCTAGACTACAACCTATAAAGGATGTAAAAGCTTTACATCCAACGTTGCTCGGCCCGGTTTAAAAAAACAAAAAACTTAGATCCCGGGAAACTTGAATTAAGTCCGACATTACATCCAAACAACGAAATCAAGATGTAGAGTGAAAATTTTCCAGGTAACGTTTCCCCTTTACATGGAAACCAAACACCACCTGAAGGGAATGTGCACGTTTACTGCTAGCATAGTAGTTTCACATATAAAATCTGCAATACCAGAGTTAAACAAACTTTTTCATTCAAGCCAATTATTCTTTCGTTGAAATTTCCATTATAACTTTAACATTTCTTATAACACAAACAAAACTGCAATCCGAACCTCATCAGTTCATCATCAGAATCATTACGTGGCTGCGAAAAAGCAACATATGATGAAAAGATTATGATTTAGATTTGTTGAGAGCAACCGGCAATTAAAAGAAGAAACCAAACATGATCCCAAAATAAAAAACAGGATTCTTCACACTTGGTTTTGACTGTCAAGACAGGATACATACGGCAGTTTCCAGGACAGCATTTACAAGACACACAAAACATGAACCTCAGATCTTACACTCCTCGCGATCTTCCCAGCTCTCCTCAAGCAGCTCGCTCTGTTTCTGTAAAAGCCAATACAAAAATGGTGCTTGCTCAGTCAAAGCAACTCAGACAGCTAAATACTAAAGCGCAGCCAGCCTACGTTTATGATCCAACAAGTAACTTGCACTAATTTATAAAAATATGAACTTGTTAATGTAATCAGAAGCAGTCGAGAACTCGCACACTCAGAAGTGAAACACCCAGCATGTCCACTGAATCGGAGAAAGCAGGATACTCGTGTAAATCGATTAAGAAACCAGGACAGTAGATCAGTTTATGGTAATCTTCCAAATGAATCTGCAACTGTAGTTTCGCAACAGTCTGCTTTCTAGTTAGTCCATTGAATTCATGTCTGGTCCATTATGAAAATGATATATATTTGTCAAATGGGAAAAGCAAGTATAAAAAAGAAATCAGCCAACTCATGAAAAGGAAGACACAGACAAAGTACTGTGGGTTAAATTCACGCAGGATTCCTATGAAGCTTCACTCATATTCAACCATATCTCACACACTAGCCCATTTCTGATAGAGGGAAACAGGTTGCTTGAAAAAAATGAAGAATGATTAAAATTTTAAATGGGGTTAACATATGACAGATCAGAGAAAAGTAAGAACTTGTGTCCCAAAAAAATTCATGGAATATAAGTACCCAATTTCTATGCTAGTTAAAAAGCATAAGACTATCATGATTCAAGTTATTAACTAAGTAAATCCATGCAAGAAAAAGCGAGAAATTCAATCTGACTAAACAAGTTCAAAGGAGAACTGAAATTTTTGCATTATTTCTGAAAACCTTACAGATAAAGGATTATCAGTACAACAATTAATCTAATTAAACTTGACTATTGAGCTTTATTTGAGTCTGGTTAAATTAGTGCATGAACTCAAGTTCTGAATTAATTTTATGAAGCTAAGATATAGAAATGTAAAATAATACCAAATATGCAAAGTGACGGGAACAGTTGATGACGATGACCTGGGTTAATACAGCACGTCACAGACAAGTTGCTACTAGAGTAGAGCTGTTTAGCATTCAAACACCGAGCAAGAGTGCTAATTTAGCCGGTTTTGGAGAGGAAACTAGAAAATACTGAAACAATCCAAAATTCTTGATTGTAGCTTTCTACTCATGTCATGCCATTGCAACTCGAGGAGATTTCAGCAGTGTACATAAATCACCAATCTGAAATGCAAAAATATATTAATGCTTGTGCTTATTTTCATCATTGCCCTTTTCCCCTGCTTTACTAAAAACGAGGCAACGGCAAACTAAAACCTATTAGGCCCAAATGTTTCTAATTTAATAAAAAGAAAGCATGGTTATCACAAGAAAGAATCCTTTTCTATGTTTTTTAGGCAAGTATAGACCAACTTGAACATTAACAACTATGAAATTAGTCGCCTTTCTAATTTTATCATCTGATAATACTTCATTATATGTTCTTAAAATTGTCTTTTCTGTCTTTTCTTGTTTTTGAGCAGGGGAATCTAACTCGATCATAGAGGGAGAGAGAGAAATTGCTAAAGTAACAAGTTTATGCGTAAAAGGTCTTCAAAGAAATAGTAGCGAAAGCAATTATATTCTCAAAAGAAAGCAAAACAAATCTTAGCATGCAAGATAATCTCACCAGGTACTGGAAACTTATTCCACAATTTAGAATACAGCAAAGGAAACACCATTCATCTTGCACATTTTATTAGTGATGAGTCTGATGGAAACTACAGCTGTTTTGACTCCTAAATTTAACAATGTTAGGTACCATTAACAACCACACAGCGCACGCACGCACGCACAGGCACTCAGAAAATGTTAGGTAGCAACATGGATCAAATTTCCCGAGGATGATTCAAACACCTCGACTTCAAAGAGGAGACTTGGATTAGTTTGTTTCACTGACATTATTCTACAGGAAAATAATTTCCAGAGATTCCAATGTTCGGCAATTCAAAATGTTGCTGTTAACAGGAAATTGGTCTAGGCTAGCAGGTAAATCAAAGGCCAAGCTGAGGAAAATGATATCCCAAAAAACTTATAGAAAACAATCTCCTAGCAGCCACACCTCTCTGGATCTTTCACGTGATCCCTAACACAGTAATACCTACCCCCTCTCTCTCACACATATCATCTTTTCTTCTCAACCCCAACAGGCTTTGAACAGAAGAAAGCGGGGAAACTCTTTGAAAGGAACCATGGAATCGGACATCTCTCTATGTCTATCTATGCTGAAGAATACGGCAACCTAAGGATAATTTCAAATTTGAGTTCCAATTTTTTGGTGAAGAAAATTCACCTGACTACCATTAGTGAGCTAGTGAGGTGGTATAGATGCACATTGAGTAGAGTATCTGGTGAACTTTGTGGGGGTGGAATCTTGTCCTTTTCTGCTGAATCTCTCACTAGCAGCCAGCAACTGGCAGCCACAGCCATGTATGATGGCAGCAGGCGCTGGTGATGTTGTAGGGAGTTTGTTTTCCGAAGTTCATTAAGACAAATCAACTTATTTTGAGAGTGTCAACAAACTCCCAGGATCCTTCACTTTACCAGTAATTGGCTTCCCCCCAAAATATCCATACATCAAACGAAAGGAGCCTAAAGCTATTTCCTTCCTAAGCCAGGACCAAAGATACTCGAAATCATCCACGATTGTGCAGCATTGACAGAAACCACATAAAAAGAATCATAATCACAGTCAAATATTTTATGCACTAAACTGGACGAGCAAACCTACTAAAATAAACTGCAAAATAGAATATACCTAACCTGCTGGCTTGTCGGTTGCATCATGGTATTCCTGCTCATCCTCGTGAACTACAGGGCATGTGCCTAAGTTATCCCCTCCATCTTTCTCATTAGGGTATCTGATAACAATCACAGGGCACACACAGTGATGAACGCAGTAATCGCTCACGCTCCCAAGCCTGCCCTTAGCAGTCTTCCTTGAGGCACCAAACCCACGGCTCCCCATTATAACAGCACTAAGACCGAGCCTCTCAACCTCTAGGCAAAGCCGCTCCTTCATGTCGTGGTCCTTCACAATATGGATCTTGAACGGTATGTTGGCCTCCACAAGGGGCTGGGCGACGTCATTGGCCTTTGTAGAGGTGAAGGTATCAAAGTCATCCTCTAGCTTCTGCTGGGATACCTCATCCTCCCCATCTTGCATTGAGAGGTCCATCGCACCCCAGTCAGCCCCATAGAGGACGCTCGTTGGTCTCACATGGAGGAGGATCACAGCATCTCCAGACCTTAGGAAGTCGTACAGAAGAGAGTTATTAGTTATTCAAGAAGTTCTTATCATCAGAAAATAAGAGTCTCCGTCAAATGGTTCCTGGGGAGTATGTACCGATCTGCAATAAGTATAGATCAGAAATTTTATATTTGGAATTCCCATTATTCCACAGCACTAATAAATACACACAATTCATCCTACTGACAGCCCATGCCGTCCACCTTGAAGGACATGAAAATTTAATCTTTTCAGCATATTTTGCACCGCATGTGGCATTGTGGCAAGAGTCCAGTAGCAAGTAACTCATATTCATTTGAGCTTGTCTAGGCAATATTATACAAAAATATCATGGTCTTTAAACTGTTCCTTGCGGGCCAACAGTGTTATCGTCCACATGTTGGGCACATCGCACATGATGCTATGCTCGAGCTACCTAATCACTACTCCTGTCAGATCAGACAGGCTTCTGGGCATTGACAAAAAATAAACCAAAGGAGATTTGAACAAGATCAGCAGCGACCAAAAAACAAAAGCTTTAGGCAGCAAACAGCTACAAAAGATCGCCAGTCACTGAATTAAACTAGAAATACGAAATAGCTCAGCAGTGCAATTCTTAGATCGTATGTTAGCTGCCAGGGTTTAAACAGAGAAAAATTTATCAAGCTTCTCTCGAAGAAGATGTATGTACCTGAGGTAGTTCTGGACCGCCCAGCCGACGGCGTAGGCACTCTCGTCACTGAGATCGACAGCTATGCCGATCTTGCGCTGGGCTCCGGCTGTCGGGGTGCCAACGGGATAGCGAGGCGAGGAGGGCTGGACGAGGATAGCCGCCGCAGTGTCTGAAGGGTGTTTCTTCGGGGAAGTCATGGCTGGAGAGTTGACGAAGCGGAGGGGGATGCTTGGCCTGAGGTATCCCTGTCGTTTCTCCTGATCGAGAATTTGGGTTTTGGGAAGTGGGGGACTGATCTCTCGGGATGACGACGATGGCTTCAGGCGATAGAAAGGAATAAGGGGAAGGGGACTGCTGCCGTGGAATGGGGTTTTGGGGGAAAGAGGTGGTAGGGATTAATGAGGAAGAGACAAGTGGGGGCGTAGAGAAACAGGACAGTGACGGAAGGCGGTTTCCGCTTCAATAAATATTCTTTTTTTTTTTTTAAGCTCAATAAACTCGGTCCTACCTCATAACAATGTTAATGACATTGAGATAATTATACTATTTCATTAAGTAATATAAAAAGTATAATAATTATTTAGATAATTAATATTAATTTATTCATTTGTGTACGATTTTGATTGATAACTTTCTTAGATTACGTGATGAGATAGTATTATTTAAAAATATCTCCATAGCATATGATAGATTTTGATGACATTATATTGACGGATTAGATTAATACCGATGATTCAATTCATTTAATATACGCATGATTAAGTGAGAAATTGTTTTTAAGCCTTAGATTTTTAATTTTTATATTTAGGTCATATCTGTTACGTCTTGAAATCGACTCTACCATGCTCAGATCTGGATAATGTCCGTTACATCTTCTGGATAATGCCATATTCAAGTTAGGTTTTTTCAAGTTTTAGACCCGGATCATATCCGTTACATCTAGAAACCAGGCCCTATCCGAAACTGTTTTATGCCTCATGTTTGGAGTCCCGTTGGAATTCTTTTTCCTATATGCTAAAATTTATCGAATATTCATTAAATTATATCAAATAAAAATTTATAGAGTTAGGAATAACGGTGTAAATGATTCGAGAAGTAGATTCCAAATGAGAAAATTATGATTAATTGAAATTAACCGGTTTTTTGCATATCGGGTTCTAATAACGATCCCAATTGTTCTATTGACAAGTACCGGAACTGGAATCAGATCTAGTATTTCTTACGCAAGTTATGTGGGTTTGATTGGATGAAATTCGCCCTCAGTTGGTATGTTCATACTCAACGTTGGACTGATGCACGCCACTGGTGATGAACACGATTTCGGATCAAAGCTGTTGCATTCGATCAAGTAAAATGTATTTTTCATGCTCATCATGACCACAGTCAATCACGACGACGACGGCGACAATAATGGTAATAATCTTCTCTATTATTTTGAGGGACAATATAAGCGGCTGGTCTCTTTTTTATTCTTTCAAATATATTCATGACCGTTAACTTTTTAACTAATAAAAAAATAAATGAGGACGGAATTAAAAAATTATTTATAAAAGTAGTTCATAACTACCATCTAATTTTCTTTTTTTAATTGTATATTTTATTTTATTTTATTTTTTGTGACAACTATTATAAAGATTAAAAAACTAAAAAAATTAACACTCAATTGTGAAATTATATCAAAGTATTATTGCTTAAAAATATGAAACTTTTTATTCAATTATATAATCGATAATTTCTTTGTCAGCAAATATCGATGTCTAGAAATAATAGAGAGCCGGATGGGATAAGGAAGGAGTACTTTTCAGAAGCAACCTTCATACAGGAGTCCCTTTTTTCCTTTGGTTGGAGTACAGCTTTCTACCAACTGTCCAAACTCAACCGCTTGAGCAATTACTCCTGTTCTAGGAGAGGAGATCGCCGTATGTAACGGAAATTCACGTAATAATATTGATTCAATATCACTAATTAATAAAATTTAGCTATTTTAAGAGTTTTTAATAAAATCTTTATAAAATAACTGAATCATATTAGTTTATCATAATGCGTCAACACTATTACTCAACATATTTGTTATATATAAGACTTTCTCCTATTCCGGACCCATACATTTCAGAATTAAACGTCTACAGACATGAGAGGCACACATACTCGATCAGCTTTATTATTATAATGTCTCGAGGCTCATTCTAGATGCCTTGTAGAATATATTCCAAATTCTATTAAATAGTAGAACGGGGTTATGATGTGAATAATTGGTATGGTATACACACCGTCAAGAATTGGTTGAGATGGTAAGATTTCTTTTCTATTTAAGTAAAGTTTCGGGGTTCGTGTTGGGAGAGCTTTCCCTCGTTAGTGGGTCAGCCTATCTCAAACATGAATTAGTTAAGGTTCATTGTTCTTCTAGATATTGAGCAGTATACCTCGAAAGACTGATCCATATATGATACTTGGTATTCAAAAGCCCCGTTTCATCTTGCAAATTGAGTTGGCTCACTATAAATATTAAATTTATCCTTAATTTTATCATTTATAAGATTTTAATTTAAAATTTTATTTAAAGAAAAAAGATTTCAAGTCATCTGAAAAAATGTAATTTGATGGTCACAATGGGAATTAAACATGAAATTGACCAACCATGCCTCTCCTCTTCAAGCAATAGCAGGCATCACAACTCTTTCTTTTTCAGCAAACTTTTTCAAACTATTTTCTCTCTCTGTCATCCACTCAACCTCTGTCTTCCATCGCTCTCGCCTCACTCACCTGAGAAAACCTTCCAATAATCCGGGTGATAGCATGAGATAATACTAACGAGATATATCTAATCAATTAAAGTTTATAATTGGTCAAAATTTTTTATATTTATTTAGTATTTTTAATATTTCTTAATATTTTTTAGGATTTGATAATCATAACTTTGATTATATGTCAAATTCTAATTGATCGATTATAGCACGTCGATATTACCACGTGACATATTTTGTGCATCGAAGAGTTTCTCCAATCTCCCACTCCTATCCTTCATGTTTCCTTGTAAATTGTACTAATTTGCTGACCAGAATCTTCGATGTGCAATTATGCAATTCTAGAATGTTATGGACCAAAGCTAAACAAGGATGGAAGACAGAGGAAAAGTGGAAGAAAAGGAGTGAAAAAGAAGCAAAGGAAGAAGAACAAGGAGGAGAGAAAATGATAAAGAGAGAGAGAATTCACAAACTAATTGATCTAGTCATTCCCTTCCAAGATCAAACGTACACTGTCTTATGCAGTAAAGTGATTTCAACAGTAACTTATTAATCGACTTTCTTTTAACTAGACTCTCTTATGAACATGTTCCATTGCTTTAAACATCACTTCCTTGTAATTTGATTAGCTCAACATGTTTGTATTCCCTCAGCATACGCTTGAAGGGGCTTTTTGAACCTAATTTTTTGTGGGCATCGACTTCTTAAACTATTTTAGGTTTGAGGTGGTGTTACGCTGTTCAGTTAATGTTAGTGTTTAGCTGTTCGGTTCATTTGATATGTTCATGGTTGAGCAAGAAAGTCCAAACATTATGTAGCGGTTGATTGGATTACTACTGTTGCTTTAATTTTTTTACCGATAAAAAAATGCTCTCCTTTAAAGAAGCTCGTCCTCAAGCTTCAGTGATGGAAATTAAGCTGTAGTTTTTGTAAGAACAACTATTAAATTTCTGCCACAAATGCATGCCTAGTGGATTTTGGATATAAACTAAAAGACAATGATAGCTAATGCTTAACAGTTTGCTCCCTCGTTTTTTTGTTCTTTAGCGAAGAGTCCTATGACCTGTGGAAGACAAAACCATTGGTTTTTCAAATATCTCAACATGATACTCAAACAAGCTTCTATTGCTTTTAGCCCTTTCTACTTTTATTTATGTCCTTTTTCTTTGTGGTAGTATTTATCTTAGTACCCCCACAGCCAATATCCAACTCCTTACTAGAAAGGGTAAGCAAGGGTCGAGTTACAGAAGGCCTTTTCCTGCTTTATTGGTTTCTGCATTGGAATGAATGGTAAGTCCGACAAGCTAATTAGTTAATTTTGGCTTCAAAATTATAGAAGTGGAATTTATAATTGTGGGTTACCTTGTATGATAAATTGGAGTTAGTCTTGGTGTTAAATGCTGGAGGGAGGAAGTGATAAAGACTGTATAATGAGTATAATACGTGGCAGTTATTACGTGATATGATAAATTAATAAGATTTAATCAATAAAATCTTAAAATAATCTAACTACTATAATCTTATTGGTTTGTGAGACCATATTAGTACCGTCACGTAACATATCCCATTACATACAAGACTTTCCCAAAGTGACGATGTTTTGCCAAAATGAGGGAAACTATCAAGAGCCATGCAAGTGAATTGTTGCAATTCAGCCAAAGCATAAGAATGATTTTGAATCTCAAACTTTAAGCCCTCAAAAATTAGATGGATGGCTTGTCTTTCTACCGACTCTACTTGATCTAGTAAAGAATCAAACTAATTGAGAGATCCTGCAATGAACCTGTTTGAGTGAGACTCTTGAGGTTTGAGAGTGTGCCTCATAAAAATTTCTATTCATCCTTCTAGTTGTTGAACTTCCCAAATCTCAATGGGTCTCCCTTGAACTCCAGTCTATATCAGGGGTATGCACCAAGTGATTGCTATAGTAAATCGATTCATCTTCTCACAAGCATTCTTAGAGGAAGAGAGCGAAAAGAAGCAGCCAGCACAAGCAAGGTAGGGGACAGATAAGAAATAACCCCAAAAAGAGCTTTGATACCACTTGTTATGGGTAGAGTTTTTTTTTATATCGATGGTGTCCGGTATTGTAACAACCGACTAATCCACCAAGCGGTATATTATACGATCTATAACCTGCTATTAAAACCCAGAAACTAGTTCCTATGAGAGTCAAACCATTGACCTGACCTACAACATGTTGTTAGCTTGCCAGTGGGTTTGCCCCTTAGAGGCACTTGCTATGGATAAAATTAACAGAGCGATGGACAATTCACAATGCTAATTGATATGTTCTTTCCTTTTCAAGTCAATTGCACATGGTTTTATGCATCCAGTGCTCAACTAATGTCATATATATTCAACTATTACGTTGAGCTTATGTATTAGTGGATACCGACTTCTTAAACTGTATTAGACCTTTAGTCATTACTGATTATTTAGTTCGTCTGATATTATTAAGATTGAATACGATAATGTGAATATTACATTGTGGGGGTGACTGACTCGTCGCCACCCTATTTTTTACCGAGAAAAAAATATTGCACCAATACTAACTGAAACTTTTAAACTTTGTCGCAACAAACTTTACAAAATTTCCATGCATAGTATAGGGTCAAGTGTATTTAATCTAATGGCAATAGAAAATTGGCAGCATAAAGATTATCAACTTTTATGCCCATCATGGAAAAAGTTATACAGTGAAAGAGAAAACAGAATGGCGGAGCTCTTCCATTAGAACATTGTAGGTGTAGATATAATTTGATTGAATCGTTAAAGGCAAGGATACATGTATGGAGATCCACATGTATGAACAAATAGATATACGTATAGAAGCAATTAAAGATACATATATAATTACATAAATATACGGACGTTGGATATGTGATTTTGCGCAAAAAAAAAAAGGTAAATCTCAACATGTGTTTTTTTTAACAGAATTAAAAATATGTGTTGAACATGTGCTTTTAGAATTGTGTTCCCGAAAATAATTTCAAAAATATCATTTTTTTAAAAAAAAATTGTTCTCAAATGGGTGGTGTTTTGCCAATTCTCCAACTCTATATATGCGTGTGAGACATTTATTTGGAGAATTGAAGAAAAAATTCCTCGCGGTCGAGTGGATAAGATTTTCGAATTATTTAGCTCGTGTTTATTGCTTTCAAAGATGCAAAGGGGATTCGACAGAATAGTTTATTAGCAATTTTTTGTGTGTTTAATGTCTGAATTTAGATGGATAGGATAATATATTAATTTAATCAACAAGAAACACTGTAGCTGAGGTGTCTCGGATTCCTTTCTCATACATTGGATTTACTTGATATCATGCAGTTTGCAAGCGAAAAAAAAAATACATACGTATTCGATTTAAGCTAGATTAGTCAGTTATCTAAAAGATTTCTAGATACCAGTTGTGCATGTAAAAAAAAATACATCTTTGCCACCTGTGTGACCTTGTCTTGGCCTTCATAGCAGCAACCAAGAGTTTGTGGGCTGACCCAAGACCGATACCAATGCTGACTAGGGATCGCGCCACTGCCCCTTGATGAGTAAAAAGGAAAGATTTTGAAGTTATGGTTGCCACTTGCTAGCACTAACAATCATTTTATGGACTCAAATCTCGGACAACAGCTTAATTGCAGATATTTTTGGTTATAGGATGTGGTGGCCGATGTAGCCCAGCCCCAGTCCATTTTTCTCGTATTTATTCTTTTTTTTAATGTTTCGAAATTATGATTTATAATTCTTTGAGTAAGGGCAGGTTTGGTGAACTCCAGACTTCACATCCTAATCGAATATCTTGCCATCCTTGAAGCAGAATATAGGGATGCTGGGCATCCGTAGGATTTTTAATCTTATCCCGTTCCCATTAACTAAATATCCCATCATTTCTTAACAACCAAATGCATCATAGGTGTAGGCATGTTTGGCAGGTATGCAATTGAAAAGGAATCGGATCATCGAGTGCCTCATAAGTAACTGCATGTCCACGCTTTAATCGTTGCTTCCTTTTGCTACATGCCTAGCAAACACGGAGAATATATAGAGAGAGGGGGTTTGGTACGGCGATACTGTCCTCAATTTAGAATCAAGATGTTCAGGTTTAATTTTCATCTGTAAAACTCATCATACCCCTTTATTTTCTTTTCCTTTTGGCTCCTTCTAAGTTTTTGTACCTCCTTTGTACATTAAAAATTTAAAACACGGAGAATCCATAATGTCGGACCTATAATTGTTCTAATTCTTTTATCTGGTTCATTTGGCTAGCTTGGAACAACCATTCGTTGAGAAAAAGTGAAGAGAACGAAAAATGAAGAGCTTTCTCTCATCTCTAATGCCAAATGGGTAAATTCCCTTGACCAAATTAGATTTGCTGAGGTAGTAGAACGCTTCTTCCTTAAATAAGGTCTTATGTTCATGTCTTGTGAATTGAGATAACTCACCTCAGGAGCTTTATCCCCTAATATGCTTGCCCGACTCGAATTGAATTAGTCAGGACTCAATGGACTTTTAATACCAGTGGTATAGACGGAAAAAATATACAATTCCCTTGATGATACGCTAAACATTATTTAGCCGGTTTCTCACATCATTCGAATGTTATGCTTGAATTATGTCAAGCGTGTACATTGCGAGGGAAAATTTTCTAGCATAGGTTCGGTTCGATTTGTTAGAAAATTGCCCATCTCTTCGGATCGATCTTTGAACAGCTCGAAGATTTTCTTTGCACTGGAGTGTAACTTCCCCTGTTAAACTAGCTAAACATCATAGAAAGTTTTGCTATAGTTGATACCCTCCTCGCCCTATAATCTAAAAGGTCACACGTTCGCTCTCACCGATGGGACTTCTCGAACCTCTTTTATCCCCTCTTTCTTCTAACTTTCTAAATTTATGCGCATCCTTTGTGCATCAAAAAAAGGGCAAAAAAGTATAGTTTTGGTCCTCAACATTTTCTTCTTTTATCATTTCATCTTAAACCTTTTTCAGAACAGATTTGATTCTCAGCCTTTTCATATAAGGACGCTTTTAATTTCTTTCATTATTTTAATATTAAAAAATAATTAAATGCTAAGAACAATAATAAAATAATGAAAGTTTAACAAATAAAAAGTAAAAAAAAAAAGGGAGAAATGGATGTCTCCAAAATTTACTTTATTTCTACATTAATTCCATCAGTCTCAGCTCCCATCAGATTCTTCGGATCAAGACCCAAATCACTAGAGTTAACTGTTGTAGATTTTGAAATTCACTCTAAATTTATATATGACCACATAAATTGATTTTTCCAGGTCATTTATGATTTTTTTCACTTACACTCCTAGTTCTTAGTCTGTCACTAATGTCAGCTCTTCCGAAGTGGTGACCGTCATCCTAGGAGGAAATGATAATTACCGGTAAGACTCCCTATCCATTTTCTCACCTTTTAAAAAGCAAATAATTATTTTATTATCATTCTTATTATTTAATCAATACTATAATATTAAAATAATAGAAAGAAATTATAAGCATCCTTTTACAAAAATGTTGAGGAACAAATCTATGCAAAAATGATTTAGGATAAAAATAATAAAATAAGAATAGGTTGAGGACAACCGTGAACCTGACCCCTAAAAATTAGCATAGCATCTTATTCTGCGTCTTACCCAACATACTTCAAGCATTATGAATATATCGACACCTGAAACAGTGATTTGGATGTAGCTTTCCTGTCTTGCTAAAGTTGGACTTCGAAAGCTAATTCGTGGCGAGATACGCTATACATGATGAATATCTTATTAGTTTGTGACATGACGCCATATGAATACTGTCACATGATATGCTCGTGACGGAAAACTCCCTTGCAGGGATCCCACAATCAAGACTCCGGTTTGATCACCGAGGGACCACTTTTTTTTTTCTTCACGTGTCTTCTTTTATTATCATTTTTTTTTTCGGGGTCTTACCTCTCACTCTGATTGGGCCCCTCAACTTGGATGGGCTGGGTCCGAATTTATCGGGCCCAAAGTTCACACCGTTTTACTTTTTTTTTTTTTTTTGTCTTTTTCTTGATTTCTTTTCATTTTTATAAGAATTAAAATAGCATGTAAATTAAAATAATAAAAATAATGAAATTTAGAAAAATAGAGATATGGGTAAAAATACGATTGGCCCTAGGTAAAATTGGGTGTCTCCACCTGGTATTGATCTCTTTTAAATAGAACTCCACTTACATTCTTAGGCTTCTTTGTTTCTTCTCCCTTTCTTTCTGATAAGCATTGTTAAAAGAAAAAAATTTTAGGTGGTCCTACCTTATAATAACTTGATGACATAGTACCAATCAAATTACTTTGATTAGTAATAATTATAATAACTTTTCGGATAATTAACACTAATTTTACTTGTTTGTCGTATTTTAATTAGTATTTTCTCATGCCAAGTGTTGAGTTAGGATGACCTAAGAACTTCTTCTTTCCGTGTAAATTCATAGATGATCCTATGCTCCCATTAGGTCATCTGTTTCTACAAGTTTGCTATTGTGCTTAATTAGGTACGATCCGTTTTATATGCATGCTTGTATTCTTTCCTGTGAATTGGTAACTATGGATTAATTAAGAGAAAAAGATACTGCTAATCCTCAACCTTTTGTATTTTTATCGTTTTCGTCCTAAATTTTTATTTTTTGTTATTCACATGCTCAACTCTTTGAATTTTTTACCACTTTAGTCTTACCATTACTTTTTCCATCCAAAAAAGTATATTTCATCAAAAAAATATTGCATCGAAAAATTACTTTTCAACAAAAATATTTTTCAAAAATGTATATTTCGTCCCTGGTTAATGAAATATTGGGTATCAGCAGCTGTCCATTCGAAAATTAGAACTCATTTTCTCAGAATGAGTCACAATATTATAATAATAACTATTAATTAATTTTAAATCAAGAATATATCTCAATTTTGAAGGAGATATGACCATCATATTGATACTTTTCATTTTCATTTGTTTTTCCCTTTTTTCATTTTTTTGAAAAATATTTTTTGTTGAAAAATAATTTTTAATGAAATATTCTTTTTTGATAGAATATGCCTTTTTAGATTGAAAAAGTAACAATAGGACCAAAGTGGTAAAAATTTAAAAGATTGAAGATGTGAATGATAAAAAATAAAGATTTAGGATGATAATAGCAAAAATGCAAAAGATTGGGACTAAAAGTGTCATTTACCCATTAATTATTATTGAGTGGGAGAAATCAGACAGTTACTTTCCTTTTTTGGATTCCTCGACATATATTTAATTCAAACCACATACTCATAAATTTTCTCAATAAGGCACTGTTGAAGAATGCTCCAATTTCTTAATTATAGTAGGTCATTACTTTTATAATCATAATAATTATGAAAAGAATTCCATAATTACTTTTCAGTCTATATCACTGGTATCCGAAATTCTAACGAGCTCTGATTAATTTATAATTATTTATATAATTAGATAAACTACTATGTTAATTATGGTATGCCCAATTTACAAAGTTGTTACTTCCAAATTTCATCAATGTTTTGCAATTTGATTATTTTTCATTAATTAATCAACGACACCTATTTATCAGCCAAAAAAATTAACTAGATCTATTTCAAATTCCTCAATGCATCTCAAATATGAATCTTACTATTTTTGCTTAGAGATATAAATTTTACCTATTAATTTCACTTATATTGCCCTATATTCATGTATTAGTTGCAAATTTGAATGACATCTTTATTCGTCATCAAATCCTTTATCAATAAAAATTATACGATAATTATTTGTATAATTAGATTAAATATTATAGTACACCTAATTTACAAATTTATTACTTCTAAATTTCACCAATCTTTCGCAATTTCACTATTTTTCCATTAATGGGTTAACTACATCTATTTCCATTATTTCAATTATATTGTCTTATATGGTGCAAGAAAATTATATTGCCTTATATTCATGCGTAATTGATCAATATATAATATCATGAAATTCTTTATAAATAAAAATTGATACCATAATAAATTTTATATTAGATAATCTACTATGTTAATTTTGGTGCTTTTAATTTATATATTTATTAATTCCAAATTTTATTAATATATTGCAAATTTGATTATACTAGCAACAATATCAGATAGATCCTACATTTAGTTTTTATCTACCTTGTACGGCATGACAGCTTCTACAATGTTTACGTTCATTAAAAAGATCCATTTTATCAAAAGAGGACATCTCAATAGTCAGGTACTATGACTACACACACACACACAAATATATATAATTCTTATTCATTCGAATCTAGCATTTATTGATAAGTATATTCATTTTGTACCTAGATATAGTTCCCATCCAATGATATCTATATCTATTTTATATATGCAAAGATTTGGACTGTTGGTATCTTTTTCAGCTTTTCGAGCTGCTGATTAAGATAATAAAATTTAACTTTTTAATATTAATTTAATAAAAAAAAGAAGTACGACATATTCACTTACATTTAACAACTAAATCTTTCACCACTACAACTTTTTCTCTCTTATCTCATACAAATTTTCTCTAACTAACTTTTCACCATTTTTATTCTATATAAACTCACTCTATATTTTACTAAATTTATTACTTAATTCCATATTTATTTTTACTGAAAAATCATACGCTCTAAATATTATTTATAATTAAAACTTGTAATTAATCTTTTAAATAGTCACTTTTTTTCAATAGTTTTATTAAATAATAAAATTCCTATATAGGATGGATCCACATCTAATTTTATATAGTTAGACAACATTGAAACCTCGCAGCAAAATGTCTATACATTAGATACTATGACAGACACTACAACGCCATCAATGGGTGGTTTAGTGGTTTAAAGTTCACTCCATAATAGACACGAGCTTCTTAGATTATACTGTATTGAGAATGCTAGTTTTGGTATTGGGTGTCCAATTTGTATGATATATACATGGTTGAACACGAAAGTCCGAACATTACGTAGCGGGGGTGATTGGATCGTCATTACCGCTGTCCTCCTTTTTTCTTTCAAAAAAGAATAACATAATTCTTCTCTTATAATTGTTCCTCCTTCTGAGATCAAGCGGTGGTTTGACGAGTAGGTCAACCAAGTCAGGGTCAGCAAGGTTCATTTCAAGTAAATTCCATAGTTTCCATGGCGATTGCCTTCCAATAACATGACAATATAAGCATTCCTTGAAAAGGTACATTAGATTGATTATTGGAGTTAGACTCATAGATAGGCATAATTCTCCCTCATCTTCCAAGCTATTTGTCGCCAAACTCTGCTAGTCCTATCATGCAGATTTTTCTCCTGTGTTTTCCTAGAATTGCCTATTGTTCTGTTCGAACCAATGTTCCTGATTAAGTTGTAAAAAGGCTTAACTTAATGGCATCCATTTTTTGATGGCAACCAAATGACACAGTCATCGTACAGTCTTCTTGGAGCAGTTTGATGTCAACAATTCTTAACCGTATTTGAATCAAACAATGAGACTAACATGTCCCAGTTCCAATTTTCCATCTCGTTGGTGCTGATAGCATTAAATCAAAAACCAACAGGTCCATATCTTGATCACTGTTACTCCTAGGTGCAGGTAGAAAATTCATGGCAAAGTTTCCCGGTATCGATCCTTGGTTCACTCCGTCCCTTTGTCTTAGTACCATCCCTTATTCATATACATACTCCATCTCTACATGACTTTAAGCATTCCCAAATCATATAGATTGAGTTAGGATTCATATTTAGCTTTTATCAATTTTGCAGCTAAGCTGTTGGAGTGTTTTCAGGCGCCCATTGTTTGCATCTTCATCCTTCCTAAAGTTTAGTCTTCTTGAATTTTTTTTTCCGGTCTGAACCAAATGCCAACTAGTCCTAACTGATCAAGTTCTATCTAGGAGTCCACTAGAGAGTAAAATTCTCCCAAGGTGAATTCGCTCCATTCACAATACTCGAATCCGAGAACTTATTTTCGGGGAAGAGGTGCCCTAATAACTTAATCAATCCACTTTGGTGACCTCCTCAAACTTTCAGGTTGAAGTTTTTTTTCCATTGCAATGGATATAATGTATTTTTTTTCCTTATTTGTTTTACCCTATCTGAATTTCCTAGTAACTTCTTTTTTTAGATAACTAATGTATCCGAGCGCTATCGTGCCTGACCAGGGTGTGGGACCTTATATTTAAGGCAAGGGGAAGCCAGATAAATCCCTCACACTAACCTCCATGAGAATCGAACCCTGGACCTAACCTACAAGTTGATGCTTGCTTATCGCTAAGTCCGCCTCACAAATGCAGAATTTCCTGGGCTATCTTCATGAATTTTGAGTGCGATCATACCAACACTAATGCACCAGATCCCATAAAGAATTTCCAAGTAACTTAGTATTCTTATTACATATTTTCTTTGGTAATTTAAAGAGCAATACTATGCATATAGGTGAACTGTTCAAGACAAAATGATGAGGGTCGCTCTAACTGTCCAACAGAAAGGCCAAACTGTCTCTTCTTTTCTTTTTAACAAATATAGGATTTCCAAGTTATTTAGAGTGCAACTCTAATTTCTTGATCCCAAAGATTCATTTAAAATTTCTTCTGGTTTTTCAGGGTACCAGTCAGGCGGAGCTCAATTCTGCAAAATTAATTTGTTAACCACTCCAGTTACAAAAATTATCCAAGATTAACCTGCACTGTCTGATTCCATTTTTCGAAGCCCTTCAAATAGTAAGGTCATCGGCAAACATTAAATGTGAAATATTGGGTTCCTTCTACGTAATTTAATCCCCTTGATTTTTCCTTTTATTTCTGTGTTGTAATTTGCGTATTTTCATATCGAGTACAATCATTTATCATGTGGTGACACACCCTACCCTTAAAATATATAGATTTTAATAACTCCTTAGTAGAAAAAAGATTTAGTGAAGTGGTCATACTGTGTAAGCGATACTGACGTGGTGTATTCATCAAATTAGAACTTGACATCTAATCAGTAATTATACAATTATAATAATTAAATCCTACTGTAAACTATAATTAGAAAAATATATAAATGGTAAAAATATTTAAAAACTTAATAATTGGTGAACTATAATTAAAAAATATATAAATAGTAAATTTTAATTGGATGAATATACTATGTCAGTTTCACTTTCATGATATGAATGTTTCATTGAAGACTTTCTCCCTTAGTAGAGTCTAACTGGGAAGAAAATCTTAGATGCAATGGTGGTACTACATCAGTATTATTACGTGATGTCATAAACTAATAAGATTTTAATAACTCCTTAGTAGGAGAAACATTTCAGTAGATCGATTATACCACGTGAGCAATGCTGGCGTAGTGTATCCGTCCAATAAAAATTTGACATATAATTAGTAATTATATAGTTATAATTATTAAATTCTAAAAAATCTTTAAAAAAATAAAAATTTTAATAAGTTGTAATATAATCGAAAAATATATAAATGGCAAAAAAATTATTTAAAAAACATAATAATTGATGAATCTTAATTGGACAAATATATAAATAGTAAATTTTGATTGGATAGATATATCACGTCAGTTTCGCTTACTTGATATGACTGTTCCATTGAAGGCTTTCTCCCTTGGTAGAGTCTACATAGGGAGAAAGTGTTAAATGCATTGGTGGTACCACTTCAGTATTATTAAATAATATCACAAACTAATAAGATTTCATCACATCTATAATTTCATAATAAATTATTTAGGGTATAAAACATATTCCCAAACCCTTCCTCTTCACGTCAAAAATGTTAAAGACTTTAAGAAGTCATAAAAAATTGATGTTCGATAATTCTCAGAATCCTCATCTTTTCGTTAATTGATGCTGAGATTTCTTCTGAATTTTTTAGAATTTCTTAGTATTTTTAAATTTTTATTTAAATTTTTAATATTTTTAATTTTTCAATATGGAAATGGGACAGACTTTCTCCTCCATGGAGTAGCGCATCAAACAACCATTTTAAAACTCGATACGATAAGATTAAGTACATCCCAATAAAAAATGGTGGCTCTTCTTTCTCCACCCTCGCAACCCACATGGAAAGGAGCTCCGAGGTGGTTGACCAATAAAGTGTTCAAATTTGAACTACACGAATATAATATGATAAAAATCTTATTTTGACTTGCGAGTTATAAGCCACTTTCATATATAATACATGACAATCATACTACCAAATTTGGGATATATCATATACATACTCTATACGTACATGTACGATCATTAATAACGCACTATACACATCATGTGATATATCACATAATTTTTTTTACTATTTCATCCAAATAATAATAGTCCCACATGCCACATACCTTGCAATCTGTAGTAATGCCGGGAATGATTTATTAAAGACTATTACTGTAGATAAAATCTTAAATAATACTATCTTGTAACAATATGGTTGGAAAATATCAATAAATTATTTTTATTAAGCAATGATTGTAGCAATTATTCAAATGGTTAAAATTTACTCATGCGCTAAAAATCAATTGGTACTTATATCATATCGCAAATGTCGTAAAAAAAATTTCTAGCAATGAGCAAGTCTCTAGTCACAAAGACCACAAGTAAGAATGGTAAAATGGGTCGGGTCGGGCGACCCATGCCTCAACCCGTTCAGGACGGTTCGCCCCAAAGACCCCATTTTATTTTATTTATGAAAATAATTAACAAATATTATTTTTAAGTATAATTTAAAATGCAATGTTACATGTTTATAATAAAATAGTTGATAAAGTTAATATAAATAAACTTTATACAATTTAATAAAGCGCAAAAAATATAGTCATTTTTTAATAAAAATTCAGTCATTTTTTAATAAAAATTCTCAGAAATAAAATAAATATTTATTTTACAATATATAGAAAAGTTTCACAGTTCAGTCACTTGATTATTTAATGTTTAATACACAATCAATGATTTACATTAAAAGAAAGAACCCAACTGCTCGCAACCATTTTCTTAAGTTATTTAACAGTGCAGCGACAATATCATAAAATTTTCGTACAATTATTTAATATGATATATTGACTTATGTTAGAGAGTGGGCGAATTGGACCAAGAGGGGTTGGACCGAGTGGTAAGCAGCTCGGTGCCGCTTAAGGAGGTCTCAGGTTCGAGACCTCACGTACGCAAACACCCCTCTTGGGAGCCTCACCCGCCATTGCCAGGCGTGCGACCCGGGGCGACCAACGGATTAGTCAAGTATGGTTGGCTGAAAGATGCCATCTCACCGCTGGTGGGGTCTGCTTGGATACCGTGGCTGGCGACCAAAAAAAAAAAAAAAGAGAGTGGGCGAATTGGAGGAGAGACATGGATCTGACTTGGCTCGTGTACCGGTCAAGCTAGGATCAGCCCTATTCTAGCACATATTGGATTGGACCGCCCCAGACGGAATTGGGACGGGCCGGGTCCCGCGGATCGGATCTAACTGCCATCTCTAGCCACAAGGAACATAGTTACACTACACAAGGAGCATAGTAGACAACACCCAGCTAATTTGTCCGGCAGCAGTGCAATTATTGCACTGCTATTACTCCTACTTGCACCTGCATCGTGTCCTTGGTAGCTCAGATAAATGCAAAAATTGATTACATCCATCCTTACATAAATGCAAAGAGAGAGAAAATAAATATTCAGAAAAAAAAAAGAGAGAAAAGAAATATTCAGAAAAAGGAGGAAAGAGAAATTTAGAAAATGTTGAATAATCATTTTTAATAATGATGCGATAGTAAAGAATCATTGTGATTTTTAATGGTATGAACTTATGGCAACATTAGCTGCGAAATTTTTTTTTTTTTTTTGCATATAAAGGAGGCATGGAAAAAACGGAAATTAGAGGAAGGAGAAAATCCACACGTAATATATTTATCCAATTAAAGTTTGATATATAATCAATGTCTATGTAATTATAATGATCAAATCTTAAAAAATCTTTAAAAAGTAAAAAAAAAATCTTAGAAATGTTAAATTCTAATTATACGAATATATCACCTCAGAAAATATCGTGTGATATACCCACTGCACCTAAGGCTTTCTCGGGGGAAGAGAGATTCAAGGGGGAAAGGGATCACCACCGACCAAAATTGAATTTGAGATATTTTAGTTTGAAGTGGATGTTTATGACGTTATATCAGCTTGTTTTCTCGGTTTATCAATCATATTTAATAGGTTTAATTTTTTGTTTTCTTTTTAAAAATATTTAATAAAAATTTTGTTTCTGTTCCTCACCTGATAAACGATATTCATATTTGACCTAAATAATTTTTAGATTGATTCTTGTTCTAAACTTTTTAAATATTGTTCAACTTTAATCTTTTAAATAAATCTAATATTATGAAAATGACTTTAATTTTTTTAATAAAAATATATTTTTAATTAAAAATTATTTTTACAATTATATAAATGAAAGTTTTTCGAGACAGGTTCATGGGGACTCTAATCTAGATATCCCCATAAAGTTTATCTTATCGATTGTTTCTGGCATTGGCGGTGACTTCATAGGAGCTGTGATAGCCCAATTTGAACATCTTTTCGACTGAGATTTTTCTTTTATTTTTAATTTTTAATTAAAATATATTTTATATTAAAAAAGCTAAATGATCATTTTTACTATTAAAAATAATGTAAAGAAATAAAGTCAAACAGCACCTGAAAGATTGAAAACTAGAATTGACTCTAAAAAAGATCTAAGTTAAATATGAATATGTTCCAAAAGGTTGAGGATCAAAATTAATATTTTTTCATTTTTATTTTGATGTTGATTTATGAAAATGTTTGTCTGTAGATTATACCTTTTTTCTAATACCAATTGGTATCTTTAGTAGTTTTTCATCTTAAAGATGTTTTTCACCAAGATGTTTCTATAAAAGAGAAGAAAATTTGCTAGAGCGCATGACATTTGCACATTGTTTTACCTGAATCTACATGGGCTCGCCGGGTGTTCATTGGTTAGGAAGAATAAACTCCTCCTTATACCAAAAAAAGAAAAGAAAAAGGAGATATAGATGTTATTACGATCATTTTCATGTTTGCTCTTGATAACGATATTTGAAATGGATACCTTACAATCTGGAAACTGTGATTCTGCATGTCATCTTCAGTGAATTCGAATCCTTTTCAACTGCATATTCATGCTCGTGTTGACTCTCTTTGATTAAACTTTCCCATCCAATGCTGCTGTTCAAATTTCTTACGTGACAAAGGTTCCACTCCAAATACAGCATAAAAATGAATAGCGCTTCATGTAGGTAAAGGAGTAAATGGTCGAGTCTTGTGGTTCTTGTTTGTAAATTGTTTAATCCCGACCTTTTTGGATCGTTTTTGGCGTGTAAAGGACCGTTCTTATAATCATTTGAGTCATGAAACTAACGGTTCCAAATGCGATTTTCAGTTTTTTGGGTCCTATTTTTTAATTTAATAGTTAATCAACGGAAGCACGATGAATCGATTATGATGCAACTCTTGGCCACTAAATGTGGAATTTAGAGCCGAGCCATCTTCTTTAGTTTTTCGTAAATAAAACCTCTCTATCAAACTAAATTACTCATGCACCGTAAATGTATAAGAGTTAATAAAAATTGATTTAATTGAAAAGTTGATATCCCTGTGGCACAACATATTTAACTTAAATCAATTATAAGTTGTTCTTACATAATCAATTATGGGTATCTGCAATTTATTTTTTAAGATTAATCCTTCTTTTGACATGGGTTTGGTGATACTTTTCAAAAGGATTATTTGTCAAGAAAAGTACGAACTATTCAATAATTTTTCAATCTTTCACAAACTACTTTTTGCCTAGAAAATCACGAACTATTGAAAAATTTCCTAATCTATCACGATCTACTTTTTTACCCAGAAAATCATGAACTATTCAAGAATTCCCTAATGTACCACGCTGTTAATTTATCTGTTAATTATTGATTGTATCGTCAATTTTTACTGATTGTGCAAATGGAGTTTGACATGGCATTATATGTGACATTTATTTGGTCATAAAAAATTACAAACTATTGTCGAATTCTGTATTTTATTATGAGGATGGAAGTGCAAGCATATGTGCAAACAAATGGTAGACATGCATTCTCTATTTTTATGACTAGATAGATACCACGTGAGATATTACGTCAGACTCTATTTGCACAATCAATAAAATTAATGGTACAAATCAGTAATTAACAGTTAAAATTAACGATTGGTAGCTTAGAGAAAATAAAGTATAATTCGTGATTTTCTGGGTAAAAAAATAGTTCGTGGTAGATTAGGGAGTTCTTGGATAGCTCATAATTTTTTAGGTAAAAAAATAATTCGTGGTAAATTAGAGAATTCCTAAATAGTTTATACTTTTCTGGACAAATAACCATTTTCAAAATACATTTAAGTGAATTTTCAAATCTCCTACACTTTAGGTAAAATATGCTATTGCTAGCTCATTATTCTGCTGGATTGTGGGCCGATTAATACAAGTTGTATAAATTTTAGAACGAGTAATTTCTGGATAAATTTCTCTTTTTATATTGTTAAACCCAAATTGACCAAAAAAAATCTAGATTTATAAGATAATTGATACCACTATTTAATAATTTAGATTTTTGGGTTAAAACGAGTTCAATTTCTTGTAAAGCCTATCAACAATACTATATGTGAGGTCTGAGTACGACAATGCTGATGTAAACCTAAACCTATTTCTGGTAGTTTCCACCAACGTAAGCCGGCAAATTTGGCAGTCTTCTCTCAGCCCAGTCGTCCACATAGGCCATCTAAACTATAAGTAATAGATTTATAAGAAAAATATATGTCTCATTTCAATAGCTTAAACTTTTAAAAAGAAACGGTCTCAAGAGTCTTAGTTTATGTAGAAATTTAATGCATATAACAGTAGAAAGTTACTGTAAAAATCCAACGAGCCAAGAGATAGAGCCTGAGCAAACCGGTGTAAAATTCCAATAAAGTAGACAGAGCTTGAGCTGGATTGTGGGCCGATTAAGCACGTGGATTGTGTGCAATGATTTTATTGTTTAAGTTCAGAATCTTATTGATTCTATTTCTGCTTTTTCCACGGACAAAAGACAGAGAAGGGAAGTCAAACAATTCTCTTACCCATCGACAAGAGGCACTTAAAAAAGGGCAACATTTAGACCACAAATTTGGCCACTTGCCATAAATAAAAAAAAAAACCGAAACAGAAACCAAAAAAAAAAAAGACTACAATTTTGTTGGTCTTATCTAACATCTAACCATAAGGATAAGATATTTATAATTTTTAAGTTAAAAAAGCAGAACAGTTGAAATGACGATTCAATGTAATATTTAGATTTTTAATTTTAATTTTAAATATATTAAATAAATTGACACTAATATTTTCCTATCAATATAATAATATAAAATACTTAATATAGTCTAAGAAATAAGTGTCCGTTAAAGCCCCCTACTTAGAATCCCTTCAAATAATTTCATGTAGAGCTTAATTTAAATATGATATTTTAACCTAACCAAACAGTATGAGGATGAGTTTTCGATCACAACCCTTGGTGGTGGTATGAGATTTATTTAATCCAGCAAAATTTCCGCTAATTGAGGGTTATCGTTGGGTGGGTGATCCTTCCCGTCCTACATGGCAACAGCTGGGCCGTCTAATCATTCCAACTCGTGAACGGCGGCCATCAACCGGCCCCACCCAACTTAATCAATCGCCCGCCAACCCCAATACAAAGATTCGTCGCTATCTCCTGCCTCATTTTTTTTTTCCTAAATATAAAAGGAGACTCGTGAAGTAACAGAGTAAAAGAAACAGGATTTACAGATACGGGGTAGATGGGGGATGAGAATTCAGAATTAAATCTAGACGTCTCGGTCTAAAATGGAAGGTAATGTAATTGTCAAAAAAACTCTCTGCCTTAATTCAAACCTGTGTTTTTTTATATGTTTTAAATGGGGAGCAAATTGATTGCAGGATAAAGATTTATAATTTATCAATTATTGTCTCGTGGAGCATGAAAAGGAGATGCCTTTCCAAGGATAACAGCATAAGAAAGCCGAAGAAAGCTATACCACCACACCGATTTGCTCTTGAAATCTGAAAACTTGTCGGGTTCTCTCTCTTTTGGTGGGTCATCAATGGCGGATTCTGAGAGGTTCCAGGAGGGAGAAGAGGAGGAGCAGAGGCTGATGGATGGCATGGCGGTCTTGGATTTCGACATGCTGTGCTCCACGGTGGCTCTGCAGGCTGCGCAGGGGAAATGGAGGAGTCTAGGCGGCGGCGGGTCTGAGGAAGAAAACACCGCCATTTTTGGGGATCTCGGGGGTGGAGTCCTGAGGATGTGGGAGGGTGAGGTTCTTGATTGCTTCGAGGACAGGCGCATCGCTCTTCAGTCTTCCTGGTCAGTTTCCCTTTTCTTCTTCTTGGGTTTCTTTTCACGTTTCCGTGATCAAGAGAGGGACTCGGCTCTTGGACATTTGCTGATGTTTATGGTTAATATTTATCTAGAGTAATAACTTTTAGTTATGGAATTGGGGGCGTACCCAATTATTTTAACGGTTCTTTGGCCTTGGACATCGGAGGATGGTCGATCCTTCTTTTTTCCGAGAGAATTTTCCCGGAGCGTTCCCTGGAACTCATAAGAATTGGCTGCTCTTCTTTGAAGGATTGAACAAGACACAGATGTGTTCAACTTTATGCATATTCCTCGGAATTTCTTGCCATAAAAATTGAATCAAACAGAAGCCATAAAACGTTCCATTGGGTTTTATGGAAACATTAGAAGGTACAACTTGATGCATGTTTCTCGGAATTTTTCAAAGCTGGTAGTTATCCCGACCAAGCAGCATTCAGTTTTGCATTTTCACAAGTTGACAATTTCACTTTCTGCTAGTTTTCCTCTAGATTGTTATACTGTCGAAGATATGTACTCAGAGACTGCGATCAAAAGAAATCCTACTTGGTGTCATTGATCATTGTTCTGGGCTTTGGCAAATTTCATTTAATATTACTCCTTTTTCCCTTTAATGTATGAGAATCCGTGGCTTCTACTATTTCATTTTACATTTTCAGGCTGACAATAATTTTAGTTGTTTCCTTCTATTGTATTCTGCCCTTTTCTGATGGGTTTCTTGTTGTCACAGTTGCCCATGCTATAGATTTGGGAAAAACATGAAAAGAGCTGGTTTTGGTTCTTGCTTCTTGCAGGTAGTTGCCTTCTTCATTAAGTGATTGAATTCAACTCAACTGTGAGTTGCTTGGCCATTACATTAACCTCTCAGACATTATAGATGTTGCTTTCAAATATTCAATGTTTGTAATTCCTTTTTTTTTTTTTATCATGTTTGTAACTCATATTTTATAGTTTAAATATATTACAATCGATCAATAGGAAGGCTCAATTTATTATATATATGCTGAAGTTTTGTGCCTTGCTTCTATCTCATATAGAATATGTCTTGACATAATGGGTTAGACAAATAGCTGCACTTTCTAGTCGAGATGAGTTCAAAAGAAATGCTTTAACAATTGGTGTGTGTGTGTGTGTGTGTGTGTGTGTGTATAAAGAAATTGCTTTAACAATAATTTGAACTGCTTCAACGATTCTTTTTTTACTGCTTTGGTCCAAGTTGAATCCTTAGTGCCCCTATTGGGATGAGGTGAAGGTGAAAAAGTAAGGGAAAGGAGTAATCCAAAATGCCGGTGTTGGGAGTTTTAAACCCACAATCAGAGGCATCACTGACCCTTTAATTAAAGTAGGATTGTTGACTTAAATTTCTACATCAGTTCAGACAAATGCTTATGTTAGCTCCATCAGTCTTTTTCTTTTTCTTTTTCTTTTTATTCAATTGGGGACAAATGGCAATGGACTAGAATTATGGTTACACATGGCACACTTGAATTGGAAAGAATGGAATGGAATGATAATTTAGCCTTCCATTTTATATATTTTATTTTACTTGATTGCATATATGAGTTCTGTTACAGGCATTCCATTAGTATAGGCCTTTTTCTTGAATTGGTGAAATAATGTTTCATTGATAAAAGATAGGGAATGTTTGTTCTTTCACTTGTCATGATTACATCCTTCATATTTTCAAAATAAACTAAAAAATTACTAATTTTCTCTATATACTATCGTAATCTATTCTATAAAACTCACTTCATTCCATTTCTTTTTATTCCTTTGTACCGAACATAACTGAAGGGCATGTACGTTGGAACTGGAATCACTAATCTACGCTTGTGTTTGCTGGAATAGGACAAAAGTTCGTCTCTGCTTAGATTTTTCATCCACAGAGTGAAAACTCATGATGTCTATGTCCATGGAGATTGTTGAACTACTTTTCTGCTTATGGAGTAAATTCTATTACCTTTTGGCTGCTTGCTAAACTGAATTATTGTCTTTGAATTTCCAGGGAGGATTTCATTTATTTCTTGTTTTGTGTGCTTTCATCAATGGAATCGCGTTTGCCGTAACAAGGCGGCACTACTTCCTGTACTTGGCAGCGGCATTCGCCATATCTCTTGCAACATATTTAGGTTTCTTCCGCACACAGATTAGAAAGAAGTTCAATATCAAGGTCAGTTGACTTGGTGTTTGCTCTCCAATCTCTACATCCTCCTATTATATGGATATTATTGAAGCTCAATTTGGTCCATCTTATCCAGACTTGACCATTTGTTCCATCTATAATTTATTTTAGCATTCACTACCAAAAGTTATAAAATACTCAATCACAGAATGTTCCTCCTAGGTCAGCTCATTCAGGTAATATGTTCTGAAGTGTGGTTAGATCTGATACCCACTTCCTAGTAGAATGAACTTGGTGGAAAATTAAACAACCTTCTAGAAGAAATAGTGTATCCTTTCTGCATGGGTAGTTCACTCAAAGGTCACTCTCCCTAACTACTCAGATATAAAAGTATGGTAGGTGCAAGCTTTAAGAATCGTATTTATTTTTGTTGCTCCTCCTTTTCTGATTCTTTCTTGTATGTCTTCTGCTCATTGTCAGGGTAGTGACAGTTCTTTAGATGATTGTGTATACCATTTTCTTTGCCCATTCTGCGCGCTCTGCCAGGTTAGTTTTGTGAAAACTCCGTTTGCTTTATCAGTTGTTTTGCCCATTTGCATTTAAGTTTAAAATTGCTCTATGATTAGGATTCAAGAATCAACCAAGTGCATTTTTATTCTAAACTTCAGTGCTCCATGATTCCTTTCTCCTCGCTCTGCCATTAGTTCTTTTGGTAGTAGCCAACTGCAAATAATTTTTGAGCATCTATCACGTCACTCCTAAGGAGATACGAAGACTTTGCTGAGTACCTAAAAACCTTTTGTTAAAGTGTAATGTCGAAATCTCTCTTCCCATTTTTTGATGTTCCATTCCACCTAATGCCTTGCACAGGAATCCCGAACATTGGAGATGAACAACGTCCAAGATGGGATTTGGCATGGTCGAGGTGACACGATATGTGTCGGTTCTTATGGTGATGGAGGCAAGGCATTTGTCGAGGTGAACTTGCCCGCTATCTTGCCTACCAAATCGCCAGATCCCTGCAGCATGCAGAAGATCACCCCTGAGAGCTGACATAATATCCAACAATGAAGAGAAGATCGGACAAACTGAAGAACCGGTCCAACCACTCCCTTATGTCAGTTCAGAGGAAACGGAACACTATCATATTGGCATCCCCGAACCGGTGCCTATTGTATTAGCTGATCAATTCCTCCCTTACCGGGCACTGCAGCAAAAACGTTGTGTACCTTCTTCTGGTTTGGCTGGTTCCGTTCTGCTGGAGTGCTTACCATGACCGCCTGATCTAAAGCCCACGGAGAAAGCGTCTTTCGAGAGGAATGAATAGCGGAAGGAGAGTCTTCTATGTAATGGATATATTGCATGACAGTACTTATATAGTGTCACAAAACAATAGAATTTGATCATTTTAAGATTTTTTTAATTAAATCCGAGAAGCAGAACATTATCTTAAAAATAGTTGAATTTTATTGATTTATAATACTGTATAAGTAATGAATGACACATGATATGCTTGTTGCATATCAGATTTGCTCCAGTCGGAGGGTTGATTCGGTTCTTTTCAGGCCGTCTGGTGTTATGTAGTGGACCCATTTATGTTTGTTGCATAGGTAGGGATGAACAGTGAGGAATTCATATATTTGGATGTCATGTTATATTTAGCTGATCCAATGTAAATACATGAGCTGTCTGTGCTTTTTATGTAGAAGTCTTAGTTGTCCTTGGCTGGGTTGCTGTCTGTGCATGTTCATGTTGGAAGTATTTGGTCTTTTGTTAGTGTACTGCTGATTTAAAATCTCCCACCTAACATAATTTCGGAATATTTATATTATGACTTCCCAACGTGTGTAAAGGAAAAAACAATTGTAGGGAAGAACTCTTGACTCCTCCATGAACTTAGTATGAATAATATAAAAGTGCAAGTACACAGAATAATTTTAAAGTAATCTCTCCTAAATTAGGATGAGATATGTGTTACCCAAATGAAAGAATAATATTATCTATATATGGTAAAATTAAAAAACACATATCAAGTTGGGGAATGAAAATTTCACCTCGCTGAGAAGAAATCAAAATTGGTCTTTGTTTTTATGCCTTAGTAAATATTTCTGCTCATTGTAGTCATCTAGAAACGTGGGCACGGACGATTCTGGGAAACTGAATGTGCTCACGGATGAAGTGATAATCAATCTTGATTTGTTTGTTGCATTAGTGAAACATGAGATTGACAACAATGTGTAGAGTGGCTTGATCATCGCAATGCAATTTCATAAAATGGAATTCTGGGACTTCCTCAGCAAGTGATTGAAGATGGAATCAAACAATGGGATCGAACTTTGGTGGGCTATTTTGTGCGTGAGGAGAGAGTCTCAGTGCGTAGAGATGTTACCACATGACAATACCTATATAGTGATACTAACTAATAAAATCAAGCCAAATTTTTATATAAAACCTAAAAGAAAAAAACATAAAAAACATAAAAATAACTTAATTTTATTATTCGGTATTATCATGTATGCACTATCACGTGGTGACATCACAATACACAAGACTTTCTAATGGTTGAGGCGGCTGATTTTAGGCTCCTCGTCGCTATGTAAACAAACTATAGAGCAAGAAGGGGAAACTTAAGAGTATCAAAAACGCAATTGGTATGTATTCCAATTCCTTGAACAAACTATAATGAACTGGGTGCTCAAAATGGGTTCATGAGTTAATAATTTGTAGTGCGCCTATTTGGGCATTTTATTAAATTTGCCTATGCACCTATAAAATACAGAAGGAACCAGCTACATTGCTAGTGTGATGGGCAATCCCCTGTATATAGACAAAAAGCACAAAAATAAAGTGCTTTCTTATAGAATAGAATCGAAACCAGTCGGATCCTATCTTTGGATAAATTTTAATAAAAATATACTAGGTTTTGGAGAAACAAATCAAGGAACCGGTTGGTTCTGTCTTCGATGTTGGGTATATTTAATTGATTCGAGCAATTAATTTTGAATATTTGTATTTTTCTCGTTTGAACTTTAATTCATGAACAATTAAATCATTGTATTTTTTGCTCAATGAACTTTTATTTGATGTAATAATTATGTATATTTAATAAATTTCATATTTAAAACATCATTATAACTTAAAATCAGTAATAGATAGTACATAAATATAATGTAAACACATGTTAGGACAAAAACGTGTATGAAATAATAATTGTTATGAAAAATGTTGAAGTAATCTCTATTATAAAGGTAAACAAATAATAAACATGTTCCAACAGAACACACGAAACCTATAACATCTTTCATGTTCTGGGTATATTCCGGTTCCAAAATTCAACATGGTGGTACGATTCGGATATAAAATTTAGGAATCGATCTTATATAAGATAGGATAGGATTGGGGTACCATAAAAAGTACCAGGTACCCATACCCGGTCTCCCCTAGTGCATTTAGATTTTGCTAGAATTTACGTAGAAGTGGATGTTGAGAATGATACCTACGTCAATTGAAGTAGATGCTAGAAACAACTTGGTGATAAAATCCAGGTAGTGGTGCCGTAGAAGCCAATTAAGTGTGAAAAATGCGCCATGTTTGGGCACCGATATTATTGGGATTGGGATCGAATGAACAATAAAGGTAGAGTAGAGGGGGAAGAAACCGCTATCATGATATGAAATTTTGGTAAAATTTTTCTTGAAATTTTGGTAAAATTTTTCTTAATCCAAATTAGAAAATATAACTTATTGTAAAACTTTCAAGAATCACCAATAAATATGAATGTACAACTTCAAAAATCTTCAAAATTAATATTTATCAAACTAACTGTACTTGTGGCAAAAAAAAAAACTGTGCTTAAATTTTTGGGTCGCAACAAGAAATTACAAAACCACAAACATCTGAACTAATTCCTATAAACATAGAATCTTGGTAACCAAAATTTTCTGCTGATCCTCGCTAAACTACCTTCGCTCACCGTGTCGATCAAATTGATCTCAAACTTATCTGTAAAGATAATATACAAAATGTATGAGTCACATTTCAATGAATATTTAATTTAAAAGTGAAATGAATTAAATATATAATTAATTAATTAACAAAACAAATGGCTCAAAACTGTACAAATCAATAGTACTTCTCTATTTACTTTATCATTATATAATAACTTGGTTAATTACATAAAGCACATGATTTGCTTTATTTTTTAAAAAAGTCAAATATTTCAAATTAAAAAATAAAGTTATGTGATTTCATTTTATTCCCAAATTAAGCCAAACTTTTCAAATTTGAAAAAATAAATCATGTAGTTTTATTTCATTCTCAAATCAAGTCAAACTCTTTCATTTTAAGAAATAAAAATTATATTTTTTATTTATTGACAAGTGGGCTAATATATTAAAATATAAAGTAATATTCTTGTGAAACATACTCTACTTGATTTTTCTTATCATGTGCTTATAGATGGACAAAATTGGCATAGTTTTTATTTAAAATTAACTTAATATTTTTTATTAAATAAAGATTAGTATTAGTTATTAGAAAATATGAAAAGAATTTTATATAAGAAATTAGTATAAATTTAAAAAATTATAATATACTTTTATTTAGCGTTGAAGAAAAAAGTTATAAAGAACGAGTCACCTAAGTATTGAATATTAGATTAGATGAATTAGTCTAATTTAATAGTAAAATAAACAATGCAATTTCAATTTAAAAAATGCATTGTCAGGCTTAAACTGGGAAGAAAAGGAAATCAAATGATTTTATTTTTAAAATTTTAAAACTGTAATTTCATTTGAGAATAAAATGAAATTTTGTGATTTTATTTTTTAAATTTCAAATGTTTAGGATTTTTAGAGAATGAGCAAACCACATCCTTTATATATATATATATATATATATAATTTACCCTAATAATTTAGATATAATTATACTAATGCGTACATCAACTTGTTTCTGCAATCAACATGAGAATCCAATATCAGATAGCTCAACACACATTACACATGAACATACAAATCTCAAACTCATACAGATTACTTCAATTCAAATGAAGAACACGTAACATCGCACAACGACATACCACAATTCACATAAAGTTCAAATTAATGCCAAGGACCTCAAACAACCCGATGGACTGGACTTGATGAATGCATGGACTCCATGCCATCTTTAAAAAAAAAAGGAAATTCCAAGACAGACTCAATATTGAAGAAATTTAGTGTTCTAACACTTCATCCACTCCTTGAAAACGACAGTCGCTGGACAGCTTGACCATCAGTTCCAGCAATTCCCATAGATGCAATGAGCCCATCCTGCAGCACGAGTACATCCTTGTAAGATGTTGTTGAATGAAAATTCAAAAGTTCGCTAGCGAATTTGGTTTTGAGGTTCTCCTAATTTACCTGCATCTCCGGTGAAGAGAAGCCATCCTGGAGATTGGGACACAAATCAATTTCCACGGGGTGCCAAGGACTGAACTTCAGTTCCCGAAAGATCGAGCACTTGGAGCCCTGTAAGCTCTTCAACGTCTGGTGGCACACACGGACATCCACTCAAATAAAGCTCCCTGAGGTTCGTGAGTAAGGAAAGAGCAGGTAACCCATCAGGACGTGTTTTCGAAAGGTTGAGAATCTTGAGTTTACTCATGTGACTGAGGAAATCAGTCTTAAACTTGGATAATGATTCTGCACCGCACAGATCCAGCTCCTCCAGATTTGATAGAGATTGTAGAGAAGGAAGTTGCTTCAACATCTTGCATTCCCTGAGAATCAGGTGACGGAGGTTGCTTGGCAGACAATCTTCGGGCAGGGCTTCAATCTTGGTTGCAGAGAGATCAAGCTTCTCAAGGCGGGACATGCGGCTGAATGATTCTTCTAGATTGAGTCTCAGAGAAGAGCAGCCAGAAAGATCAAGAACCTCTAATTTTTCCAGTGGGGTAAGGCCATGCAGCTCAGTTAGTTGCTCGCAGCCCTTGAGCAAGAGTGCACGAAGCTCCACAAGGTCGGAGAGGGTTGGAAGCTGTTTAATCTTGGTGCTTGAAAGGTTTAGGCGGCGGAGGAATTTGAGATGCTCAAATGATTTATCCTCCACTTTAGCCAATGCAGTAGCACCAGAGAGGTCCAATTCTACAAGTTTAGGGAATGCCGCGGTGGACGGAAGCTTTTCAAGCTTTTCACAGCCACTGAGGTGAAGATGGGAGAGATTGCTGCTAATACTGGGGGGCAAAGATTTTATATCGGTCTTCGAGAGATCGAGGATCCTAAAGTGAGGTTGTTTATCAAGTTGAGTACTGTTGAGATCTGCTATTTTCTCCGAGCCAGAAATATCAAGCACTTCAAGGTCAGTCCCTTTGCCAAAGGGATGGATCATATTTAACAACAAACAGTTCTGTAACAGAATCCGCCTTAGGCTTCCGACTTTACCATAAATTGGCAAGCTTGAAACTTTTGTTCCAGAAATGTTTAAGGTCTTAAGGTCTGTAAGGGTGTTGAAGCTTGCATCTGAAAACTTGCGAAAAGATGTGGACCCAAAGAGGTCGACCATCTCCAGCTTCTTCATACTTTTCAAGCTTGGCAGACAGATTAAATTTGGGCATTCTCTAAGGACGAGGAAGCGCAGCTCCTCACCCCAATTGATAAGAGAATCAGGTATAGAGGTCATATGAAGCCCTGAGAAGTTGACGGATTCAAGGTTCGTCATGTACTTGAATATATCTTTATTAGTATTGTCCTCCAAATCCAATAAAGGGGCTCCTGATATTTCAAGAACTGATAGCTTGGTGAGATTACAAACATCATCCGCTTTCTTCAGATGCTGGCAGCCTCTCAAAACAAGCACCTCCAGATCCTTCAATTCAGTCAAGCCTGGGGGCAGATATTCAAACATGGGATTTAGTACTGCCAAGACTTTGAGCCCTTTCAAGGAACGGAAAAATTCTTCGGAATCTTCCTTCTGAAGACGACTTCCATCAATTACAACCGTGGATTGTTCCTCCTTTTCTTTATCCTTGCAAACTGACCTGATCATACTGTCTGCCAAGACAATCCTCCCAAGACCATCACTCCTCAGCACATCAGCCAATCCCAGCTTTGCAGCCCCACAGAAACCGTCTCGTCGCTCATCGGGCAATTTTGCCATGGCTCTCTCCATGCGCACATAGTTGCTGCTATGCCCTTTGAGCATCCCTCGATCCTTAAGCTCCATCAGGACACAATATCCTTCCTCATATGCCTTCTCAATGCAATTCCAATGGTCAAAACACCCCTCCAGTATCCAGAACGTGATGAGTTCATTGAAGTGAACTGCATCACGATAAGTAAACAGCTGCCTACTGAGCCAATAACAGTTGCGAGTGACACCCTCCTCTGGCAGCATTTCATATATGAAACGGAGCACTCCTATCATGTCTTCCCCTTTCAAAGTAGCAGCGTCTTCCACAGCATTCTCAAATGCACGGCCCGAATCCTGCACAACAATATGATTCAATGCCTCAGCTATCAAGGTGACTACTGCAGCTACACCAAAGCCTTTCCCTGCAATAGCTTTCAGCTGTTCCATAGAAACTTTAGCCTTGATGTGTTCTCGCAAGCGTCCTCGTAATAGGGTTAGTGCTTCTACAGGACTCAAACGGGGCAGTCGAATAGCATCAGGTCGTATCGAGTCCCCTCTTCCTTCACTGATTGCACTAAAATTGTTGCACATTGACTCTTTTCTGGTGATGAGTATCTTCAGAAGATTTGGATGAAGGAGTCTTTTCAAGTCAGACACAACATTGTCCTCCTCCTCCTCGGTAATATCATCCAGAACCACAAGAAGATATGACAACTTTCCAGTGGCAACTTCATGTGCTGGCTCCTCAGATTTCTTGTCTTCCATGTCTTTCGGTATCTCCTTGACATCCTTAGGAGCTGGATTTTTAGGTTTTCCAGTTCTCAAAGCTTCAAGCCTGTCAAGAATCCTCTGCTCCAGAGTTGTTCCTTTCTCCATATCCTCTTTATCTTTCACCTCCTTAGTATCCTCATTGGTATCCCACTCCTCAGCAGAGGAAGATAGGGATAGCTGAGACGCAATGACATTAAGGAGATCCTTTTTCTCGGGATTCTCTGCTAGGCTTATCCAAATTGATCCATAGGATAATCCCTCTTTGATGGCAGAATCACAAACCTCTCTTGCTACCCAAGTTTTCCCTGCTCCAGCTTCTCCAGCAATGACAACCTTTGACACATGTTGCTCCTGAAAATGGCCTAGGATCTTCCATACGGTATCTTCGAAGAGCTGGGCCATTGCTAACAAAGTGACTGCACATTACATTGATCACAGTAGCGAGGTTGAATTAGTGAAACAAGTGGCAATTTTTCCTGAATTGAAAGGAAAAAGAGTAATGGGTATTGCATAGACTAAAATGATCAACTCATACAAAAGTTTACGGACTACGAAGCATTACGCACCAATAAGGCACATGGTCTTGAAAGAATTGCAGCATTTCAGTTTTTTGATTAGCTCATTCTACCATTTGATCCTTGACATCGTTTTTGATGGATCTTATCAGTCATAAGCTGATCAGACTAAGAGATAAAAGGCTTTGCATTTACACTTCATTTCATTAGGATAAACCCTCTTTTGATCGCTTATACACTGGGTTATTACCGGAAATGCTTTTCATGATCAAATTTTATGGTGATGTTCACTGGACAGAAGATTTTTCAACTGCAGTAAGAAGAAAATCTTTAATAAAGCGGTCATATCATGTAGACAATGCTAATATGATATATCCATCAAATTAAAATCCAATTTTTATATACTTGTCCAATTAGGCTTAACCATTTATTAGGAATTTTATAATTTTTAAGATAATTTTAGGATTTAATAATTATATTTGTATAATTATTGACTACATGTCAAGTTTAAATTGGACGGATATACCACATCATCATTGACACATGGTATAACAGATAAGAGCCTATGAAGATGGTAGTGTAGCTGATAGAAAAAGTCTTCAGTGGAGCGATTATACCACGTCAGTATCGCTTACGTGGTATATCCATCCAATCATGACTTGACATGTAATCAATAATTATACAATTATAGTTATTAAATCCCAAAAAATCTTTAAAAATATGAAAAACCGTAAATAAATTGTGAACCATAATTAGATATAATATAGAAATGGTAAAAAAAATTTTAAAAACCTAATAAATAGTGAACTTTAATTAGAAATAATTTATAAATAGTGAATTCTTATTAGACGAATATACTACGTAAGCAATATTGACGTGGTATAACCGCTCTGCTGAAAACTTTCTCGTAACTGGTATTAATCGTTTTCAATAATAGATAGTGTGAGCACAAATTGACAAAGAAATTGCAATTTTACTTTAAAACGATTAAGGATAAAAGGAAAAGCCTTATGGTACATAAGGGAAAATTAAACCAATGATGTAAAAAGTTTTGGAGAAATTTTAAATTAATACAAAAAATTTTTTATATCTAAATAAGATAAAATAATTTAAAAATATTCACATATGGTACATATAGTCCATTTGTCTCTTAGGCGTTAATTTTTGCAAACATGGCACGTATCGTGGATGCCACACATGCGTAGTTGTTGATATAAATGCCTACATACTATTTTAAAATGATGTTAACCGTGAAAGACTTACAAAAACTTAAAATATACAAAAGTATTTCATGAAATTGAGAAAAAATTTCACAAAATTATTAGAAATATAAAATTTGAAAAATTTAAAAATTCAAAAATAATTTCAAAAAATATTCATAAATTTCATCATAAACTAATAAATTTATATAAAAATTCTATAAAATTTTGAAATTAGAGGATCTAAAAACTTATAAAAATTAGAGAACAAATTTAAAAATATCAAAATTTAATTAAAAACTCAAATCTTTACAAACAAAACTTTAGACAGCGCTAAAATATTTTAAAATTTTGTTGAAAAATAACTAGAAATTGGGATATTTCAATAAAATTTTTAAAATAAAAACTTAAAAGAAAAATCCATGTCAACATTACAATCTACCAACAAATGAATGTCATGTGTCACAATTATACTCAAGCGAGATATTTTAAAAATTCTTCTATATTATATGTAATTTGCACTTCTTAAATTTGGAATCAACCAACCATTTGATCTTCAATCCTATGCAATCGTTGACGACGAACAATTCCCCAACGCTCTCTCTATCGTCACTTATCTTCTTCACCTCCTTACCTTCTCCCGCGATTAAAGGATGTCTTCCCTGCTAGATTAACCACCAATAGATTAGAAAACAAAATGGTCTACCTAGCGGAGCCTGAAAGCTCTGCATCAATGTTTTTCTTTCTTATTTAGTTCACTCCTCTCTATATCAACGCTTACAGATTTTGACCGTTATTTACGGCTATCAATAGAATCAGAAGTCGTCATAACCGTTTATTCTAAAAGGTTAATATATTAGGTAATTGTATGGCTTATTATTTCTTACTTAAGAAAATAATTTCAAAATATGCGAAAATTTCATAAAAATTGTAACATAAGCTTTAAAAATAGAAAATTATTAAAAAATCACAAAATTTAAAATTAGAATATTTAGCAAATTTCAAAATAAACTAAAAGATATTATAAATTTTAGAAAGTTCTTATAAGATTTTGAAAAAAAAATCAATTTAGTAAAATTTAAAATATATTTTTTAAAAAGTTCCATGTCAATATTAGACTCTACAGCAAGTGAATGACATGTGTCATTATATTAAGGTGAAACATTTATAAAATAATATCTATTTTTATGTAATGTGCAGCTCTCAAATTTGAAATTTGACCCACTGTTTTAACTGCAATACTGGGCAACCTCTTCCTCCAATGCAAAACACCCTAAACCTCCGGAAAGTAGCAGTCATACTATGTCAGCATCGCTTATATGATATATCCATCTAATCACAACTTGACATGTAATCAATAATTATATAATTATGGTTATTAAATTCTAAAAAATCTTAAAAATAAAAAACCTTAAATAAATGGTGAATCATCATTGGAAATAATATATAAATGATAAAAAAATTAAAAAAATAATAAATGGTGAACCCTAATTAGAAATAATATATAATAGTGAATTTTTATTATATGGATATACCACATAAGCGATGTGACGTGGTATAACCGCTTCATTTAACCATTGTATCTGTCTTCTTCACCTCCACAGTTCAAGTTTGTCTTGCCCATTAGATGAACCACCAACAGATTTGGAAGAAATTAGTCGATGCAATGGAGGCTACGAACTCTATCTTGAAGTTAATCTCTTTCCTATTTGGGTCGTTCCTCTCGAGATCAACTCTAATAGTTTTTTACAGTTGTTTGTGATTCGTAACTTGCTAAAATCTATGAGAGTTGATATACAGAGGAGTGATCTAGACAAGCAAGAATTAACTCCAATGCATAGTGCTTGAGCTATACTATATTGACCCATTTCCTCTAAACTATTGGCAGGTCCATCCAAGTAGGGAAGATGAGCTTCAATCAAACCAGAGGAGAAGGAGACCGATGATGTAATTGAAGTTGAAACAGCCGGGTGAAAAGGTTTTGAAAAGTTTCAAGTCGATATGGAAATAAAAATCTATGCCTAACTAATTAAAGATAAAATTTTTTGAAGAACATGCTAGCACTTATGCATGTGGGGGTGTCTGTGTCAAATACCTAGGTAGCAAAAACTAATGACGTGATAGAGAAGAAATTAACGGAGTGTTGGTGGGCTTGAGGAATAGTCGAAGCCATACCCAATTGAAAAAGGATGTTATCCAAACGGTTTTCAAGTAATCGTAGTAAAACCTGACTTGTTGACCCTTTGACTTTTTCGGAGTTTTTAAAAATTAGAAAATCTAAAAATTTTGACAAATTAGAAAGTAATTTCAGAACATTTCAAAAATTCAAAAAATAAAAAAGAAAGGATTTACAAAAAATAAAAAATAAAAAATTTTAATAACCCACAAGATTAAAAATTATAAATTTAAACGGATTTAAAAATTATTATAAAATTTTGAATAAATTAAAATATTTTAATCAAATTAATAAGTCTAAGGTGTTTAATTTTTTTTAAAAAATTCGTCAACAGTAGACTTTACCAGCAAGCGAATGACATGCGTCAAAATTTTACCAAGGTGAAGCTTTAATGAAGAAATGTTCTATCTTACGTGTAATTTGCACTATTTAAATTTGAATTTGATCTACTGTTTTATCTTCGAATCCTATGCAACCTCCTCCTTCTATGCATAAATCACCAACCCTCCTATACCGTCACTATCTTCTTCACCTCCTCATCTTCTCCGCCGATTAAAATTGATCTTCCCTACTGGATGAACCATCAATAGATTGGAAGAAATTTGTCGACCTAGATGAGTCCAAGAACTCTACATCAAAGCTAATCTCTTTCTCGTTTAAATCACTCCTCCCTAGATCAACTCTCATTAAACTTGAGAGTTATTTGTGGTTCTTAACCTCTCAAAATCTCTGAGAATAGAGTTAGAGAAAAGTGATCATGACAAGGAAGTGATTAACTTTAATACATAGTGTTCGCACTCCATTAGATCGACCCATTTCTTCCAATCTATTAGTCGGTCCATTTATATGTGGAAGATGGGTCTTAATCACAATAGAAGAGATGGACATGAGGAAGACAGTGACAGTGGAGAGGGGTATGGGGGAGTTGTGTGTTGGAGAAGCAAGTTGTATTGGGTATGATGAAACGTGTAAAGATTGTGTTTGGGCTTCAAATATTCGATGAAATGATAAGTCAAGAGAGAAAAGAGATAAAAGGGTGCGGCGGATTTAAAATTTAAGAAGGGCAAATTACATTTTTGTAACCACATAGTTTAAAATGTTTCAATTTGATGCAGTTTTTACAACTGTTGTTCAATTATTGGGATAGTCTACTACCAACTTGAATTTTTAAAATTTTTAATTTCAATGAGTTGTCTAATTTTTTAATTTGAAAATTTTATAAAATTCTACTATATTTTATATTAAAACTTTCAAATATTATACAAATTTTACAAAATTTTAAAATATTATTTGTATTTTTTAAGATTTTAAGATTTTATATTCTATAATTTTTTGAATCGCCGTTTAGGAAATTAATTGTTTTAAATTATTTCTGATTTTTTAAATTTCAAAATTTTTATAAAATTAATTATAATTTAAAAATTTTCAAATTTGGAAATGTTCTGAAATTATTTTTGAAAATTTTTAGACTTTTTACTTTTAGAAAATCTAAAATTTATTATTTTTATATACTTTTTAGGTTTTAGTTTTCAAATTTTATTACATATGAAAAAATTATATAAATACCTATTTCAACGCTGATGCACGCACAGTGTTCATGCCAGCAAAAATTAATATTGCAAGTGAGAAATTGACAGAATATACCTAATTCATCGAAAAGTTTTACCTAGTACGTAATTTTCTTTTTATATAAATTTTTGAAATTTTTCAAAAAATTTTTGCACTGTCAAGAGAAATTTTAGCGATGTGAAATCCACAGGAGAGACTAAAGCAGGTGCATATTGGTTTTAAGCAGTAGACACCAGCTTCAGATTGGGATTCCGTAAATTCACATATTAGATTGAATTCAATTTTAGAACATCAAAATCCGAAGACTCAAACTGAATCGAATATAGACTAAAAATTGGAAAATTGTAGATACTTACATAAAATCTATACTATTATATGTAAATCTGTGAGAAATTTGATGTCTTTTTTTATTTTTCATATCTATCCTTAATGTAATTTAAATATTAGAATATATAATATGTATATACTTTATAAAATTCTCTAAATTATGGGTAAAATAGTAATTTTTATCATTTTCCTCTCACTCTATATTGATGATCTCACCGGTAAAATTTTTTGTTAACTGTTTACATTTTCCATTCTCACATTATATCACTTAATATTTACAATTTTAACCGTAAAAATTAATCACTTTTTGAACTATTTTTTGTAATTTTCCTAACTGTTTCATGCGATTCTCTTAATTATACAATCTATGTTCATGTTTTTAAAATCTTCAACTTCTTACGACGTTCGCAATTTCTATAAAAAATCTATTTATTCACTAGAAGTTCTCATAATTACCGTTCCACTTCATTTTTATTTGATTTGAACTATTTATTTTTCATCAACTCTAACATTGAATTTTATTACTTTAATCATTATATTATTTCTTTAATTATTTTAAATTTTTATATAATGTATAATTGATAATTATGTGCGTTGTACATGTTATGTTCTAGTAACATTAATGAAAAAATAAACCCTTACTAATATGCAGGAATCTTTATACTGTGAAACTTTTCTATAAAATAATGACAAGTAATTCTTTTTTTTTTCACTACTCATTTCACCATCAGGTAATTAAAATAAAAACAAACATTATTCACGCAAAAAATCCGATAAAGATTAAAAAAAAGTCAAGCGTGAAATTAAATAGAAGACTAAACGGTGCAAATAAAATATTCTGTGTATTATATAATGAATTCTTTTGCATAAATTACTGTTCAATTTTAAGGTATCAAAATCTGAAAGAGATTTATATAATAAGTTCGTTGTGCATTACACACGGAATATTTAATCCTTTCATAGCAATATGTGTCTCATATAAAAAAAAATCATATCAATTAGGCTTTCTGGTCAAGGTTTTTCTAACGAGTTGGGTTCCACAAGAAAGAAAAGTAAAATAAAAAAAAAAATCAGCTTGGTCTCGTGGTAGAATACTAGACAAAACCGGCTCATGAGCACCCCTACCTACCGTCAAATTCTAGCTGCCTCCGGTATCCATTTCTTAAGAGATCGGATCTGCCTAGTAGGCCTTTAGAGAGCTACTAAGGAAACATCCAGTTAAGGAATTAAAAATCGGCTTGTCCCAACCACAACGATCCTTACATAACAACATTGGTGTGAGCGGACATTGTTAGGGCTAGCATAATGGTCAGATTACGGATCGTTGCATGTTGCAGTCATAACAATGTTGAGTAACAACCTTTATGAACCGTTATTCTTTGATTTTCCGCCATTATTCATATTTTTCAAGCATTTGAATGTATAGAAGTTAATTTTTTTAATAAAGAAAAAGGAAGACAGTAGTAGTGGCGATCCGGTCATTCTTGCCACATAATATTTAGGTTTTTATGTTCAACCACGAACATATCAACCAATACTAACACTAGTCTCATTAACGTAGAAACACCAAACGTATAGTAAAATTTAAGAAATTGGTATTCGCCAAGGCACAATTCCAAGAATCTCTTCTGACAATATTGCTCAAAACGAGATTTGAACATGTGACATCGATTTCATCAAACCATATATGTGTGGGTTTTGAACTACTAGATTATCGCTCTTAATGATATGTAACTTAAATTTAGATATTGGAAATAAGGTACGTAACAATCTAAATACATAACTTAACATCCATCACAATCAGCTCCAGAGAAAGGGAAGAGACTAACAAGAAACAAAATGCAATTGGAGAAATTAAAGAGAAGGGAGCAAGGCACCTGAAAATCTCTTCTATGGGGTTGGCCTCCTGATGACCGTTGCTGCTGTAGTTCTCCTCTGCCCACTATGGTTCTTTAAATAAGCCTGGACCTTCTGAAGTCTAAAGCTCTGAGTCTTGTTATATTCTTGCTCCGAGTCTTATTTTATTATATATTCTAGTAATATACATTGAAATTTAACAATTTAATATTCTTAATTATATTTGCAGAGCTCGCTTAGCGACTCATGTGATTAACTGTATAATGCAAACCTTGCCAACAACGTGATGAAACAAGATATCAAGAATGATAAGAACCTCACCAACTTGTGACGAAATCCTTATAAGAATAAGACCTCTAGAAAGATGTCATTGTCAAGCTCGAATAATGAAATCATGACCCATTACCCATAAAAAGGTAAGAAATCTGGTATGGTGAAGATGTCACGATCAACTAATAAATGGTTGATTGATAAGTCTAGGATGAACATCACGGAAAACTCTGGTAAGTTTGATTAGTTCTTAAAGAACTAAAGAGAATAAAAGTCTCATATTTTATGAATGAATACCTTGAGCACTATGTTTGAAAATTTGTCTAACCCTTGGCACCAACCTTTGAATAGGCCAAACTACAATGTTTAGATATAGATAACCTATGGAATGATCTTCATGTGATGGGAACTAATAATAAAGTAAATATAAGAGTTATCTTAAAAAAAAAAGAAATAGAACTTATATTTTCAGAACTAAATAACATGGAATGTAATATGTTCTACTAGTCAAAACCATGCCGCTGAAATATATTTCTTCAAAATACTAACTCTCTTGATATTCAGTTGAAATATATTTATTGAAATATTTGCACTCTTGATATTTAGCAAATTATTGTTTTCTTTTGAAATAGTACGTTTATGAAATGTCGTGGATAATATTGATTCATTTTGCTTGTCCATCACTTGTAAACATGTCCATATCTTCTTTTTCATCTTGCTCAAATTTCTCATCATCGAACCATGAAAAAATTTAATTATATTTTTCGAGTTAGTGTCTTCGTTACATCACTGTACTTTTCAACTCTATCAGCAGAAATTTTTTAGCAATATCTTGATTTTATAAAATTTGATCTTATATGCTTGTGTTCTGTATCTTAATGTAAATTTTCCTGAAATTGGATTGTATTTAATTGTAAAATTTATCTGTATGGATGTAAATATTAGTTTAATGTGCTAATGACCACATAAACTTTCCTCCTCTCCTATCATAACATCACTTTATAACCAATTTTAAAAATAGTATCAGATTTGGGTAAATATCCAATCTATCTTTTATTTCCCTCCTCCAAAACTCAAATTTCCTCATTTTCCCTTCTTTTATTTCATTTCCTCGTTTCTCCCAATCCTCCTATCTGCTCACTTTCTCCTGCTCGCTCCCTTTCTCTGACGTCTTCTCCACCCTTTCTCCAGCAGCTGCTTCGGCCTCTTCTCACCCTAATTCGGCCTATTTTTCGACGTCTTCTCTTTCCATTGCCTGGCATCTCTCATGCTGTAATTTGTCTACCATAGAGTCTTATTCTATTATTTGCCAGGTGAAGTAATAGAATAAGACTCGGAGCAAATAATAAAGTAATACTCGGAGCTTTGACTTCATCTGGGGAAGGCTTATTCCAAGATGAGCCAATTACTTATCAAAACATAAAATATAAGGAGTCAGCTTTGACTTCAGCTGGGGCAAGCTTATTCCAAGATGAGCTAATTACTTATAAAACATAGAATATAAGGAGTCTTACTTTATTATTCGCCCAGAGTCTTATTTTATTATTTGTGAGGTCATCCTTTAACAAACCTTTGGCGCTAGTCTTTCTTTATTTGCCTTTATGAATTTTCCAAGGAATGCACAATAGTCATCCCTAATACCGTTGACTCTTCTCTATAAATTTGACCACCATCAACTCACAGTAAGTTTTTATCAACAATTCATATGCTTAAATTTAAAATTCGAAGACCGACTTCTTGGCCTACAGTAAATCTTTAGTGGTCCTACTGTAACAATGACAACATTAATTCTAATTTTTCAGTTCGTTTGATATATTTACGGTTGAATATGAAAATTGAAATATTACGTAGTAGAGGGCACACATTCTTACGGCAGCAACTCACGGATATAATGAGAAAGTGATTAATACTTTCACTATAACTCCCGTTTGTTTGGACAGATACAAATATGGCAAGAGAGTGTGGAGAAGCCACATGGGAAAAAGAGAGAACCAAACAAAACCCTAATGCAAGTGCATTGAAATAGTTCTTTTCTGTGCGTAATCCTCCTATAACATGTGTTCAAACCACAATCAAGTTGTTCAAATGTCATGGGGATGAATTTGCATGAAAAACACCCGAGTCAGCATCTACCTCCTACATACGCAGTTTCATGTAATATCTCATTAGAATGAATCCTCGCAAGAATGGAACTTAGAGTGTCAAATAGTTGTACTTCGCTAGCCTTCTATCCATGAAAGAATTATGTAAATTGATGTAAATTTTGTTGAAAAACAAAAATACACAAATTTTGAGGAAAAAGGGACAAAGGAGTTTAATAATCTAACATTCTTGATATAGTTTTAGTCAACATCTCACCAAAAATTTTGATCGATTCGTATAGTTTATGGACAAGTTGTATCTACATTTGTTACATCGACGTTGCCCTCAACCTTAAACAAAGAAATCCGAGTATGGCTCTAATTCATAGGACTTGTTATACCCCTCTACTCTCATCTTCCTATCATCTCCTTTTAAATCCATGTACTCTCTTTTCTCTTTTGTGATTAAAATTATATAAACAAATCAATTTTCATTGTCTTAAATTTAATTAATTCCTTATAGATTGTTTTTGTAAGCAATTAGCTACATCTTAACTCTCTAAACTATTATAACAAAATGTTGCATATGACATGCAAAACATGAATTATAATCTTTTGTTTCCCACAACAAAAACTGAGTAGATAAAGAGTAGTTTCTAAAAAATTTTCAAAAATGATTAAAATATCAGTATCAATGATTTTATTAGTAATGAGCTACATCTTATTTCTAGACCAAAATGTTGCATATGACATCACACAAAAAAGAAATTATAATCTTTTGTTTCCCACAACAAAAATTGAGTAGATAAGGAGTATAAATTATAATCTCTTGTTAGTTTCACTGTATTTAAGGATTGTAAAATTCAATATTGTATTTTCAATGATTCTTAAAAAATCTCAAATCAGACCATTTGTACTTACTTCAGTAAAGGAAGTAGGGGCTTCTTGCATCAAAGAACATTTTTGTCCGCATTCAAATTAATAATATAGGTAATTTCTGCATCACTCAATACTAATTTGAGTGCTTACTCCTGATTCCATTTGCCAAGAGCTTAAGAACATTAATTATTATGCTCTTATGAATTATTATATTTTATTCACTTATTAAACTGATGATATTTTTTTTCTTCGTTAATTCTTCCTATTAGTTGCACCATTTCTTATGTACTCTTGCCTATTTTATTTCATTCGTTCCAACATAAAAGGTGAGAGCATTTTTGTTGTTAACCACGTTCCAACTTTTTCATAAAGCAAAGGTAAACGTGCCTTTCTTGAATCTTTCATTTGACTACTTTATCATATGTTATTGATAAATCTGTATCTACATGTTTTTGTCATCTATGCAGCATTAGGAAACACTTTGAGATGGCTTTACATCATGGGTGAAGATTATCCTTGCATAGTTCCGGTGTGATGAGATCTCCCTCATATGTTGGGCTCTTCTTGATTTTGAGAGATAAATATTCCTTTAAGAGTGAAAATTGTAGTGCATTTAAGATGAGATCACTGCCCTTCTTATTAAATTTTAAGATTGTTGGTAGTGCCAGAGTAAGACTGGTGATCGAAATACTCTCTTGGATCTAGTGGACAGACGTAAACCTTCGTTTTCCTTCTTCAGCGAGATCAACCTCGTTCCTTGCCACTTCATGGTGCTAATTGGCAGCATTGAGGAGTACTCAGCTCTGATGTTCAACCTCTATTCCAGTGTTCCCAGCATGATGTGGTCACACTGATTGGCTACCCTGATGGCTTTGGATTCCCGTCCTACTACAGCTTTGCCTCTACTCTCTCATTAACCACACATGACTAGAGACTTGTAGCGGCATAGATAGTTATGTTATTTCTGCTATGCACGACAGTGGTCGGCATAAAGAGATGCGGAGTAGGCTTGGGCCTACTCACAGGTCCGATTAATGTAGAGGAGGCCATACATTTTAGCTTAAGAAGCAGTACAACAATTTCAAACATATTAATATGGAATCATCTACAAAAAATAGATGAGACACAATAGGTCTTGCTCTTTGCATATTGCTTCCCCTTAATTTCCCTTCAATTACAATAGCCGATACCATTAAGGACAAAGCATTTGCTATCAAAACAGATAAATTAGTGATTAAGGATTCCGTAGTTTCTTTTAGGCTTAACCTCTGCAGTAATCTTCCTACATATATTGATAAAATACATAACATATATAATACAATTCATAATCCAGCTTATCCATATCCAATTAAATCCTATGACCTTCATTCCTTTCTCCAGAAAAGCCCCATCCTACCCTATCAAAGTCTTTAACCATATCGACTTTTTAAGGCATGCTCCTCTCTATTATGTGTTCTTTTAAATTTCAAAAAATAGCAAATCTTATGAGCCGCTACTAAATTACCTTTTACAAGGCTCTCAAGAATATATGCACTTTGTCATGAGATACAAGAAGAGAAAGATAGGGCTTTATCATATTGACCAACACTTTTGAAATGTTTTATACAAAATTTGCAAAGACTAATAAGGTTGAACAGAACAAGATTCTTAGGACACTGCATTTTACGAATCAAGTCAGTCCTTGCATTAATTTGATGTAGAGACCATTAATCTCCTATCAAAACTCCATGCCAATCTGGATGGACCCTGGCAAAACTTAGGAGGGAGAGCTCTCACATCATTAATCTACCCATATTTTAGTCCTTTGATAGAGACACATATTGGTAATTTAACTATTATAGTAAAACACAAGGGTTCTTGAGCCGTACCCGTGGCAGGCACTATGGGCTTTAGTGCATTCGGGCTCCAACATCCTATTTCATCAGCTTTCCCGGATTCCCTTTTTCTATTGGTTAATAGATTTATACATTTTATCTTTTAACTTGACTAACTTTTATCCTAATTCTCAAATAGCCAAAAAAAAAATTATGCTAATTCGTTTCCCAACAATTCATGATTTTTATTAGTACAACATTAAGCAATATGACTGAGACAACAACATATGAAACGGACATCTTCCAACCTTTCATATCGAAAATCCACCCAAATGATTTCCATATCTTTCTTTGGACTCTATATCCCATTTTTCAATTTTTTTTAAAATATTTATTTCGATATTGACTCGTATAGAACTCCTCCTCCTTCAATTACTCTTTTATATGGCCTCAACTTTTAGAAATTTGAATTGAATAATTTTTCCATGATAAAAAATATTGAACTCGTTAGAAGATAATTGAATTAGAAGTGTAAGTGGATATGTTATACTAGATGTGTAATCGAATCACGTAATTGAAGTTTCTTCAATGCCTTACCGAAAGGCTGTTCGTCTTTATTATTATTTAATAAACATCTATCCAAAAACTTCAACGGAAAAAAATTACTTTTTACTTGAGTTTTCTTCCTTGTTTGAAATTGGTACTCAACTTCTGGAATTGAATTCTTGGTCTTCTGTTTGTGACAAATTTCCGATCACCTAAACTCATGGATGACGTGACCAACTAAACTAATGAATATTTGATACATTAATAAGTATTTAAATATTATTTAAAAAATAAATATTATTAATTTATAGAGAAATGTAACATAATATTTTATAATAACGTATTAAATATTTATTAATAGAGTTTACGGATAACGTGACGAGCTGAATTCACGTAAGAATCTCACTTTTTTTTGTGTTCACAAGCAGGATTCAAGGACGGTCGCGATTTAGAGGACGAAAACACTCTTTTCTTTTTCTCTTTGTTTTCTTTTTCTTTTATAGAAAATTCAATAATAGTGAAGTTACTTATGCATTATCCTTTTTTTTAGGGGAAATTATAGAGTCAGATAAAGAAAGACCGCCAGTCTGTTAAAGGATTAATAAAATAATAGACTCGGATCGGTTGACCTCGGAGGGGGCAGAGGTTTATTTCAAGAACCATGGAGAGTTGAGGACAGCTAGTGCATCAGCGAGCAGGAAGCTTTCGGTTTGTTTTGCCGGCGGATCATCCGAAGTTCAAGTCCCATAGAAGAGATCTTCAGGTTCTCTGCTCTCCCCTTGATTTTTCAGTATCCATTTCGTTTCTTACTAGTCTGTTCGCTTTCTCCGGCACTGGTTGTATATGGAGTTGTAGATGCCTGGCTAGAACTCAGAATAGATTATTTTTCTCATCAAGTTCTAGAATCCATGGAAGATTGTGGTGAATGATTTGTACTTTTTTCCCTTTCTCTGGGGAACAGCCTGTAGATCCCATCGAGTCTTTCTCCGGGGAAGAGGACTCCATTGATGGGTTATAAAGTTGCAGTTTTGAGGAATCTTCCTCACGAGGCCGTTGCCGAGTTGCCTTGACCTGTTGATGGTCATAGTGAGATTGGATCTGGCTCCATCTAGGCTTCAATTCGGGGCAATGCTGGATCTGCCCTTGATTGCCTTCTGGAAGGAGGCCGGCTAGGCAGATCTGGTCTGTCCGGTGATGGATATCGGGAGGAGTTGGATTACGAGATTGCTTTTATAGATTTATCAGATGCAGCTAGAATTTGACTGGTAGGTACGGGTCTAAATGGGGGGGGGGGGGGGGGGGGGGGGGGGGGTCGAGTGGTTTTTTTTAAAATCACTGTGGCCTGACTTTTTTCAGGGTCAGTTTTTTTAAATTAAAAAATTATACTGACAACTGTTTAGGAATTATGCAAACAGACTTCTTTGGGTTTGATTTTTTCGGTTAGTTTTTTGGTCCTTGACTTTTAATATAATAATAAATTATATATCAAATAATAAAATAAAATTTATTGTAATAAATGAGAAATATTAATTATATATATTTTAGTGTATTAAGAAAATTAAAAATATAAAAATAAATTAAGATTCAAGTATAAAAAATATTAAAAAATCTAATAATAAGATAAATTATTTTATACCATTTATACTTAACATGATTTTTGGATTGGTCTCGGGGCTCTGCTGGATTTTTCAGTTCCGGGTTCAAATTTTTCGATTCGGTTTTTTCACCTTAAAAATCGTCTTGAATTTTTCCAGCTACCCATAAATCCCGTTTTTCCTGTTTTGGTTGGAATTTTTCAGGTTTCCAGTTTTTTATTTACACCCATAGAGGTAGGCCTGGTCACGATTCCTGAACCGAACAGCTCTGGTTCGGAACCGCCGTTTCCGGTTCCATGGCCTCTTGGAACCGTTCCGTCCGGTTCTGAACCGACTGGTTCTATTTCTATTAAAATTAAATAAAATTTAATTTAATAACAAATTCGTTATATATAAATCACAGTTAAATTCTTCATACGTGTCAAATTTTTACAATTATTAATAATCAACCCTACGAATATCAAGATTTTAATAGTGATTTACACAACAAATTTATTTATATTTTATATCATATAATAATTATTTACTCTAGATTATATATTTTAAAAAAGGCCTACAATTAGGGGATGGGCGGCGGTTGCAGGGGGGCGGGGCAGGGGGGCTAGTGGTGGGGGGAGGAATTTGAAATTTGAATTGAAAATTAAAAAAAAAAATTTCCCACCGGTTCCGATTTCTGGGACTACCGGAACCGGCCCTGAACCTTAGGCCTCACGGTTCGAGGACTGTTCCGGGCCGGTTCCGGGCCAGCCCCGGGCCCAAACTGGTCCGTGACTAGGACTACCTAGAGGTGGGGTTGTTCATGGGTGGGTTTTATATATTTTTCTAAGAATAACTTAAAACCAAGTTGAATCATCATTTGTTTACCTTTCTTTCTTTTGGGTTTTATGGTACTCTTGGTAGCACGAAAAAAAATTGACGACAAATAGAGTAGACAGGGAAAGAAATTAAGAGAAATCGAATTATTAATATATTTGTTTTGTTACTTTGGTAATAAGTAATGAATTATAAGGATTTTCATTAAGAATATAAACATGTGAAATGAAATGATCAAAATAACCTTAACATTTACATATATAAATATATATTTATAATGATACCTCTGTAATTAAAATAAAAAATTATATTAATTTTAAGGATTCATTTTATATAATTTAAATTTGATTTTATATAAGTTGAAAATTATGAAAAATCTTATTCTACTTTTAACATTAAGAATGAAAAGGGAGAAAAATTTATAATATTTACATTAAACTTAATAAAAAGTTTTATATAATTTTTTATAATAAAATTTCCAGATTTTATAAAAAGAAATTGAATTTTATATATTACAAAGGGAGTGAAGAAATAGTAATTTTTATTAAGTAAGAAATTAATGTTAAAAATCATTGGAGAGAGCTGGAATTTTAAGAAATTAACTTGAATTGTTTTGTAAATTGACCATTATTCCCATTAACAATCATAGTGAAGTATAGGATCTAGTCATCCTATTACATGTGAATATATGCAAATGCAATAGAGACTTTATGGGAAATTCTTGTTACAGATCCAACTAACAACCAAATTAGGTAATAGAGATTTGGTCTGTAATTCATAGGTAATTGGAATCCCTTTGCATGCTGCCAAACACACCATTAGTTTTTGTAGTAAGATTTTTTTGTGAGAGTCTATAAGATTTTGACTACAATCATTTAGTCTTATATTTAAGTACACTGTCAACTTTTATATTTAATGTGTATCAGTTTTTTTTGGGTGTATTAATATATATTAGATTTTAATGACCTGATGATGAAATGAGCAGTGGGAATAAAGGAATTAGTCGTCAGTATTTAGTAGATAAGTGCCACTGTGTAAAGAGCCCTGCATAATGCGAAGATTTTTTCACTAAAGGTATAATTTTTATGTAATTACAACGTAATATACTTTTTCATTTTGTAGTTTACATGTGATTCAGTTTGAATCTCAGGGGGTAAGGTTTTAAAACTGACTTCAATCAAAATATCAATTTAGAGAATTGAGAGATTTCACCAATCTAAATCTGGTGTATCTTGTCTTTACTTGGCTATCTGATTGCTTAAAATCAAAATGGAGCTTCTCTAGTCTTCCCTGTGACCATATATATGACACAACATTTGCAAATGAATTTCACAGGTGGTTGTAAACCCACGTAGCATCTAAGACATGGCCTGTCACTGCATCCATAAACTGCTTAAATTAAAATTCCCATTTCTTGGTCAATTTTTGCAGATATTTATAATAAAAAATTGATTAAATTCTGATATATTCCCATCTTCATGAGCTCTTACTACAGTTGGAAAATCTTCCGTTCAAGGATTTTGTGTTGTCCAATGAGCATTACTGTAGAGTTTGATCATGAAAATCATTTATGATAAAGCGGTCAAAAGAAGGTTTATCTCGATGAAATGAAGTGAAAGAGGAAAGCCATTTTATCTCTTAGTGCAATCAGCTTAGTACTGATAAGATCTGTGAAAAACAATTTTAAGGGTGAAATGGTGGAGTGAGATATTTCAAAAACTAAAATGTTGTATACCTTTCAAGACCTCCATGTATTTGATTGGTGCCTAATGTTTTTCACACAGCATCCATGGTCCTAAACTTCTGGATGAGCTATCTTTTTAATATTTGCAATGTACATTATTCTGTTCCTTCTCTTCCAATGCTGGAAAAAAATGTGACATGTTTTACTAATTCAGCGTTGCTATTATTATCAACTTAATGTGCAGTCACTTTGTCAGTGATGGCCCAACTGTTTGAAGGTACTGTACAACAGATCCTAAACCATTTCAAGGAGAAGCATGTGTCAAAGGTCATCCTTGCTGGAGAGGCTGGAGCAGGAAAAACTTGGGTAGCAAGAAAGGTTTGTGATTCTGCCTTCAAAGAAAGCTTATCCTATGGAACTATTTGGATAAGTCCAGATGAGAATCCCGAGAAAAAGGATCTCCTCAATATCATTGCCTCTCAGCTATCCCTCTCTCCGTACGCTGAGGAGTGGGATGACGATGAGGATCTTGAGGAGGTGAAAGATAATGAGGACGTGGAGCCAGGAACTCGAAAGGAGAGGATTCTTGATAGGCTTGAGACTTTGAGAATTGGGAAGCCTAAAAACCAAGCTCCTAAGGCTGTCAAGGAGACACCGGAAAACATGGAAGATAAGAAATCTGAGGAGCGAGCACATGAGGGTGCCGCTGGAAAGTTGACATATCTTCTAGTGGTTCTGGATGATATTACTGAGGAGGAAGAGGACAGCATTGTGTCTGACCTGAAAAGGATCCTTCAACCGAATTCTCTGAAGATACTCATCACCAGAAAAGAGTCAAGAGACAGCAAAGTAGTCTCAGCCAGTGAGATAGAAGCGGTCTCCATACAACCTGATGATACAAAGCCAGTTCGATTGGAGCGTTTGAGTCCTAAAGAAGCAGTAGCCTTGTTAAAAGAAAGCTTGCAAGAACAGATCAAGAGTAAAGTTTCTGAGGATCATTTGGAAGCTATCGCACAGAAAGCCTTCGGTATACCTGCAGTTGTCATTTTGATAGCTGAAGCGCTAAATCATATTATTGTTAAAGATAGGATAGCTGAGGTGCTAAATCATATTAAGGAGCAAGATAGGGTTCAAGCATTGGAGAATGCCGTGGAAGATGGCATTGACTTGAAAGGTGAAGACATAGTAGGAGTCCTTAGTTTCGTATATGAAATGTTGCCGGAGGGTGTCACTCGGAGCTGCTATTGGCTTAGTAGGCAGCTATTTACCTATCGCGATGCAGTTCACTTCAATGAACTGATTGCTTTCTGGATACTGGAGGGGTGTTTTGACCACCACAATTGCATTGAGGAGGCATACGAGGAAGGACATTGTGTCTTGATGACACTTACGGAGCGGGGGATGCTGAAAGGGCATAGCAACTACGTGCGCATGGAGAGAGCCATGTCAAAATTGCCCGACGAGCGACGGGATGGTTTTTGTGGGGCTGCAAAGCTGGGGTTGGCTGATGTGCTGATGAAAAATGGCCTTGGGAGGATTGTTTTGGCAGATGGTATGATCAGGTCCATTTGCAAGGATAAAGGAAAGAAAGAACTGTCCACGCTTATAATTTATGGAAGTCGTTTTTGGAAGGAAGATTCTGAAGAATTTTTCGGATCCATGACAGGGCTCAAAGTTTTGGCAGTATTGAATCCCATGTTCGAACATCTGCCCTCTAGCCTGACTGAGTTGAAGGATCTGCAAGTGCTTGTTTTGAGAGGCTGTCGGCATCTGCAGAAAGCGGATGAGGTCTGTAATCTCACCAAGCTATTGGCTCTTGAAATATCAGGAGCCTCTTTATTGGATTTGAAGGAGGATGATGCTCATAAAGACATATTCAAGGACATGACGAACCTTCAATCCGTCAACCTCTCAGGACTCCATACGACATCTATACCCGATTCTCTTGTCAGTCGGGGCGAGTTGCTGCGCTTCCTTGTCCTCAGAGAATGCCCAAATTTAATCAGTCTGCCAAGCTTGAAAAGTATGAAGAAGCTGGAGATGGTCGACCTCTTTGGGTCCACATCTTTTATCAAGTTTTCAGATGCAAACTTCAGTACCCTTACAGACCTTAAGACCTTAAACGTTTCTGGAACAAAAGTTTCAAGCTTGCCAATTTATGGTAAAGTCGGAGGCCTGAAGCGGGTTCTGTTACAGAACTGTTCGTTGTTAAATATGATCCGTCCCTTTGGCAAAAAGACTGACCTTGAAGTGCTTGATATTTCTGGCTCAGAGAAAATAGCAGATCTCAACAGTGCTCAACTTGATAAACAACCTCACTTCAGGATCCTCGATCTCTCGAAGACTGATATAAAATCTTTGCCTCCCAGTATTAGCAGCAATCTCTCCCATCTTCACCTCAGTGGCTGTAAAGAGCTTGAAAAGCTTCCGTCAACGGCGGCATTCCCTAAACTTGTAGAATTGGACCTCTCTGGTGCGACTAAATTGGCTAAAGTGGAGGATAAATCATTTGAGCATCTCAAATTCCTCCGCCGCCTGAACCTTTCCAGCACCAAGATTAAACAGCTTCCCACCCTCTCCCACCTTGTGGAACTTCGTGCACTATTGCTCAAGGGCTGCGAGCAACTCACTGAGCTGCATGGCCTTACCCCACTGGAAAAATTAGAGGTTCTTGATCTTTCTGGCTGCTCTTCTCTGACACTCAATCTAGAAGAATCATTCAGCCTCATGTCCCGCCTTGAGAAGCTTGATCTCTCTAAAACCAAGACTGAAGCCCTGCCTGAGGATTGTCTACCAGGCAATCTCTGTCATCTGATTCTCAGAGAATGCGGGATGTTGAAGCAACTTCCTTCTCTGCAATCTCTGTCAAAACTGAAGGAGCTCGATCTGTACGGTGCAAAATCATTATCCAAATTTAAGACTGATTTCCTGCAACACACGAGTAAACTCGAGATTCTCAACCTGTCGGAAACACATCCCGATGGGTTATTGTCTCTTTCCCTACTCACGAACCTCAGAGAGCTTTATTTGAGTGGCTGTTCCTGTGTGCCATCGGACCTTCAAAATCTTCAGGGGCTTACAAAGCTCGAGGTGCTCGATCTTTCAGAAACAGTAGTTCAGTCCTTGCCATCCCTCGAAAATTACTCAAAGTTGCGCAAGCTTCTGCTTAGCAACTGTTCAAAGTTGGGCACTCTTAATAATCTCAAGTCTCTTTCTGATTTGGAGGTGCTGGATCTTTCTGGGACTGGATTGACACAAGTTCCCGATGAAGTCAAGTACCTTACTTGTCTTAGGAAGCTTCATCTTCAACGTCTGAAGCAAACCGGAATTGACTGGTCGAAGATAAAATACCTACCTGCAGACATTCAGTTCGATCCTTTTCAGCCTCCTCAAGTTAGTAACAGTGAAATCACTGCACCTGCAACTACAGAGATTCAGAACCAGTCGATATTAGTACGTGGTACTGGATTTTTCCCTTACCTGGAGGAAAATTCAGAGCTGTGGAATACATGCTTCAAAGAATTCCATTTCTCTGTCTGGCTTCTTGGTGAGAAAGGCGGTGATGAAATTATGGAAGTGCCTGGTGACAGGAGCTTACTTAAATATCTCAACCCCCGCCGGAGGTTTCCCCATTCTGAAAATTGCTCTCTGTTGGAGATCCATGGACCTACAAAAGATAGCAATGGATCTCCAAAAGAGAGCAATGGATCTCATGTTTTCCCCATTGAACTGAAGAATGCTCTAGGGCGTGCTCAATATGTATCTGTGATTGACAATGAAATTATTCGTCACATATCTTACTTGGGCAAAGAGCACATGGGTTCGATCAAAAGTTGCTGGTTTGAGAGATGCCAATATTTGCATTGCATCTTTGTTGGGGAAGAAGATACCGGTACCTGGGAAGGGCTCAACTCTCTCTACCTCTGCAGCCTTCCTTCTCTAGAAAGGCTATTCGATGAGCAATTGCGTTCTGGAAGCCTCTCAGATCTAAAGACTCTGTATCTTGACTGCTGTCCGAAGCTTGTGAATGTATTTTCCCTGCTGAAGCTGCCTGCAAATCTCGAAAATCTCACAGTTAAGTTTTGCTATAAGTTGGAGACTCTTTTTGAGAGTGATCAGTCTGTCGAGCACAAGATGCCCAACTTGCAAACCTTGGAACTGCTTGATCTGCCTGTACTGAAGAGGATTGGCCCTGCAATGCCCGCTTTGGAGACATTGAAGGTGAGAAGGTGTCCAAATCTGCAGGATTTGTGCAGTGGGACTTTGAAACTGAATACCTTCTCAAATCTGAAGAATCTGCATCTCGACTACTGTCCCGAGCTCACATACTTATTTTACCTGTCAAAGCTCCCTATCAATCTAGAAACTCTCAAAGTCAGGTCCTGCGGTAAATTGGAGACTATTTTCGAGGATGATGGATCTGCATTATTAGAGGTAGCGAAATTGAAGAGCTTGGAACTGTTTGATCTGCCTGAACTGAAAAGGTTTGGTGCTGCAATGCCTGCTTTGGAGACATTGAAGGCAACGACATGCCTGAAACTCCATGAAAGGTGCCCCAGTACGACGACGGTGGAAATTTATTCATGTCCCAATCTTCAGAGTGGCCTTTCTTCATCCCAGATGCAGGTAAGGTAGGAGAACCTTACGACCAAATTTTATTCAATGGCAGCTAATGTGGATGTGATGTGAGAGCGCTCAAGGCTGTGCTCACTGGATCTACGGGAATTGCTGGAACTGAAGATTGCCAGGTGAATGCTATTTTCCTTTCAATGAGTGAATGAAGTGATAAATTGCTCAGTTTCTTCCATTCATTCCTGATGGACTGCTGTACATTTTGTTTCCTTGCTGCTAGTTACTTAGGTAGGAATATGTTTGAATGAAATTATTTTCTTCTGTGAGTTCATCACTGTATAGTAGAAGACTTGCTTGTTATAATGTAGTTGGTGCTTTATCGGACAGCAGCGAACAACTATGTTGTCTTTATTGTATTCAATTAGCTGTTAACTTTCAATTAAATGAATGGTGATGTAGATTTTGTAAACTTGATCTGCTAAATCTGTTAGCAAAACTATGCTTGAGGATACTTGCGTACCTTTAATCCTATATATCATTCAATTTCTCTTGATGTTAGTAGCAGATGCTCTGCTTAATAGCTTGATTGATGAGCAAATTTTATTGAGGCTCGATAGTAACCCTGTTCCTTCTTAGCATATCCATTAGGAAGTTGCTCAAAGTTAGGTATGGAGAATCTTACATTTGCATTTTTCAGGCCACTTCTTTTACTCAACCTGCTCCTGAACTCTGAATTGAAGTGAAGTGCGTAATTTCCACAATGGACCAGAGGTGAATATTCTCAGATTACAATCTTCAGTTGCCATGTTGCTTTTCCTGAGATTTTTTCCATGTACTTCTTGTATTTGTTCTAGGGATGGCCCTTTTCATGCTTTGGATGATTACATCAAACATTTTGCTGCAGACTCTGTCAAAGAAATGTTTCCCTTGAGTTCCAATGGCTTATCTTCTGTTTATGTAAATTCCAGGTTCGTGGCCCTTCAAGATGATCGACATCAGGGGGGCTGCAAGTGAGCTTGCCACCTCTATTCATGCTCTGGATGATTACATGAAGTATTTGCTTTGTCTGATGTTGAATACTCTGCCAAAGAAATGTTTCCCTCGAGTTCTAATGGCTTATCTTCTGTCTGTATAAACTCCAGGCTCGTGACCCTCCGAGATGATCATGGTCAGGGCGTTGTCAAGGTGAACTTGCCACCTCTCTCACCGACCACAATCTTGACCCTTGTACCTTGCTTAGAATCATGCTGAAAAAGCCAATACGCCAATCTTCATAGCAAGAAATTGAACAATCTGAGAAATCTGTCTAGCATGAAAAAAACATTATAGGACTAGCAAGGACGACTATGATCATCAGCCGAGGTTGCAGTTTGAAGCCCAAACACTATGTAACGCAGCATATGTTAAGGCACAGGTGATCTGAGAGCTCTCAGTTGAGTCGTTCCTCAACACAAGTGATCCGTGCCAGGACGATGACAATTTGAGATAAAATCTTGGGGGTTTTTGTGGAATTAGCTTTGTCGTTTCAATGAGGTTCAAAATATATATTGAATATGAAACTATTTGTCGTTACAATCTCATGGGTAGTCTTATTGGTGCGAGAATAGAGATGTTGACGAAATCGAAAGGATTAGCAATCTGTTATCGGGTTCGAGATTGTAATGAGGGTTTGACCTTGAGATCACGAAGACAATCTGCGAATGCATGGTCTCCGGTTCGCTTGGCATTCATTACTACTTGTTTCTGCTAAGTCCTTCGGTCTATACTTTGGTGGTCTCAACATTTTCAAATCAAATGTGGGCATCAAGCAAGATCAATGTAGTTTTATTATATATATATATATATATATATAGCTGAAGAACGAGAGAGATGGTTGAATGTTCCATTCCGAAATACAGTACAAGAACAAGGATTCTAGTACAGCTTGTACTAGTCGCAGGTTAGTACATGAATAAACTATACAGAAGTCAATTTATTTAAGAGTGTTACTCTTAGTGAACCGACACGCTTTAAAATAGATACGTCAGAGACTCTAATAGTTAAAGGGTTGGAATTAATGAATTTATTGTATAATATTTTACTAGTTTTATCAAGCTATGCGGAACCCATCCCTGAGGGGATGAAAATGTTGCAGTACAGAAGCTTATTACACCTCACTGTACTGCAAGTTCACGAGATGGATAAGTGGATCGACATGCAATTCGGATGCATGAAAAGGGACGATCCATCATCTGAAATCATTTTATTCCCCACATTTGTATAGAGACATCATTGAGTGCAGAGTTGATGATATTACCCAACTCTCTTTTTTTTCCCCCTGTTTTTTGACCTTTATTTTTTCGTGGAGTAGAAGCAGAAAAGCTCAAACTGATGTTCCCTTTTCGTGGAGTGCAGACCTGCACTCAACATTGTTTCTACCGTTGGGTAAAATGTGACCACCACGATTGATAGGAAACTGCACAGTTGAGTTTGCCTTTAACATGAAATTAAAAGGTCTTAAGTTTGATTTTTATTAGGTCTTGTCACGTATCTCGAATCTTCTCTTATCCTCTCCTTTCCATTGCCAATACTATAGATCGGGAGCTGCTTAGTTCATGGATCCCACTCGATTTACCGTCTGGTATCATGCTTTCATTTCTTCAGAATTGGTCAAGTCATGTTAATGTGAAGGCCGAGAGGATCGAATTATACAGTGCCATAAATCATTAACGTCATCATCATTGTCCTCAAGTTATAAATATTTATAACTAGTTTCAATTGTCTCTTCTTGTTATTGTTACTCCTGCGTTCAATACACCACTGAGTTTTTTTAATAGATAAAAATAGTGGTGACTCAGTTATCCAATTATATAATATTTGGGCTTTTTATGTTAACCACAAATATAACAGATAAATTAAACAATCAGTACTTGGTGTTGGTCCGGTCAGTATAGTACTACCAAAGTTTAAGAAGACGATATTCTCCGACAACTATGACTAAGGACCCCAAATTTCTGGCATATTGATTATCCCACCAGTTAGACTAGGCTGGCGTTTGCTGACCCAATCCTTCCTAGGCTTCTTTTGGGAAAGTGTTGTAGTCCGAATATAATAAAATAATCTCAATGGCCACTATTACAGGATGAAAATATAAGTACAAATATTTTTGTTTCTTTCTTTTGGCACAAGTTCATTTTAGAAAGACTTTAACATAAAAAATTACTAAAAGAATATATTGATTTGGAAAGAAAGACAGTCGACTATCTACATAAATAGTCTATTGTCAGCATAAGCAGCGATATATTAATTTGAGAAGTTAGACAATCGACTATCTGCGTATACAGTCAACTGTTAACATAAGTAACGAATATCAATAAACAATAATTGAATAAAAGTAATGCAATTGAAACTGTTACTGATTGTCGAGGCCCGTGGCAGTCACAGTTTCTTTAAGACTAATTCACCCCCTGTTGGTCCTGTCGAGGATACGTGGATGTCAGTCTCCTAGGATACAATGACAACAGAGCCGTAAGTGGCACTAAACTTGAAGTTCTAAGGCAAACTGAACAGAGTTTGAACACTATTGGAAAACTATGCACGAAAATTAGAGAGAGAGTTTGTGTTTTTAGTTTGAAAAAATTGTATCTGTAGCTTTGAGCAAACGACTCAATTTACAAGGGGTTTGTCATTTAATGGCAATTAATTCGGCTATTATACCACATTAATACTGTACTGTCGGTTACACTGTATTAATACGACTGTTATAGTACTAATTCGACCGTTACACTTGAATTAATACGGTTGTTACCGTATTAATATGACCGTTCCAATTGAGTTAATACGGTCATTAAAATATTAATCACATTTGATTAATACGGTCGTTATGTCGCCTTGATTAATTTCCTTGAGAAGCAATTTCTCATTCACAACTTTAATTGCCATTTTCCAACAATCCCCCACATGAATGGAAATTATTTTGTTTTGACTCTATAATAGTGTTCACCACATATATCTTGCATAGGATAGGTAGGTGTCTTCACCTTTGAACCTTCCCTTGTAAAGATATACTTTTTACTAGCTATCCAATAGATATGATGTCCTTGAACTGTCCTGCTTTCTTGTGTAAATGATCGTACACCTCACACAAGAGTCCACAACACTTCTGTTCATTCTCGTGGTTGTGCTCGTTTGGCCATGAACACCGTCATGGCTTTGTGAGAGTTTATAAAGAATTAAGCTCTTTATTCTCCTTTGAAGCGACCTCACTTCTCTTTCACATAGGTGATTTATAATCTCAAGAGTATTCTGCTTACTCTTTTATAAATTATTGAAGCATCTAAAATACTAACCTCATTCTTATAATGCCACTGTTTTTTGTCAAGGAACGGGTTGAGGAATAATCTCCTCACTGTGACTTCATCAAGTCTTATGAGTAGGTTGTCCCTTTGAACCTTGATCTTAGGATCTCCAGTCAACAAGGTAGGGTTTTCCTTCATAAAACCTTTTCTTTCATGGGCTTCAGTCCCATTCCTTTCGACATTTTCTCAACTAGTTCTCTATTTAACCCTTTGGTTACCGGATCCGCCAGATTATCCTTTGACTTCACATAGTCAATTGTGATAATTCCAGTTGAGAGTAGTTATTTAATAGTATTGTGTCTATGACGTATATGTCTAGACTTACCATTATACATTTGACTCTGTGCCTTTTCAATAGCAGACTGGCTGTTACAATGAATACAAATTGGTGGCATTGATTTTTCCCATTTTGGAATATCCTCAAGAAAATAGTGCAGCCATTCAGTCTCTTCTCCACATTTATCTAAGGCTATAAACTCATATTCTATTGTGGATCGAACTATCACTGTTTGTTTTGAGGATTTCCATGATATGGCTGCTCTCGCGAATGTGAATACATATCCCCTTGTAGACTTCAAGTCTTTCATATCAGATATCCAGTTTGCATCACTGTACCCTTCAAGTACGGCGGGATATCTAGTATAATGCAGCCCATAATCCCGACTATATCTTAGGTATCGTAATACCCTCACAATTGCCTTCCAATGGTTGGCACTCGGGTTGTTTGTATATCTACTCAACCTACTAACCGTATAGGCTATATTGGGTCTAGTATAACTCATTAGATACATCAAGCTACAAATAACTCCTGAGTATTCCACTTGTGAAATACTCTCTCATCTATTCTTCGATAGATGGAGACTTGTATCTAATGGTATTCTTAGTGACACTAGAATCATTCTTGTTAAATTTCTCAAGAATTTTGTCCATATAGTGTGATTGGCTTAAGATAATTCCTTCTGACATTTTCGTGATCTTAATTCCTAAAATTACATCAGTAAGGCTCATATCTTTTATGTCGAATCTTGCATTCAACATGTTCTTGGTAGATTTGACAATTTTCTCATCACTATCGACAATGAGTATGTCGTCTATGTGTAAACATAAAATGACGTAACTATTTTCCGTCTCTTTTATGTAAATACATTTATCACACTCATTAATTTTGTAACCATTGATAATGATTGTATTATCAAAATTTTCATGCCATTGTTTTGGTGCTTGTTTTAAGCCGTACAATGATTTTACTAATTTGTAGACTTTCTTTTCCTTTCCTGGAGACACAAACCCCTTGGGTTGTTCCATATAGGTTTCTTCATCTAAATCTCTATTTGGGAATGCCATTTTCACGTCCATTTCATGTACCTCTAAATTACGTAATGCCACAATTGCAAGTATCATACTAATGGAATTTATTCTCATCATAAGAGAATAATTATCAAAATAATCAAGGACTTCTTTTTGCTTGTATCATTTGATAACAAGTCTAGCCTTGTATTTATCTATGAAGCCGTCTACTCTCATTCATGATATGAATTTTATCATTCATAGCTTCGGCAATTCGTTTTGAGGAACTAGAACCTTCGTTGGATCTATGCAGAAATATATATTCAAAAATGATGCATTTCTCGATTCTATTATTGTATTCTTGTGTATATCATGAATTTTTGATTCATACATAAGGAATCGATATGCATTACTGTTATGTGCATAGCCTATGAAAACATAGTCCACTGTTTTACACTATTTTAGGACCTATCTTACCTTTTTTGGTGTTGGTATTGCTACATTTGCAAGACACCCCCACACTTGTAAGTGTTCGTATGATGGTTTTCTACCATGCCATAGATCATATGGCGTTTTTTCCTCTTTCTTTCAAGGTACCTTATTTAAAAGGTAATTGCTTGTCAAAATAACTTTCCCCACATGTTCTAGGGTAACCTTAAACTCCGAAGCATCGCATTCATCATTTCTTTTAGTGTACGATTTTTCCATTTAGCAACATCGTTTGATTGAGGTGAGCAGGGCGCAATTACTTCATGGACTATTCCATGTTGTGCACAAAAGTCACCAAATAGTGCTTCATATTCACTGCCTCTATCACTTCTTACTCTTTTTATTCTCTTATTGAGCTGATTCTTAACTTCATTCTTATAGAGAATAAATTTGTCTAAGGCTTCATCTTTACCTTTAAGCAAATACCCATAGTAGTATTTCATACTATCATCGATAAAAATAATAAAATACTTATTATTGCCTCTTGTTTATACAGACTTTAAGTCACAAACATCATTATGAATAAGCTCGAGTGATTCGGTATTTCTTTCAACAATTTGAAAAGATGACCTCGTTAGTTTTGCTTTTACACTAACTTCACATTTGTGTTTAGCATCCACCTGAAATGCCGGTATGTGTTCCATGTTACTCAGTTTCTGAATTGAATCAAAATTAACATGCCCTAGTCTACCATGCCATAAATTGGAAAAATCAATCAAGTAAGCAGAAGGGGAATTTTCTTTATTGACCATAGTCATTACATTGAGCTTGAACAACCCATTACATTCATATTCCTTCCCCACATACATTCCGGAATTAGACAATATAACTTTGTCTGACTCATATTCCATGTGAAACCCATGTTTATTCAACAATTAATAGGAAACCAAGTTTTTCCGTATCTCTGGCATGTACAGCACATCATTGAGAGTCAGCAACTTCTCAGAGGTCATCTTCAGCACCACTTTGCCTTTTCCTTCAACCTTAGATGAGGCTAAGTTCCTCTTGTATAAGCTTCTCTCCACTAACCAGCTGAAAAGTTGTGAAGAGATCTCTGTTGGAATAGATATGCTTCATAGCTTCAATGTCAATCCACCACTCCTTTGGATTTGACCCTACAATGTTTACCTTTGATACCACTGTAGAAAAATTGATGTTGGAAACATCTTGGGCACCAACCACGTTGGCTTCCGGCTTCCTTGGAAGCCGGTAATCAGTAGACCTGTGACCCTTTTTGTCACTGTTAAAGCATTTTCCTTGGAACTTTGGTTTGGAAACGCCTTCCTTATGCCCATTCTTGGCCTTGGTTTTCTTGGCCTTTGATTGGAAGGATGCTTTTGAAAAATAGTTACCTCCCCAGTATCGGGCTGGGAATCAAGGGGCAAGGCATGCGTGGGCCTATAATACCCAAGCCGATCCAGAATCAACATGAGCTCGGCTACTGCCCTTCCTATAAGGGGGATTACCGCAGCACGTAGGAATCGCATTCTCGGGAGGCTCTCTCGTTTAAATCTCGTTGAGAACGCACTGATGGAGATTCCTCCCTTGAGGACATCATTTCCAGGCCCACCACGCATTGAGGAGGCATGCTTGAAGGTCCAATTGTTGTTTATCCTAGCCATCTTCACGCCTCACCTAGCATTAGAGCCATTCTGGAAGTGAACTCTGCCAGCACTTGCATCCATTCAGCTACTGAGGATGAGAAACTGGCCAACTGGATAGCGGTTCCACTCTTTCCGGCCTTAGTTGCCAATGAGTAAGCATATTCGGGCAGTATGATGTTACCCGCGTGTGGCATACCCATGAGCCCACGACGGATGAGGGATTTGTCATGGTCCTAAGCTATCCAAATGAGATCCCTTTTGAGAATTTTGTTCCTTAAGATTCCTCTTTCTTATATCTCACACATTACACTAAATTGGCAATCTTTCTCCTTGTCTAGGCAACACCCGAATCCAAAAGATGAGTGATGCGGTGATTCACACCCACTCGGGAAAAGTCTAGATCACTCTATCCCCATACTTTATGGGGAGGAGTTGAACGATGACGGCACCCCAAAGGAGATCATAGATAGCCTGGAAAGGTTTGAGGAAAGCAAGCCAATGACATGATGAGGCCACAGACACAATCAATATTGGCACAGAGGAAGAACTGCGTAATATCAAGATAGGAATGAGTCTCAACACCACACAACGAGCTTAGATGATCGATCGTTTGAAAGAATTCCAGGAAGTCTTTGCTTGGTCCTATGCTGACATGCTAGGCCTTGACCCAGCAATTGTGCAACTGTTGCGTAATTAAGGATAGTGCACGCAAGTATACGTATTGCAGACGAGTAATATAGAATAAGTAGAGTATCGTTTCCACGAGGACTCTTCTACTAATCACTAAAATTAGCACAAATAATTATAAGCCAAGTCAATCAAGTAAATTGACTAGAATGCAAGTAATTAAAAAGACAGAATGTAAGCAAATAGAAATCAATCGATTAATAAGCTCATAAGGTTCACAACTTCCCCAATTTTAGTCTTAAGTAAGAATTCTTCTTTCACACAATTAGTTCTGTCATATTATTAACCTAGGGTTCTAGGGTTTCCCCACTACCATGGTACGCACCTTCCGATGTCATACGAATGTACCTAAGCAGAAGACACTAATCCACTCTATTTCTAGGCAATTAATGTTGAAAGGCCAAACTAAACCAACCCTAAATGGCTATCTAGGGTGCTGACCATCTTATGATTTGCTCACATGAATAACCTCACCTGTCGACATAAGCTATCCTAGATTATGCAATTTCTAGCATGGCATTAATTCACTCTCCCGAGGCTCCTCTCTATCTCAAGTTCAATCTCGTAGGTGGCCAATCCAAAAAAAAGCATGAAGTATGAAATTTGCATAAATAACACCAAGGAGGCGTACCTCGATAGAATCATACATATGAAAGAAAAGAACTTTATTTAAGACATTGATAAGGTTCCATTGATCCCCCTAGGAATCTAGGAATTTAGTTCAACATAATAGAATAAATAAGAGTTGGAAGGGAAGACAATATTATGACAACTAGAATAAAAGGGATAGAAAGAACTCTAGATGGTGGAGTCGAATCTATCAATCCCAACTTCACGACTTATAACCACGGTCCTTCTTCTCATTCCGTAATTGATGCCTTTTTCTCCCACTCTTGTATATATTTCTTTGTAGGGGATACACCATTATATATAGAGTATTTGCCCTCCCTCCTTTCTTGATTTAATTAGTGTGGGATAGGAGGTTGTGGGTCCCACCATTTTGTCAAGTGGTTTGAATCTTCGTCGCTGAAATCCTCTCAGTAGACTGCGGTCTATGACTGTGGTTCATCCGCTGTTTTGCACGCAATTTTCTTTTTTTGGCCATAACTTCCTTGTTTCAGCTCTGATTTATGATCTGTTTGATGCGTTGGAGTCTTGACTCGACAAGCTTTCCGATGACATATTATTTGCCATATTTATAGCACATGGAGTATGACAAATTCCCTTCGAAATTTGCTACATTGAACAAGCCAAGTCTTCCTCATCTTTTTGCACATGTTCTTTCCTTCCCTGCACATCAAACGACTCCTAACAGTATTTAATCCATATGTAAAGGTCTGAAAACTATCATTTATAATAATTCAATCCCAATGATGAAAAGTTATGCAATTAACCTCTAAATATATGGGAAGTGGCCTCAAACTTAAGATTTTAGGTCAGGAATGGATAAACAAATCATGCAAATCATTATATCAACAGTAACATCATCTACAACTGATACTCAAAAGTTTCCTCCAAAAAGGCAAGACCTAAGAAGATAGAAGCTTGAGCTGATCTTGAAGTTAAAGGAGGAGGTTGTCAAACAGATCAACGCTGGTTTCTTGGAGGTGTGCAACTATTCATAGTGGGTAGCTAATGTAGTCCCTGTTCCTAAGAAAGAGGGAAAGGTCCGCGTTTGTGTCGACTATCGTGACCTCAACAAGGCTAGCCTGAAAGACAATTTCCCGTTTCCTCACATTGATGTGCTTGTTGATAATACCACCAGCCATGAGATGTTCTCGTTCATGGATGGTTTTTTAGGCTGTAATCAGATTAGGATGGTAGAAGAGAATAAGTCGAAGACGACATTTATAACAATGTGGGGAACGTTTTGTTACAAAGTCATGCCTTTCGGACTCAAGAACGCAGGTGCTACATATCAGCGGGCCATGGTCACTTTGTTTCATGACATGATGCACAAGCAGATTGACGTTTACGTCAACGATATGATCATGAAATCTCATAAAGGAGGGACCACTTAACCAATTTGCACATGTTGTTTGAGCACCTCTAGAAGTACAAGTGAGACTCAATCCTATAAAGTGCATCTTCGATGCAACTTCTAGAAAATTATTGGGATTCATTGTCAGCAAAAAGGGTATTGAAGTGGACCCTGATAAAGTCAAAGCAATCACTAGTCTCCCTCCTCCTACCACGATCAAGGAAGTGAGAAGCTTGCTAGGTCGTCTAAACTATATCGCTCGGTTCATTGCGAGCCTTACGGGTAAGTACCAGCCTCTCTTCATGCTTTTGTGCAAAAATGCTCGGATCCAACGGGATGATGAATGCCAACAGGCCTTTGACACAATCAAGACTTATCCGGCAAACCCCCAATACTGGTTCTACCTACTCCAGGTCGGCCCTTAATCTTGTACTTGGCAGTGCGCAAGGAATCATTAGGAGCCATGCTGGGCCAATCGGATGATATAGGGCATATGGAGCATGCAATCTACTATTTGAGTAAGAAATTCACTGAAGGAGAATAGAGGTATCCCAAAGTGGAAAAGCTTTGTTGTGCATTAGTATGGGTGGTGCAACGTCTCTGTCTGTCAATATACGTTGTACTACACTGTACATCTCTTGTCCAAGATGGACCCTTTACGCTACTTGTTGGAGAAATCGGCTTCCATGAAGAATTTAGCTAAGTGGCAAGTTTAGCTCGCTGAATATGATATTCAGTTTGTACAACACATGTTTATGAAAGGACAAGCTCTAGCAAATTATCTAGCTAAATTCCCAATTGATGACGAGACTCCGATCAATTCCGAATTGCTAGATGAGGGAATCCTACAAGTGGAAAGCAACTTGGACATTGAGCCCTATTGGAGGATGTACTTCGACAGAGCTGTGAGCTCCATGGGTTGTGGCATTGGTGCAGTCTTAATCTCTCTGAAAGGATGGCATTACCCGGTTGCAGCAAAAGTGGCTTTCCCTTGTACCAATAACGTTGCTGAGTATGAGTCTTGCATATTAGGGTTGAAGGTAGCACTTGATTTCAAAGTCCAAGAGTTAGAAGTGTATGGGGACTCGATGCTTATCATTTTACAAACCTTGGGTGAGTGGAAGACTAGAGATCCAAAATTGATACCACACCATGAGCATCTGGAGAAAGTGGTGAAGCTGTTCAAAAGGATCACTTTTACCTACACCCCACGTACAAAGAATTAATTTGCAGATGCACTGGCCACACTTGCCTCAATGGTCAGTATCTCTGGAGAAGACATGATCGAGCCTCTTGAGATAGAAATCAATAAGCACCCTTCCCATTGTAACATGACTGAGAGCGACAATGATGAACCATGGTATGTGGATGTTAAGCACTACCTCAGTACGGGTGAATATCCAGAGCATGCAGACTCGAAAGACAAGAAAGTCATTCGACGCTTAGCGTGTAAGTATTTCCTAAGCGGAGAAGTCTTGTAGAGGAAATCATTTGATGCAACGCTCTTGAGATGCGTAGATGCTAGAGAGGCAGAGTGCCTAATGAAGGAAGTGCATGAAGGGATATGTGGGCCTCACACGAGTGGGCACATGCTAGTAAAGAAGATTATGCGACTCGGTTATTTCTGGATGACCATGGAGACAGACTACTCGAGGCACGTGCGACACTGTCACTTGTGCCAAGTTTATGCAAATAAGGTTAATTTGCCGCCACACAAATTACACCCGATGTCGGCACCTTGGCCCTTCTCAATGTGGGGCATTGATGTGATTGGCCCGATCTCTCCAAGGGCATCAAACGGGCATGTCTTCATCTTAGTGGCTATTGACTACTTCACGAAGTGGGTAGAGGCCAAATCCTATGCATCAGTGACTGCCAAGGTGGTGGTTTGGTTTCTCAAGCGCAACTTGATCTCTCGACCTGGTGTGCCCGAGACTCTTATCATCGATAATGCAAAAAATTTCAATAACGGGCTTGTCTATGATCTGTGCGGGCGATTCAAGATTAAGCATCGCAATTCCTCCCCATATCGACCCCAACTGAATGGTGCAGTGGAAGCAGACGATAAAAATTTGAAGAAGATCATTGAAAAGATGACTATTGCGTACAAAGACTGGCATGAGGTGCTCCCTTGGGCTCTTCTAGCATATGGTACCTCGATTCGCACATCTACTGGGGCAACTCCATACTCCTTGGTCTATGGCACTGAAGCTGTACTACTGGTTGAGGTAGAAATCCCTTCTATGAGGATTCTTGTCGAATCCAATCTAGAAGAAGCTGAATGGGTAAGACAGCGATATGAACAGTTGAACCTTATTGATGAGAAAAGACTTACGGCACTCTGTCTTGGCTAGTGCTATCAAAAGCGCATGGCTCGTGCTTACAACAAGAAGGTTTGACATTGCAAGTTCCAACCTGGCGACTTGATATTGCGTAAAGTGTTGCGCGTTACTCCTGACTCTCAATGCAAATTCACGCACAAGTATGAAGGCCCTACATTGTTAGAGAAGGGTGCATTGAGTATCACTGACATGGACGGTCAAGATATCTCAAGCACGTCAATGCAAATTCGCTGAAGAAGTATTTCCCCTGAGAAACAGGCCGATGTGAACTTTCTGTTACTTTCCAAAAAATCTAGAGAGAAAAAAATAAATATAGTCTCGCTAGACCGAAAACCCGAAAGGGCGGTCTAGAAAAAAATTATGGAGAGAGGTGCGACTGAAAACCCAAAGGAGGGCAGTCATAGCAAAAGGAGAGCTAAATTATACTCCCGCTAGTCCGAAAACCTGAGAGGGCGGTCTAGGCAAAAGTTAGGGAGCTGAGCGGTACGGTTACTCCCTTGGAGGAGGGCCATAGCAAAAGGAGAGGCATCTGGGAGAGAAAAATAAATGAAAAATCAAATAAAATATCCCCGCTAGATCAATGTACATGACATGATCTAGGAAAAAGTTAGGGGAAAGTTATTGCCTTGGCCACAATGATGCGGAATTCTTGGTGCAAGTAGCCATAGTCATGGTCTGAGAGGTCAAAGGCAAGCAGTACAAGAACCAAGAAAAGTCGACATGAGATCCTAAGAGGTGCATCTTGAGTGGTGGTTGAACCGCACGTATCCTTTGAAATTTGGAGAATTAAAAAAAAAACTTTCTCTTGTTTCTTCTTGATCTTGCAGATTGAGTCCGCACTCGCGCCCTTTCTTTCTAAAAAGGAACACAACCACTCCTCAAGATGGTTACGAAGCTGATGATCCCAAACATCGATTGCTCGAATTGCTTTACTTGTCGCAATTAAGGTTGCCTCGAGGTGGAACTAATGACATGTTGGCTTGTCGCTTGTCTTCACGGGTGGGCAAATGAGAGCGCTATAGAGTGCTCTTCCAGTTTAAGCCAGAGTTTGACAGGGCAGACAAAGAATCTGGAAAGGTCGTCAGCAAAAGCGAACTCAGTGTAGAGAGTCGCACACCTTGCGCCCAGAGCCGCACCCCGTGTCCAGAGCCATGTTTATTTCTCCTTTGCGCCCAGAGCCACACCTTGCACCTAGAGCTGCAAAGCTTGCCCCCAGAGCCACACCTTGCACCCAGAGCTACGCAGCTTACACCCAGAGCCACATTTATTTCACCTTGTGCCTAGAGCCGCACCCCATGCTCAGAGCCATGTTTATTTCTCCTTTGCGCCCAGAGCCGCACCTTGCACCTAGAGCCTTGCGCCTTGCACCCAGAGCTGCACCCTACACCCAAAGCTGCGTTTATTTCTCTTTTGCGCTCAGAGCTGCACACCTTGTGCCCACAGTTGCATCCCATGCCCAGAGCCGCGTTTATTCCTCTTTTGGGCCCAGAGCCACAGACCTTGCGCCCAGAGCCGCATCCTATGCCCTGATCTGCATTTATTTCTCCATTATGCCCAAAGCTGCACCCTTTTTTTTATTTGCTCCCAGAGCCACATTTTTCCGCTTTTGCGCCCAGAGCCGCACCCTTTTCTTATTCACACCTAGAGCCGCACTTTGCACCCAGAGTCGCGCCCTTTTCTATTTTGCTCCCACAGCTGCATCGCACCCATTTCTTCATATGCATAGCTAATGCCCTTCAAAGTTCATGGCATGCCGGTCCAAAATCGAGCTCTATTCATCTTTGGACAGTCGCTCCATGAGCGTCAGTTCAAAGAGGGGTAGCTGTGACACTTGATTTCGACTTGAAATAATCAAGACATATTATCATGTTATATATATATATATATGCATGTATTTGTCGTTTGTCTTATTTCATTGTTTTTCCTTATTCACAAATTGACAAAAAAATGTTTCTAAATATATACAAATCTATATATATATATGTTTTAGAAAAAAATTGGAGGGCACACATGAACATTGCCAAGCACTATTCATTGTCCCCTACCTCCCGTCCCTTCTTCCATTTGCAGGAGGAGAAGCTCTGCTCTGATAGGAGCAGTGTTGGGACCAGCCTTCCCGGCCCAGTCCAATCCATCCCGTCTCGTCCACGTCCCTCTCGAGCCCCTCTCCGACCATTGGTTTTTCCTCTCTCTCCCCCCGATCTCCCCTTGATCTGCTGGTTCCTCCCAGCCTACCGGATTGTGCAGCCACCTCTGAGCAACCGCTCTCCACATTTCTGGTGACTGCCTCGTGATTCCTACTGAAGTCAAAATCCCGTCCCATCCACAGATTTTTTGGCTTCAATTGCCTCCGATTGAAGCACCACCGAGACTGGTGGTCTCGGCCTTCTCGATCTTGATCAGCCACCATCGATGCCCGTTGCCACCTTGGCCATCTTGTGATCCCATCTCTGTGTCCCCCATTGCAGCCGGCTTCCCTCCACAATGCCTACTGCCATGCCCTCTCCCGGTCTGTGCCTTCTGTCTTTTGTCCTCGTCTGTGTCGTCTGTCTTCTATTTTTTTGTCTTCTATTTTGTTTTATTTTTTATTTTTATTTTTATTTTTTATATTATTTTATCTTTCTAACCACTCAACTTCTGCTTCTTTGCAAATAAACGCAGCTGGGTTCTTCTCTATAAATAGAGTCATCCACTCACTTTAAAAATGGGGACCTACACTCTCTTGAATTAGACTCATGTGTTGAGCAAAAAAAATTCAAGAACACACATTCCATCCCAAATTAATTGGTTATTGAATCTATCGTAGGTCCGAGTTGGAGCTGGAGCCGGAGCCCGTCATCAAGTTCAAGCTCATCATCGATCCAAGCCAGAGTTCAAGTTCAAGCCCCCCATCGATCGGAACCCGAGCCAGTGCCGAGTTCAAGTCCATCGCTAATACGAGCCCGAGCCCGTAATCAACTTTGAGGCCGTCTCTGATCCGAGCTCGAGACCGAGTCCACCACCAAGCCATAGTTCCTCTCACACATCATCGTCGCTACCATTTCGATCATAGGTATAATTTTGTAATCGGGATTTAAATAACACCCTCAAAATTTAAGATTTTCTAAAATAATTATTTCGTGAACAATAGAAGAGCAAAAAAAAAAGAAGAAAAAGGTGAGAAAATTAAAAAAAAAAAGAGGTGCCCATTTTCATGAAAAGAAATTTGAACCATCCTCAAAGAAGAAAAAATTTAGAAATTTCATTAGGTTAGATTTTTAGGGTACATATATGACATAGTTTCTCTTTTAAGAAAATATAAAAATCATAAAAGAAAAAATTGAAAAAAATAAAATAAGTCAAAAATGCAAAAAAAGCAACTTTTTGACTAGTAAGATGGCGAATGGCTAGAAATCAAGTTGTGGAAAATTGCAATGATGAAACGGGTGATCAACAATTCAATTTTGTGAACGTTTACACTGTCTCAGTTCAATCCAATCCCCTTTTTGCGAATTTACAGATCAGCCCCTGAGGATTATGCTTGATTTAGAGTAGTTCTAGGTGTTCGTAGGGTCTAGGGAATGATCCTTGAACTTTTTGAAGCATTAAAAATCAGCCCTGGATATTTTTACCAAACTTTTCAGTTCAGTTCAGGATTTTTACAAATTTACAGATCAGTTCCTGCAATCTCAAATCAGCCCATAAATTTTTTACGGGGATCGGAACTTCCTGAAATGCTTCAAATCAGTCCTTGGGATATTTTCAAGTCTTGTAAAATTAGACCAAAGCTTGATTTTAACTCGGGTCCTTGAGCGGTTTAACTCGACTTCTATGTTATTCCCCAATGTAATAGGGTGGATAGTGTGTGTGTGTGTGTGTGTGTGTGTGTGTGAGAGAGAGAGAGAGAGAGAGAGAGAGAGAGTGAGAGAGAGAGATGATGGTGAATGTATGTAATCTCGATAGTGGAACATTTTATTTTTTGCACTTAGATTAGGACGATAGTGGCATGCTCAGAACGCGGCACAGATTGCCGATTTACACTTTGGATTGCCTATTTGAGCTTCGATTAGGGTAACAATTGGACAAAGTAAAATATGCAAGCAAACATATGACATAGACTTAAGGACGGGTACCAATTTTGGGCATGTCTCGGCTCATGAGCTTCAAGATACGTAACAGGTTCCCCGGACTAAAATCTCGGTTTCAAGACCGATAAATACCTAGGTGGTTAGTATCATGATCACTTAGGAGAATAATAGGTTTCTGATCGACCTTAGGACTAGTTCCTTAAATGATTAGTGGCGACTCCAATCCAACCTCGACTAAAGTCCCAAGCAAGGCCTCGTGCATGCCTAAATAGATTTATTTTATCAGGTCGGAATATTCGACGTTCGACATCATCATAGTATTTTCTTCTATCATTAGGTTCTCACATTGTACTCTAAGAGTTTGCTCAACTTGAAGTGTTCGAATGATCGCCCGTTTTCAATGGTGCAGGCATCCAATTTTTCAAGCGAAATTCTTCCTTGTTCATATCGCATAATTCGAATATCAATACAGGACGAAAGTAGTCTCTTTCAGCTACCAGGTTCTCAAATCTTGATGCATCATGAGTGCTTGACTGGTGGTCCATTTTGGCCTATGGAATAAAGTGGAAACTTATTCTGCGAGAGGCTAGCTTTGAGCAGTCATTTGGACTGCTTCTAGTTGTAAAATAAATTTTGTCAAAAAGGGTTGACTATCGAACTGTTACCAGGGATGGTCCTTAATTGGTCTTAGGACAATTTTGGCGAGGTTGGAGTAAAAAATTTAGGTTGTAACTGATAAATGTTTGAGTATAAGATAACAATGTAGCATGTGGATGAGGGGACATACCAAATAGATTGATCTGAGATGAATTTAAAGGATTGGAAGTCGAGTGAGAGGTTAGAAGATGTAAATTTTAATACGATTTGTGTTTGGTTACAAACTAGAGACCAAATTGTTGCAATGGATGCACTTGTTTTACGTAGTAAGATGGGGCAGGCCTTAGAGGTTGATAGGGCTTGTGATAGAAGGACAGGGAAGAACAGTTATATGAGGGTCTTGGTTGAGATGAAAATTAATAATCTTTCAGTTACAGTGTATTGGGTACAGAGTGAGTTTGGGGAGGAATATTAGGTAGATTTTAGGTACGGAAGGCTCTCGACCTTTTATTACAAATGTGAAAAATTAGACAATATAGAGAGAATGTGTGCTGAGGAGGCGAGTGAGGGGATAGACAAGAGGTTTGGTGCTAATATAAAAGCAGAGGGGGAAGAGATATGGACGTGGTTATAAATTCCAAGAGTAAAGTGGGAAATAAGGATAAGGTCCAAGTTGAGGAGGTTTGGCATAGTCCCAGGAAGAGGAAGAATGCTGATGGTTTTGGAGTAGGAAGAGAGAGTAGTTAATATGATGGTTTTGAAAGTGCGTTAAATTTTGAGTCAAGTGGGAGGAGTGAAGGAAGGAAAAACCAGGAATGGGAAGAGAGATTGGAGGAGTTGCAACGACTGATATAAGGAGTGAGTATGAGGTAGTAAAATTAGTAGAGATTGCACCTCAGATAGGACATAATGACAGTAATGTTGGGGTGAAGAAAGGTAGGTGTGGGATTGGGGATAATCTAGAAGGTTAGAGAAGTTTGCAGGAATTATAAAAGGAGAAGGTACAGAAGAATGGACAGGGAAAGGAAGAAATAGTTTGTTGGGCCGGACTATGAACTCGGGCCCATTCATTTGGGCCAGCCCTCAGGGACCCGTGATAGGGCCCAGCATTGGAGTTGAAGAAAACCCTATCTGCTGCAGGAAAGGGAAGAAGGCTGTCTGATCGGGGAGCCCCCGGGATCTGCCCGTCCTCTTCCTCCCCGGGAGATCTCCCAGCCACGACATTGGATCTCTCAGCCCAACATAGTTGCTGATGTCAAGGAAATCAAAGAATTATCTTTGGTGATAACATTTATATTGTGGAGATTCCATCTGAGGAAGAGAAGGGGGTAGAAAATAGGACCTTGGTGCCTTGTAATGCTACTGAATCTATGAAAAGATTGTCTCTTAAAAGAAAAGAGATAGAAAGGGAGAATGATGAGGGTAGCGGTGTCAAAAGGAGGAGGAGTGTGTATCAGGAGCAGAGACTTAGAAGCGAAGGGAGTAAAAATTAAAGGTTACTTATCAGAAATAAAATCGAAGGTTAAGTACTGGGAAATAAAGCATCAAGACTAAGGAGGACGCCTACTAAAGAGGTATCTGTTGAGAACCTACTAGAGGGGCAATTAGATATAATATTACTTGGAATATTGTAGTGGCTGGCCGAATCAAGCTTAGGTCAGTCATGAGTTTCATAAGTTGGAAGTATCAAGGCCTGAGGTCAGCTCTAACAATTAGAAATCTGTGAGACCCATTGGATAAATATAGACCTGATATAATGTTCCTGTTGGAGACTATGGACAAGATAGATAAGCTTTAGAAGCTAAGGAGAAGGGTGGGTTTTTATAATGCTTGCTAAATAGTTTTAGTGGATCTAGGAGAAGGACCTTGCCCTTTGGTGGTGTGCTGATGAGGTGGAAGTACTAAATGCTAATAGAAATATAATGGACTTGAAAGTGTTTTGTCATGATTTTGGTACTTATGTCAAAATTTCATGGGTTTATGTGACTGTGAGTTTCGAAAGAAACATAATATTAGGGATATCATAACAAGAGTATCAAGAAATACGAAGCCTTTGCTTTGAAAGGAAAATTTTAACGATAACCTAATTCGAGATGAAAAGGAAGGAGGCAATCTAAAGGATGAGAGATCCATTAAGGAGTTTCAAAGTCTAGCCTACGGTTTAGTAAATTCTGACCATCATGGGATTAGACATGGTGTAACCTTAGGATGAACTCTAGGATGATTAGGAAGTGGCTTGATAGAGCTGTGTTCTGTGGATTGGAGGAGAATCTTTCCAGGAACTCAAATAGTGCATGAGTAGGCTATGGAATTTGACCATTACCCACTTGTCATTTACAGGAAATTGGAGGAGCAGAAGGGAATCAAATACTTTAAGGTTCGAGAATATGTGGCTTTTCAACGGAAGGATGTCAGTTGGTTATTAAAAGAGTATGGGAATTGCACAATATTCAGTCATTATGGGAGTTAGACAAGGGGTTTTGGATGCATATGGACATGAGTTAGTTGAATGAAGTAGGAGAAATGTTAAAAGTAATAGGATGGAGATTGAGAGGCTAAAGAAGGGGACCTACATATAGTGGGATCAAGTGCCGCATTTTAAGAAATAGAAGTATATTCATAATTAAATGTATAGTTTAGAGGGAAAATAGATGATATGAAGGAGATATTTAAGGAAGAATCAACAAAATATATACATCTGGAAAGAAGATATTTATAAAAAAATCTGAAAAAATGAAAACATATTTATTAACCAATTGAGAAAAAAAAAATCTTATCCGTAACTAAATGATGAAAGCTCTCAAAAAAATATGGATGAAAAAAGATAGCGATGTTGTTCACATAATTCGTGAATTTTTATATATAAAATAGAGTAAATTAAAAGAGTTAAAAAGAGATGGAGATACTTATTAAAAAAATTGAAACAAGAAGAAGAAGAAGATTTTTATTAATGACTCAAACGTGGGCCGGAAATCTACCAACTGGAAAGGGTAAGTTAGTATAAAATTATGGGTAGAAATGGTCAATTGGTAATATAAAATAATGAGATTTAATGGCGGGCCCCAAACAGTACAATGCACTGTCCGGTGGACTAGTAGGGAATTGTTGTCGCTCTGGTCTCTGGCCGGGACACTACCGATGTCAAAAAAATGAAGGGAATTATAAGTTCTTTTGTGAGTTATCTTGTTGAAATAAATATGGGAGAAAGCGGGGAACAAGGAAGTATCGCATCGAAACCAGGTTTAAACTCATTCGTTCAATTCAAAGACATCAATTAGGTAAGTCAACTTACTCTCCTCAGTCATTCCCTTCATAGCTATAGCTTAGTATAGATAGAATTAGAGAGAAAAAAAAAAGTTCGATTGGAGTCGTTAATGGTGAAATTTGTAGAGACATTTTTCTTTCTAGAAATTTCATAACTCTAAATTGCTTAGATCACTAGGGAGTCTTGGTATTTTATGACACTTCATTTCGTTTAATGGTTAAAAGTTATTGCAATTTGAGTTTTTGAAAGTTATGTTAAATCGCGATTTTGAAGGGATGATTCCGACTTGATTTGGTATCTTTGGATGTTCTATTTATTTATAAGTCAAAGGCCATCATATAAGGCTTTTAACCACTCTAAAAATACTGATTTTTAGAGGTTAGTAGACCAAGATACGATTTTTCCAAATTTGAACTCACGAATTGTCCAAACTGTCCTTATTTCTAACAATTGAATTTGAACCGAATTCTTGAAAAGAATTCTTTGTCTTTTGAACCTGCTCTTGGTTCTAAAATGAAGATCGTATTGTAAAGTTTCTGTACATACCAAGAACACCTGTTTTGATTGTCTGTGGAGAGAATCGATTCCTCAAAGTTAGCATGTTGTTCAGTTCGATTTCAAATGAACCGGTAACTTTAAAAGACCTGTTTGGCCTAATATTAACTTTGATTTCAACATTTTTGTACCATTGGTCTCGTAATTAAATTTGCTATTTTTTGTGATTTTTCAAGATTTTTCTGAAATAGTTTAGTTCTACCGAATTTTTTGAAGACGACAAATTTTGCTAATTTTATGTGTTATGAAAGGTATTTCAAGTTTGGAATATTTTCTAAGGTCCCTTTCTGAAATTTTATCATATTTGGGACCATCTAGGCTAATTTAATATGTTTGTATAAATTAGTAATGAGGTGATATTCTGATTATAGCGTTATCTTCCGATTTGTATTGTTGACCGCGAGTTAACAATAAAGAGTCAATTAAAGTATGTAACTTGAGACTTACTTCTATTATTTACGAAATTATGAAATGTAATTTTATGTATATAATATTTTTTATTCTGGAACTATTATATTTAATGATATGAGTATGAAAATTTATGATTTTTAAAATGAGCAGCAAGTACCAAAAAATTAGGTGAGTTCAATTTTATTAAAAAATGCATAAATTGTTTGACAATTGAATTATTAATTTCATGTATTGAGAAAGATAAGTTATTTTTATGAAATTATCCTAAATTTACTAATTTATGAAAATTTAGTTGGATTTGAATATTATGTTTTTGATTTAAGGCTCATTTGTCTATTACATACCGAGTATTGTAATACATTGAACACACTTGCTAGCAAATTATCTCTGTCGAACCGGTGATGCAATCGATAGAATCTCTGGGTCATATCCGGTGACAATACTGATATCTGAGTCCATGTGACAGGACGAATTGTCACCTTAGCATCAAAGGCAATAAGTATAAAACATTGAATTTGATTATTGAAATTTTCGAATATAGGAAAATTTCTGAATGAGCCATATGATTTGCAGTGATTATTTGACTAATATATGGATATTCTAAAAATATTTTAAAATCTATCTTTTTTTGAAGGATGAAACTTTGAGTTTCAAGATTTGCGAAGGACTATTTCGAATTAATTGTTGTAAATAAGAAAATGTTTATATTGACGCTGGATCTGGTAGAAGTGAGAACTAGTATTTACTAAGCAATGAGTTACTTACTAAGCAATGAGCTTACCCCTTTCTTATCATCTCCTCAGATTCGGAATCAGGAGAATTCTAGAGGTTAGCGATTCAGTGGGTCTGCTCGAGGATTAATGGTGTGTTGAGGATCTCCCTAGAATCTGCATAGTTTTATTATGGTTAGAGCAAAAGCCTTCTCAATATTTAAATGTAATGTAGAGTTCCTTGTTAATTTTAATTGTTAAATTATTGTAAGACAACTACATTATATAATTTTTTTCTTAAATAAAGAATGTTCTAAGTAATGGTTTGTTTACTATTGGACTGTTCGGGTCTTCTAGTGAACGGCCGATCATGATCCCATACCAATATCGAAAAATGTGGCATGACAGATACAGAAAAGGAGGAGAATATAGTTGGGGAACCCAATGAGCAAGGGTTAGGTGGCTAGATGTGGGTGATAGAAACATGATATCTTTTGGTCCAATGGCTATAGAAAGAATGGTAAGAGATAAAATTTTGTGAATCAAAGATAATGCTGGTAGATGGATTGACTATGAGAGTAAATCATAGAGGGGTTTTGTGAATACTTTGGTGATCTTTTAGTGAGGAAATTGACCATTTAAGGGCTAAACTTGACAAGAATGTACACAAGTGCAATATTCCAACTTGGTGCAACTACATATCTTGGGTCAAATGGATTTAATGGCTTATTTTCCAGTCATGTTGGGAGATTATTGGGTTTGATATTGTCTTTGCAGTTAAGTCTTTTGTTTTTGCAAGAATCATGCCTCCAGCCCTGAACTCTACTAATATCATCCTCTCAAAGATTAGGGAAAAAAAAACCAAAGGTAATGGCTCAATTTTGTCCTATCAATTTATGCAACTTTGTTTATAAAGTTTTGTCAAATGTCCTTGTTAATAGTCTAAAACCTTTCTTGGATGAACTCATTATGGTTGAGTAGAGTGCCTTCATCTCATGGAGGCAAGTATAAGATAACATAGTCATTACTCATGAGATATTTCATTTCTTAAAAAAAAAAAGGAAGAAAGAGAGAAAAGAGTGGTGTGCATCGAAGATTCTTATAAAAAAGCATATGATAGAAATGATCCATTTTGGAGAGGGTACTTGGAAAAATTGGGTTTAGTGAGAATTTAGATAATGAGTATGTTATACTGTGTCTTATAGGATGTCAATTAATGGGAAAAAAACAAGTGTATTTGTTCCTAAGAGGGGCTTAGGCAAGGGGATCCTCTTTCCTTTTACTTATTCATTTTGATTGATGATGTTTTCTCTAAATAACTTATCAGTGCAGTCCAATGAGATATTGTCAATGCTTTGAGGATTTTAAGGAGTTGCTTCTGGTGTCTCATCTATTTTTTTTGTCGATTGTGCTATTTTTTTTTTCTGAAGGCAACATCAAATGATGTTACATCTATCTAGGAAGTACTTGCAAAATATTCTCGAACATCTCATTAGGAAGTGAATTTTCAGAAATCTTCTTTGGTCTTTGGTTCCAACATGAGATAAAGGACTAAAGAGTTTGTGGTTGCATGCTTTGGGGGCGTTTATTAGCTCAAATACTGGTAAGTATTTAGGTACTTTCACTAACTATGCTTGATAGATAAAAAAAGGAAGACTCTTGGATTCCTCAAAGAAAAGATAGCTAAACGACCACATGGGTTAATGGGCTAAAATGGAGACTTCTTTTTGGTAGACAATGAAGTATTGATTAAATTTGTGATATATACGATGTCCACTTACTTCATGAGTTGTTTTAAGTTGCCTAACACATGGGGTGAGGAGATTAATACTCTTGTGGCTAGATTCTAGTGTGGTCAGTAAGATAAGGAAAGGAAAATTTATTGGTCAAAGTGGGATACTCTAACAAAGCTAAAAGAGGATGGGGGAGTGAGATTTAAGGATTTGATGCTTTTTAACCAAGCTCTATTCAAAATGGCATGGAGATTGTTTCAGAAATCTAAGGGTTGGCGGGCTCAAATAATAAAATACATATAGTTTCCTCAAGGCGATATATGGGAGGCAAACAAAGGGAGCAAGCCATCATTGTTCAGGAGAAGTTGCTTGGAGAAATTTGAACTATCCTTTTGGTAAATGGGGGATTGAGGTTGTGATCAAACATGGAAGGATGCATAGATTCCAATGTCGACTGATCATAAAATTCACCCAATTGATGACTGGTTCGATGTTATAAATCTACATATTGGTAGTGTTATTGATAGAAGAGATCAATCATGGAAACGCAATCTGATTCAAGGAAAGATCTTAGATGAGGAATTGCAGCAGCTTACTTCTATCTCTATCCTAAAGAACTCTATGGCCAATTGAGATATTAGGAAGAGTAACTATGCGTGATTTTCTCAAGAACAAAGAGTTTGTAAAAGGTGAATGTGAGGGCTTCTTCTTCACATCAAGTTAGTAGTCAACTATGGAAAGCTATTTGGCATATAGAATGCCCTCCAAAGATATGGAATTTCATTTATAGTGCTATCTCTATAACGTAACTGTGGCATCTGTTATATGGAGGGGGATTGCTCGATCTAATGTATGTCAATTTTATCAGGAGAAAGAGGTTATCGAACATGCACTACTAGTGTGTGAGTGGACTCAATTTATCTGGTTTGTAATTGTGGACTTAAATGTGAAGAAGGAACACATCAGTACACAAGTTAAGTGGTTGAAAGAGTTATGGATGTCAACACTCATAAAAGGGAGAAGGAAAAATTGCAATGGTCACCACTTTTGTTTTTACTCTCTGGTATCTGTGGAAGATAAGAATTAAGGTAGCATTCAAACATGTGCTAGCTTAGCCCTATCAAGGTCATATATCGACTAAAAAGGCAATTAAAAGAATTTCAAATTTTCAGTATCAAGAAATAGAAAGGTAGACCATGGAGTTCACAAAAGAGGTTTACACCTCAAGTCCATGTGCCTGTAAACAATGTTGTTAAACCTGCTAGTTAACTCGTAAACTTGTGCGAGTTAACTCGTAATCTTGTACGAGTTTAATAGTTTAACTCATAGAATCGAGTTAACTAGGATTGGAATTGAAAATTATAGTAGACTCAGTAAACTCGAGAGTCAACTCGATAGATTCGTCAAACTCGTAAGTATTAAATCATAGAATCAGCAAATCAGATAATTAATTTTTTAAGGCCCACTAAACTACTATCTCTAAATCCCATTCTTTCAAATGATAAATGGGCTAAACTCAACCCATTAAATGAGTTAGATACTTAGAATCAGATCGAAATCCTTCCTGCTCTTTGGTAACTATTTTGCGTTCCTTCTACCAGTGCCTCCTCTTCTCTTTTACGTTCTTTCTATCTTCTACCATCAAGTTGCTCTATGCTCTTTTAATTAATTCGGTTCAGGTAGTTCTACCTCCTCTTCATAATCAATAGTTCATTGTTTGTTACTATACTCAAATAGTAGTTTCCTCAGCATTAATTTTAATGAATAATGGTCAATTCAAGTATGTGCCTTTACTTCAGTTTCAATGTCATTGATTATTATAGGAAGTGGTAGTCATGAAGAATTTTTGGACTAAGACTGATTGGAACTTGTTCCTTTGTTTATGTTGTTGGGCTATTGACAGTTTGGATTCACGCTCTTTTTGTTCAGTGGTTGTAAAGCCTTTGCTTTTGTTTTGTGCTAGTCGAGGGACTGGTCTGTAATATGTATTGAGATAGTTCTGCGGAATCTCTCGAGCTGCAAATACCCAAGAAAAAGGCTTGTACGTATAACCATTGGCATAAAAAAAGCAAAAAACTTTATAGTCTTACATTACTGTTATGACAAAGAATATTGAATTCAAATGAATTGATAAATTTTTTCTAAATTATTTGTTTGTTTTCTGTATCTTAGTCTTCTAAATTATCATTTAATTTCTCTCATTCATATTGTACCGTGTTGATTATATTTAGTGTTATTGTCTTTGCTGTGGTGAGTAGAAAATGGCTAGTGTTGCTTTTAGTTCGAGAAAATCAAAGAGAGAGAATATTGGTGGTAATTGATCTAACATTGGGTAGTAGCATGCAATCATTGTAGACAATAATGGAAGAAAAGGGAAGTGCAAGTTTTGTGGTAAGATATTTAGTGAAATTTTTTTATTCAAGCATAATTTAACTGGTACACATAAGGATGCTGAACCTTGTACATTTGTTACTAATGAAGTTTGAAATCGTATGGTCTGCATTAGCGATAGTTGAGCAGTTATCTCAAAGGAAAAAAAAAAGACAATGTATGGTGTGGATAATGATTCCAATGAAGATGAAATGGAAGTTGAAGTGGGACAAGCTCCACTAAAACAAAAGAGCATGAATGGCACTATTGATGGGGTGAGTGAAAGTAGTGGCTCACTTGTTGCGAGTAGCCTCAAGATAATACTTAATCAGATTTTGAAGAAAGAATTAAGGGAGGAAGCAGAGAATCAAAATTGTTAATTTTTTGACACCAGCAGCATTTCATTTCATTGTGTGAAAAATCCTGAGTTTGTTAAAATGTTTGAGCTTGTTGCTAAACATGGGCCCGGTTTCAAGCCACCATCTTAACATAAGGTGCGAGTGAAGTACTTAAAGAAAAATTTAGAAGAAATAGAAAAAGCCATTGAGGAGTACAAGATGGAATGGTGGAAGATAGACCATTCTATCATGTCCAACTCATGGATAGATAAGGAGAGGAGAGTATTTGTAATTTCTTACTGAATTGTCCTTAAGGCACTGTATTCTTGACTTCAGTTGATACATCTGAGATCTCTCAGACAAAAGAAAATATTTTTGAGACATTGGACAAAGTGGTGGAGATGATTGGTGAAGATAATACAGTGCAAATAGTGACTGATAATGTGGCAAACTTCAAAGTGGCAGGTCAAATGTTGATGAAGAAGAGAAAGAAGTTATTTTGGACACCATGTCTACTCATTGCATTAACTTAATTTTAGAGGACTTCAAGAAAAAACTTCCCCTTCATGAAACAATCATCACATAAGGTATAAGGATCACATCTTTTATTTGTTCAAGGACCCTATTGCTTAGCAAGTTAAGAAACTTCATGAACAAGAGAGATTTTTATTAGGCCTACTACAACTCTTTTTGCTATTTGCCTATTTGACTTTAGGATGTCTTCATGTGTTAAAGGGTCCTTTGATGAACATGTTTACTTCTGCTTCTTGGAAGTCTTGTAGATTTGATTAGTTTCAAGAAGGGAAAAAAGTGCACCAATTTGTCATGGACAGTCAGTTTTGGAAGAATGTCAATATTTGTCTTAAATCTACTATTCCACTTATCAAAGTCCTTTGCTTGGTGGATTTAGAAGACATGCCAACTATGGGGTTTCTTTATATGGAAATGTCTAAGGCAAGCGAAAGCATCAAAGCTAATTTCAACAATGTCAAGAAAAGGTATAATTTGTAATTCTAGTCTTGTAGATATACATTAATATATTAGATTCCTTTCTTATTTAACTTTTATTTACATTCTAAAATTTGTTTTTCTATCTAATAACTAACAATACATTGTATCTCAGATATGAGCCAATATTGAAAATAATTGATGAGAGATTGGAGAACTGGCTTATTCAACCCTTGCATCTTGCAGCCAATTGTCTGAATCCTCGGTATCATTATACTCTCGATTTCAAAGTTGGTCATCCTATCAAGATTGCATTTTATGACTGTCTAGGGAGATTGGTGTCCGATAAAGATGAGAAGACAAAAATAGACTTGCAAATGTATGATTTTCATGATGCAATAGGTTTGTTCAACATTGAGGAGGCGGTAATGACCAAGAGAAAAAGGCTCCCACAAAATGCTGGAGTTCTTATGAAGATCATTGTCCCAAGTTACCACAAGTTGCCATTACTGTGTTAAGCTAGATTTGCAGCTCTTCTAGGCTTGAGCACAATTGGAGTGCATTTGATATGGTATTTTTGGTTTATTTAAGCATTAGTTAACATGAGCAAATGCTTCCATAATTCATTTAAATATTATCAAGTTTAATAAAAAAAATTACTTACAATTTTATAGCTTCATACAAAGAGAAGATGAATAACTTAGTTTATGTGATGTTTAACTTGAGGTTGACAGATAAAGAAAAGCCAAGAAAGAAGGATGTTTCTTTTGATATTGGGGATTTTCATTCAATTGACGAGTGGGTACAAGACAAACCTGATGAATTTGCACGGAGGCGGATGGGATTTCGTCAAATAAGTGAAGATGAATGGGTAGTAGATATGCCTGAATATGGGAATGTAGAAAGCTCAATCTGCTTGAAAGCCAATGATGACCTTGACATCAAGTTCAATGATGATTATTGTGTGATGACGAACTTGTTGATCGTGATCATGCAGTGAAGTTTCTCCATTGAATCTGTTTTGAACTTGTTTAATATTGTCTTGTTATTGAAGTTGAAGAGTTTAATTGGAGACTTTTGATTAAACTTATTTGAATCCTCAATTGAACTTATTTGGATTGAAATTATTTTTATGGTTTTTATGGAATGGCTATGGTATTATGAATATAGATAATTATATTTAATTGGTACATAAACTCCAGGAATTTATGATACAAGTTTACAAGGATGCTAACAAGTTTATGTAAACTCTCGAACTTGACAACCTTGCCTGGAAAACTAAGATCTAAAATAATAAAATTCAATGTTAATGGTTCCTTCATGAAGGAAACCTGCTACTAGCTGTGTTTTTGTCACTTGACTAGTTGTCTTTGATGAGTCATCATTTCCATCTTCCTTAGTGCATTCTTCTTCCTCTACATTCACTTGGTGGCACATTGTCGATGACTCCATCTTCATCCATTTCTAGTATGATTTTGTGACTATCTTAGTATCCACCTTACCCATACTTCATAGGTTAATCACTAGAGGCAGGTATTTTTGCCAGAATTAATCCTACTATTGTTAATGTAGATACTTCTCAAACTAGTGCTTCTGTTGGTGGTGATTCTTCCAATGAAGATATCTGATGGTTGCCTGATCGTAGGATGGTTCGCTCCCATCTTATTGGTTTCTTAAACCTAGACATCTCACCGCTCTCTCCATGTTCATCAATGTTAAGGAGCCTAGATAATTTTTCTAAGCTCAAAAAAATCCATGGTGGCCTAGAGAGATGGTTGAAGTGTTTCGTGCACTAGTTGATAATCATGCTTGGGGCTTAGTTCCCGACCAGTCTAAGTGTTTTGTTATTGGTTGCAAGTGCGTTTATAAAGTTAAACAATACTGGATGGTTTAATTGATCATTTTTAAGCTCGTTTGGAACCAGGGCGCTTTAACCAATATAAAGGTATCGACTATAATAAGACTTTTAGTCCGATTGTCAAGGCAGTAACTATTCACACTATTCTCTCCATTATTGACACTTTTCTATGGCCGATTTGCCAATTGGGCATTAATAATGACATCATATAATGGTTTTCTAGAAAAGGAAGTACCACAGGGATTTACTGATTCATCCTATCCAAATATGTATATCACTTGCAAAGATCTCTCTATGGTCTAAGGTAAACTCATCGCACATAGTTTCCCCAATTGAGTTCTTTTCTTCACACACATGGAATGTGGGGCTCTAGTTACTGGTACCTTATTATTTATTTTGTATACTATGTTGTCTATCTGTTTATACATGTGGATGACATTATCCTCACAGTTTCTCCTTTAGCATCATTCTTATCTCTTTTGACAGCTCTTCAACATGAGTTTCTCATGAAGGATTTAGGAGGTTCGCTTCATTATTTTCTCGATATTGAAGTTTAGTTTTGTTATGATAGGCTTTTGCCAATTCAAACCATGTACATTCGTGATATTCTAGATCAAAGTTCCATACTGATTGTAAACCCTGTAATTCTCCAGTGACATTTGGTGCTCAACTTTCTCTTACTGATGAAAATCCATTTGATAATCCTTCTTTCTATAAATGGGTGGTTGGTTTCTTTCAATACTTATCCTTGACACAACTAGACATTTCTTATTCTATCCAACATGTATGTCAGTTCATGCATTAATATACAACAACCCATTGGTCTGTTGGCAAGCATATTTTATGGTATACGAAGGTCTCTACTAATCCTGGTTTTATCATTCATAAGGGATCATTACCTACTTTTCACAATTTTTGTTGATGTTGATTGGGCTAGTAACTCGGATGATCAACACTCTGTCAGGGAATATGCTATTTTTTCTTGGTCCTAATATCATATATGGAGTTCCAAGAAGGAATAGAAAGTGGTATGTTCGAGCATTGAAGCTAAATATAAGAGCTTACCAATGTTAAATGATTTGGATTCAATCACTATTTTAGGAACTTGGCTATTATTTACAACATTTGCTTATGTTATGGCGTTACAATGTTTCCACCATTTATGTGTCTACCATTCACCTATCACTACAAGAAAATCTTGAATTATTGACTAATATTTATGAGTCAACAGTTTGCTTGAAAAGTTTTCATCAAATTATCGTTAAATAATAGACAAACAAGAAGATATTAGTGAATTTCTGGTAATAGAGGCTGACGGAAATAGTTTGATGTATTTTTAGACAAAATACTAACATATCCAATCATCGATAAATTGTTTGTAATTTCGACCATAATATTATCTCCCAAGATAATCAATAATGTTATGTTTTTTTCCCCTTTTCAGTCAAGTTTCTTACGAGTATTTGTCTGAATTTTCGGCTATTTCTGTTAATCGCAACTTGGTCAACTAATACTATGTATAATATTATATATATATATATATAGTCAAACTATAGCAAATTTTCCCATATGTCCAACCACTCTTCATATCTTTATTAAATCTGCAAAAAAATTTAAATTAAAAACTGAGAAAATCTACCAATTACTATGGGCGATTGAGGTGAAGTATAGGTGGCTTTTGTGATTACTTTTTTTTAAAAAAACCAATTTTAATATAATAAGTAGCAGATATGGAGAATTGTATATCAAAACTAATCATAATTAATAGGGTACAAATTATATCATATCATTGCAAATATTTCCATACTTCAATATGTGAAAAAATCTTAGACGGTCCTATCTCACATTGACATTGTGAGGAAGAACCAATCAAATTACTTTAATTAGTGTTAATTATGGTATCTGCTTAGGTAATTAACGCTAATTTACTTATTTGTCACATTTTGATTAGTGCTTCTTCACGCCACGTGGCAATATAGGATCACCTAAGAATTTCTCATAGTATAATATTTACAGTCAATTGATTTTCAAATTAAATAAAGGGTAAATTATACATAAGCACATCATTTGCGCGTTTTCTTAAAAGAAGTCAAATGTTTCAAATTTAAAAATAAAGTCATATCGTTTCATTTTATTCCTAAATTAAACCAGTTCAATTTTGGAAAAATAAATTAGATACTTTGATTTTATTCTCAAAATAAGCCAATTTTTTCAAATTTATAAAATAAAATCATATTGTTTTATTTGTTTACAAGTTAGATATTCACAATACTGATAAAAATGTTAATGTTTACAAGTTAGACTAATACATGAAAATATGGAATTATATACTTGCATGACATATTTTATTTGGCCTTTTCTTTATCATGTACCTACAAAATTTACAAAATTATAGGAATTTTTATTTAATTTAATTTAAAAATTCTCTTAAATGAAAATTAACATTAGTTATGAGAAAATACGAATAGAACTTTATATATAAGAAATTGATGTAAATTTGAAGAAAATTTCTAATATACTTTTATTTTATGATAAAAAAAATATGATGAAGTAATAGTTACCCAAGCATCTAATTTCAGGTTAAATGAGTTAGTTTAATTCAATAGTAAAATAAAATAATGTGATTTTAATTTTAATATAAGAAATATTTGGCTTAAATTGATATTAACAGGATATCGTGTGGTTTTATTTTCAAAATTTGAAACGTTTGGTTTAATTTGAGTATAAAATGAAATTACTTGATTTTATTTTTTAAATTTAAGACATTTGGCTTTTTTTGAGAAAGAAAGCAAACTATGTGTTTTTCTATGTTATCTATCCTTAATTTTATCAAAGAGCTTTGTATGCATTATTAGACTAATAACCTAATTAGGCCTATAGTTGGGCCAAATTATCACTTTTAGTACGAACTTTTGCATATAACCTAGGAATGTATGAACTTTAAAATATTTGTTCCATTTAGTAGGGTGTCACATAATTTGTCAAAATTGACGGACTTGTCCCGTCTGCATTTCACATGACAAATAGAGAGTGATGTGGCTTTGCCACATGGACAAGTAGGTAGAAATGACATTTATGCCCAACCATCATACTCTCTAAATTTAAAAAACTAAGGGCACTGATGTAATTTCAATTACTTAAAATTAAAAAACACAATTAGGGTTTTTCGATAGGGATGTCCTCATCAGCTCCCCCTTGACGACGCCAATCCTGACTATCAAGTTCTTCATCGCAGGTCTCAGTATGTTCAGCCAGTTCGAAGGGAACGATATCGCCTAATGCTTACCTCTAGTAGCATTCTCATGCAGGCTATAATGGAAAGAACTAAGCGCAAGTCGTCAACAAGCACATGAACATCTTCTTCACAAAGTCGCTACTGCTATTGGTGAAGGAATATCTAGAGGACATTGCCAAAGGAGAGACCGGCTGATCAATGGAGGTGTATAGGTTGACAAGAGTGGGGGAGGTGGATTTGTGGTAATAGGTGGGGGACGAAGTGGAGAAGTCGGAACTAGTTGATCCAAATGTCAATGCAATGGCGGCAATTGACAACTTCGACACCGGCAACTTGTGCCCATTCGATGGCAAGATTGAGTGCAGGACCGAGCAACAAGATCTTGTTCTCGACGAAGATGCCATCGCTTGCAGTAAAGAGAGAACATAGGAATCTTCTAGAGAGAGAAAGTTTTTGCAATCAAAATTACGTCATTGGCCTTTGTTCTTTAAATTTAGAGAGTGTGATAGTTGGACAGAAATAACATTTCACCCTACTCATCCATGTGGTAAAGCCATATCACTCTCCGTCTACCACATATGAAATATGAAGTTGAGAAGTCAGCAAACTCCGGTAATTTTGACTGATTTTGCGGTGCAAATGGACAAACATTTTAAAATTCATGCCTTCCTAGGTTATGCGAGAAAATTCTTGCTAAAAGTGATAATTGGACCAAGTGCAGGCCTTATTAGGTTATTTACCCTAAAATTAATTCCAAATCTCTTATCAACAAAAGGCAGGATTTGATACTTTTCATAATAAATTGCCCTATCTTTTACTTTTTTTGACAAACTACTATCGTGGATGTTAGTTGATAGTTTTCGTCCGCTCAATTGGTGCAATTTCCTTGATAAAAATTTTTGATGAGCACTTTTACGTCAGTGCCACCTCGGTTGATAACTTTGTCGATATTTTATGATTACAAAAAAATTATTGTTTGGTTTCAACAACCTATCTGCCTCTATTTAGATAAAAATATATTTCCTTATAGGTTATGTCATGTTCATATGAAACTTAGTGAGAATGACTATAATGTTATTTTCAAATGTGTCATTTGGAAGAAACTTGAATAAGATTTATCGGGTTGATTGCCCAACTTGCAGATATTTTTGCAAACGGTCTCTCTATGCCATGCTTCTTCGTCATTTGTTTCGACCTCAATGTTTGCGACCTTCCATTGCACTTGCGAAAGCCTAACAACCAAACCATTGGAGTCCGAAGTGATAACATTTGAAATTTTAAAGATCTTACCATTATAAGGGGAAGAGGGACGAAGATATAAGAGGCGTTGAAAAGGAACAATAGAGGAGACGGTTTTGAAGATAGTTCTTCCCAACAACACTTGGTGTCATCTGTAGGAATTGACATGAAAGACGGTGCTTTCATCATAATCAAGGAATTTCTAAGAATCTGTAAAAATCAAGGATTGGTAATTATCTCCATAATGCCTACACTTCAAGTTTCCACAAAGAGCGGGGATCATCTATTGCGTATTAGTTCGAGAATTCTTCTTCATTTGGAAGAGATGTAAAGCTAATTCCAACAGACCCTTCAAATTCATGTAAAACTATCAATGTACTCTAATTAGAATGCTGCCTTTACCTATGGTGGAGAGTAAAGCAGGTCTATTGCTCCAACAATGCACATAAAAAAAAAGCAGAGGATTTAAAGGCTAAATTAGCTGGAAAAGAAGGTCAGCACGGATGGAAAATTCACAATTTCCTTGAGCTCGTTCTCATCACTCTAGCCAATTTATGTGATTGTAAAATTTTAGTTATTTGACATTAAAAGAAAGATTTCAAGGCCAAAATGAACAAATAAATATTAGTATAAAAACTCAATGGTTGTTAACCTCAACCAAGAGTGAAGCAAGAACAATGCAAAGCGAAGCGTCTAGCTTTTTCAGCGCCAAGATATGACTTGGAACCGTGTGATGTGAATCCAGGCATGAATTTGAATAATATAATTGATGTTTGTCTTGATCTGATAACAAGATCTAAAGACAGATGTTTCAAGAGCATATGTGTTGTATATATAAGACTTGGATATTAAGATTGGAAGTAAGTATCAGTTACAAGGGAAAGATGAGCTTAAAAGCGACAAGAAGAGCAACAATATGAAATTATAGTTACATTTATGAGTAGATTGCATATTTGTATTACAGTTTGAATAAATTAGGAGACTATATTTTTTTTATCTTTAGAAAATGTAGTGGTTTCCTTGGAATACTCTTGAGATATCCTTTGATATATTTAGATTATGCGTACCATATCTTTTAGGAGAGTTATAGAATGTATTTTCCATTTTTATATTTTATTAGGAGTCTACAAATACCTAAGAGTGTTACATTGTATTTTATTCATTCAAATAATGGATCAATAAGAGTGGATTCTTATAATAATTGGTTCTTTTAGAACCTTCAAACTTATCGGAGTCATCCATGGCATTCATCCCTAACTTATCAATCAATCTTTCCATAGTTGATTGTGGCATGTTCACATACCAAGGTTCTTACCTCTCTATAGGTAATGGGTCGTAGTTCCATCATTCAAGCTTGACATGGATACGTTCTTAGAGACCTTAGTCATATATGAGTTTTATCACAAGTTGGTAAGATTCTTATCATACTTGATACTTGGTTCATTACGTCATTGATGAGATTCACATCTCCATGACTAGTCGATATAATAGTGAACTAAAATGTCGTTGCTATATCAAAGCAATGCATTGCTCAATGAAGAGAGAACAACACATGACAGAAAAAAGCCTTCGCACTTGGGAGATAAAAGTTTGTGAGCCGTCTAAGATAACATAAAATGAAAAAGTCTTCCATTAAATTAGCTTTGAGTCAAAGGAAGGGTAAAAATGGTCCATAAAGGACAACATTAAGGGCTGGATGTTCATCAATGATGTTGCAATAGACAGTCAAATGGTCAAAGGGAGTCAAGAGACTAATGCTTAGATAACCTAGATTTCATATAAATACATGTTATATTGATGATACTTACTTCTTACAAAATGATTATATATCATGCACCATCTTTGATGACTAGCATAATTAATTAATACGTTGTGAATTTGTTGAAGCTTATGTTACCTCTACAAAAAAATAGCAAAATCCATAGTGAAGTATATTGCTGCAACAAAAAGCAATCGACGACATGGCTGTAAAGACTGTACCAGCAATGCTAGTGCTACCATTTACAAAAATAATATTACAAAATAGATATATTTTACTTTGCCATTTGTATAGCTTACTGAAAGTAACAAGGAGATGGATGAGAGAAGAGCAAATGGTTTACACTTTTGGTGTGATGGACACTCAACTTAGGGCACAAATGTCCCAAGAAGCAGGTCTATCTTATAGAAATTAGTAAGAAAGTTGAAGTTGTGAAGCAGCAAGAAGTGAAGGAAATAGAGGAAGCATCTCCAAAATTCTCCTTAGTAACCTATTCGGTGCTCTCAAAGTTGGCAAATGATGATGATAAAGGGATAAATGGGAGAAAGGGATTTACACATACTTGTTGATTCTAGAAGTGTTCGCAACTTCTTCTAGTTGCAAGGGAATGATTTTATAGTTGATATAGTATACCTGAATCTTGATCACTATGATATGGTCTTAGGCGCTTCATGTTATCAATTTTGGGAAATATCTTATGGAGTTTAAAAGAATTAAGTATGAGGTTCGAGATTAAAGGAAAGGAGTGCATGTTAAGGGAAAATTCAAAAGGGATATTGCAAATTAAAGAGCAAAGAATGAAATAAATTTTAAAGAAGAAAAACGAATTGTCAGTACTACAACTTTACAACTTGGAGGGAGTATGGGGTTTGTAACAATAATGCAGTTACGAGGGAGAAGTTATTGAACTTCAGCCACCAAGTTTGATAATCTTTCGGGGGCCAAAAGTTTTCTTTCACAATGGCAACTTGAACAAACAATCAATTCCGTGGAAGAAGCTCAAACAATCAAAGTTGGCCATGTCAGATACCCTTTAGCACGAGATGATATGGAGAAATTATACTGACAGTTCTAAAAATTTGTCACTTCTCTTAAGTTAGTCCTATAAGTTTGAAAGTGATATTTTTAGTCCTAAATATTTACTCCGTCTTACTTCGTTAGACATGCAAAGTTCATTCCATGATGTACCATTAGAGTGCTGCTGATGTGACACCAACGATATTAATTCCTCTAAGTTTACTGTTAATTCATTTGACCTGACATATGAGTTGGCATTTTTTTTCATATTAAATATATGACATTACATCAAACCATGTAAAAACACTTTTTATGGGACCCTATATAAATTTTGAATGATTTTCAAGATTTACAAAAGTTAACACGATAAGTTCAAGTCTTGACCCGACAACCAAGCTAGATTGCAAATTGATTATTAATTAAGTTAAAACTAAAATAAATATCACAGTTCGAAGTTGAAAAATCTGATTCCATTTTTTTCTTCACTACCATTTGAATAGGGTAAGAAGAGCTTATTAAAATAAAATTGTGCTAAACAAAGCTAAATCAAACATATTACTGTGACGTCAAATGAATAAATGGTAAAAAAAGGATGATTCAATGCTGTTATTGACACATCAACAACATACCATGGGTAAGTGATGGAATGAAAACCTAACCTATCTAACAAATAAAATAATTATGACTAAAAATGCTATTTTAAAAATTACAGAATTGACTTATGAAATGAAAAATGACAAAATTTTAGAACTAGAGTAACAATTTTACCCAAGATGGTATAGATAAGCAAATGACATAGGATATCCATGATTGATCCTGCACCCCCTTCAGATAGTAGCAACCCTTATTTCACCTCAAGATACCCCCAACTATTTTTCTCTCCAACCTTATTGAAACTTAGACAATTTTTTAGAATGATTTGATATTGAGCAAGGCAGCAGGTTAACAAGCTAGATCCATCAAAAGAACAAAAAAAAAAATTTTGGAACATAGGGATATCCCTATAGATGTTCTTGGAAGAATTTTTCTTTCATTTATCAGTTGAATCTTGAGGACAAGGTTCTCTAAAGGAGGGAAACTGATAAGAAAGGGACTTGATTGTAATACGAAAAAAAGTTCATGGGAGGGATCATCTGAACAATTTAAAAAGTTTGAAGAATATTTTGTAAATAGGTGTTAATTACTCTTAGTCATCATTCAATGAGCAAACAACCACTTTGGTCCCTAATTTGTACTTGATCAACAGTTCGGTCTATAGTATTTTTTTGGCATCGATTTGACTCAAAATCTATCATTTTATCGCCACATTAGTATGATCGTTAATATCTTGTTAAAAAATTCTTACGTGGTAACCACGTAGCATAACAATATTAAATTTATATTTTTTAAGTGAAAACTTTCACTTTGATCTCTAATATTTTAGTGAACCAACAATTAGTCCTCAAACTTTTTTCGCTGTCATTTTGACTCAAGCATCCACAATTTTGTCATATTTTAGTCACATCATCAATATATTGTCAAAAAATTCGACTTAATGCGAAATCGCATTACAAATATTTTTATTTTCAAAACTTGTGATTATCCTTAAACCTCTTATAATTTATCAAAATTTTTAGAAATTTTTGCATTCAAATGCATTCCTACTTATCATTCTATCAATTTTCCTCCTCCAACTCTTATGTCTCTTTCATTCTCATGGCTTTCCTCATCTTCTTCAATTTTCTCCTCCAACTCTGTCAATTTTCTCCTCCTATCGTTAGCCATTCATATGTACGACAATAGTGCGTTGATGATCCCTTTCCTTCAGGGTATATAGAGCTTTTCATGACATTTCTCCACAACCAACTGGGAGACATTGGAAGGGCAGAAGTTTACTTAAAGGGAGTTGAACAGGGTGGAGATTTACGTAAAGATAATGGAAGTTAAGCCAATTTAGTTAACTAAGCTCTCAAGAGGCAAATGCAAAGTAGATGGATCGATTTCTGCTTTTTCTGTATGATGGCTTAGACTTTCCAAACATGTAAAAGAAGGGGAGGAAAGCCATTCAAAGTGGAAGAATGATAGAGTTAAAGGAGAAAATTGAGAAATTAAGAGTGGTGAAAATGTATTTGTATGATAAAATTTTAAATTTGGAAAATGGTAAGAGGTAAAAGGGTAATTATAAGTTTTGAAAATAAAATATTTTTAATGAGGTTTAGTGCCATGTTAGATTTTTTAATCATATATCATCGACCTGACTAAACTGATGGTAAAATTGTAGATGTTTGGGTGAAATCGATGGCAAAAATTTTTGAGAACTAGATTATTGGTTCTCTAAAATATTGAGGATCAAATGGAATGTTCACACTTAAAAAATATAAATTGGACACCGTTATGCCATGGGGGCATTTTTTTATGGTATTTTAACAATTATACTAATGTGGTAGCAAAAAATGGTGTTTGAGGCAAACTGATGGCAAACAAATATCGGGGATCGAACTGTTAGTTGGATATAACATTAGGGGACAAAGTAAATGTTTACTCTTGCTCAATTGTTGTTTAGTTTGTTGGTCAGTTAATTGAGCACCATAAGGCGGTTGAAGGGACGTTTTAATTCACTGTAGTTCGACTCAAAAAGCATGAATGGAAATAATTGATCTCATCTAAACAGCATTCTCATATTCTCTTCTTCTTATTTCAGATTTCTTCCCCTTTCTCTTCTCCCTGTTCTCTTCTGTCTGAAAACCACGTATCAGCGGTCAACTTCTCCTTCAATTGCTTCCTCGTAAAGGAGCCATGAAACATTTCGTTCTCTCTCTCTCTTTGTGGGCAAATGCCGTGAATCAGTTTAGTCACACTAGAAATTGAAAGCAAGACAGGTTAGACATATTATCTTTAGTGGATCTTAGCTGTATTTAAGTTTGTTATTATTAGAAATAATACCATATTGAACAAATATTAAAATTTAATCTATAAGAGAATTGGATACTATCACCTAACGACTTAGATTTTTAGGTGGACATGAGTCTAATATTTTATAGGCCATGATGGAAATTTTACAAGTTACTAGAGAAGGTTTTTACATGGACTTAGGCCATGTCAAACGCAAGTGTAGAACTCGTGGTCCGTAGAGCCCAGCACCTGAAAAAGAAATGTCCCACTCGTGTAAAGTTTATCGAGTACAAAAAAAAAAGCTTGACTCATATATTAGTCTAAGAACATAAGAGAAGGCCCGTCTCATGGTAGCTCTCCCCTACATGGTATCGGAGCATATTTTGACATGGACTTATATCATGCTAGACTCGAGTGTGGAATTTATAGTCTGTCAAGCATGGTACCAGATGAAAAACACCCAGCTCATGGTCAGTTTATCGAGCACGAAAAAAGAATCTAATTCGTATATTGGTCCGAGGACAAGTGTGAACATGTTGCCACGTAAAAGCAAGTATTGAGAAGTAATTCCACATTGGATAATTAAGATATTGAAATCTTATTTATAAGAAAATTGGGTACTATTGCCTAACAAGTTAGATTTTTAGAAAAATATGAACTCAAATTTTGTTAAGTTCAGGCAGAAATTTTATAATTACGATGACACCAAGAGTTCTTTACCCATTCTAAACGACGTCTATCGATTTGGCATTGACAAACGTTTTAAAAGATAATTGCATCGTTTGGCCTACCTCAGTCGACAAGTGCTTCTCTCCGCGGTCTCTTTCTTTGACTCCAATAGTGACTTGTGACCAGTTTTCTTCCATTCACTTCACTAAATATCAAAAAAATTATGGACTCTTAGCAATTTAGACATCTCTTCATAATGAACTATTTGCAATTATAAAATTTGAACTAGAGATTTTTCTTAGGAGAAAGAAGGCCTAAAGCTGTTCTCAATCGACTTTTTTTTTAGTATGAACTACTTATATCCAGAAATCTAAAACTTTCCCAAGATTAATTCTCTCCATTTACATGAACCTGAACATGAGATCTTTTTTAAGGACGTCCTACCACCTCAAACATTCAACTTGATTAGTCGACTCATTTTGATTGACTTTTGATGTTAGGATATTTTTTATATCGAATAGTCTCAATTTTTAGTAAACACTACATATTATCTAGTAATTCAATGTGTATTGAACTAATTCATGTTTGAATTTAGTTGGTCCATTTAGGGGTAAATCATTCACTATCATGAATTTTCTACTGGAACAGAAAATATTATTTAAAGAGAAGAGACATTGAATTATCTCAGAAAGTATACATCGGTGCTGAACAGGGACATTTGGATGATGGGAAGACTGGCAATTTGAATTTATTATCAAAATTTCTTCGTACAGCCGAAAGTCTATCTGAAGAGAGTCCTTGTCATTGACACACACACATATATGTATATATATTTATACAATGTTAGGAAGAAACTAATCCAAAGGTTTCGTAAAGCGTAAGTTTGACTTACCTTAGGTTGCGCTCTAATTCGTGGACGTGGAGGATTCAACTAGTTGACACCTTCAGATGGTTTAATATCCATCCTTTCAAATAAGGGAAAAAAATTATAGATGATCTTAGCTCACCACGTAATTGTGAAAATGTAATAATTAAAATATTCTAATTTGCTCGTTTTATTATAATTTGATTTGTGTTTTCTCACGACACACGATGAGGTAAGACAATCTAAAAATTTCTCTTAAATAAGACTCAATGTCTAGTTTTATAAATAAAACGAGAGAGTTCTATCTTTCGGGTGAACAATCCGATTTAAAATGAATTACGAATATTAGATGATTCTTGAAATAAAAAAGAAAACAAAAAGGTAATTGACATATGGGTAGAGAAAAGAACAATATGTACGTACTCTATGACGATTACTAGGAAGTTGGGGAAGTATATGAAACTCTTTTTCAACATTTATGAAGGGCCTCATCTTTGTGTGATAATAAAATAAGTGTGAAACTGATCTTGAGAAAGATTCTTTAGGACTTGATATATATATATATATATATGTTTTGGGTTTCATATTTAAATGCAAATTTATATTTGAATTTGAATTGACCCTTGAATTAAAGGAAAATGGGTATTTTTATAAATTGAACTATGTAAGTTTCTACAGTTTTGTATACAAAATACTTCAATAATAATTTTCACAGTTGGATGGGAAATGAAAGATGTTACTTTCTAGTCCTTATCTAATAGTAGAGAGAAGCGCTGAACAATTAGTATACACGGAATGGTCAAATTTTCCATTAGAGTACTCAATCATTTGATAACTTTGAAAAATGTGGACGAGGAAAGTCCAAAAGGGCATAGACGTAACAAAACTATCGCGTTTGTAATCTTATTTTTGAAACCTGTGTAGAGAGCCGGCGTCATCATGGTCGTCATCGGCGAAGGTTACGTCTCTGACTCTAAATTGCCTGCCCTATCCCCCACAATCACAAGTAGTTGCTTCTTTGACTGCAACATTGAACGGTCAAAATAAGTAGACATATTTCTACATGGGTTATGAGACCTATATGGATATTTAGTGGTGTTAGTTTAAACAGTTCAACACTGATTACTCAGTTCGTCTAATATATTTACAAGTTCGACGTAGCAAGGAATGCTTGAGTTGTCACCGCTGTTGTCCTCCTTTTGCTTGCAAAAAAACTATTTCTACATACACCCACTCATATACATACACAAATATATATCCATATGCCATAATGCCACCTTCATTATTTCTTAGTGGTAAGAAATTGGAAATAAATTGGATCATTCATCCTTATATTTCATGATGTCTGAACTTAATTCATTGGACCCAAAGAAAAATATTATCACACCATAAAAATTGCAACAATTAAACCACATGATAATGCTAATATAATATATCTATTCAATTAGCGTTGAATATTTTTTAAGATTTAACAATTGTAACTGCACATGTGTTGATTATATGTCAAATTTCGATTGGACAGGTATACTACACTAGTGTTACCACATGATATAGTCATTGCACTAGAGCCACGATCAGTTGAGATGATTCAATGTATTTTTTCCCTTTAAATAAGGTCTCAATCTTGAGTATTATGAATAGAAATAATCCATAATTTGGAGAATTTTACCGTGGTTGCCAACCTGCTTGCACCTCAATTAGTTTGTAGATAAGTTATGCGTAATAGGAAGAGGGTAAATTGCCTGAAAAATCACGACGTTTGATGAAATTGTATACTCTGTCGCGACTTTTAGAAATAACAAAATATCATGTATTTTTCATCTTTTCGCGAAATATCACAAAGTTAGCTCCATTAAAATTTTTCACTTACAATGTGTGAATTTCACTCTTGACACATAATCAAGAGATCATGTATTCGACTATCATTCACATGCAAGTTCTTTTGCCACTTCGTGTGATCATCGCTGGGCTCTCTTGTGCATTTAATCGAAAGATTTGTCAAATTATCAACCTACGGGAACGAGCAAAAGAAAGAGGATTTCTAAAATATTACTATTTATAAATAATGTCCCAAAAAAAATCTTATAACATATATATATATCATAAAGTACCTTTGTCCAATAAAAAAATTATAATCTATGTCATCGTGAGAGGTTGGGAGGTCCGCAAACAGGATTTAAAAAAAAAAAAGACACAAAAGTCACATTGGAAACTACAAGCATCTTCGGGGAGAACAAATTGATTTAAAAAAAAAAAGATAGAAGAATAAAGGGCAAATATGACAAATGAACAAAGACATTGACTCATCTCACGGAGCAATAGTCCAAGGGTAAGTTTTTTTTAGTAAATTCTAGAAGTGTTTGCATTCGAAACCCCCTGGAAGTTGATATCCAGGGTTTAATATGGGATCATAGACTGTAAATATATCTTCTGGTGGATTAATCCATTGCCACAATGTCAGACATCATAAATATATATATATATATATATAAAAGAATAAGACATTGACTCAATTTAAGGGGAAAGAGATCATACACATCCGAGTAGTGTGTGTCAATACTACGGCCGGCTTTAATTTCTTTGGTCGGTAGAGGCTGAAAGTGACGGCTGCCTCCGCAAGTAGCGATACGATTACATAGCAATACTTACGTAATAATATTAATTAATAAAATTAAGTTATATCTATTATTATCTTTTATTTTTATGAATTTTGAAAAAAACTTCCAACAGAATTTTATTGGTTGTGTCAACATATAAGCACATATACGTGGTGATACCGTTACATGAAAGAGTTTCTCCCATTGGTCGGGCTCCTAGTCAAAGTCCCTAAGGCATCATTATGTATTTGGTCCCCTAATAATTGAAAAGGTATAATCAATTTGTATTGACCCAAAGAATAAAACACAATCCCTAGAGTGCGATGCAGTTGTTATGTTCTCGAATTGCGATTAGGATGTTCGTAAAATTTTTCGTATTCATTTATTCTCGTCTTCTTTTTATCCCCTTCTAGTCATAGGTTCCTTTTATAATAAAGAGAAAAATAAAGTACAATTGATTTGCATCTATTTCATGAATCCTCCGTTTGAGTCGGTGTAATAAATAATCAAATATCATATTTTCTGGAAAATAATTAAATAATATTAATGCCTTGTGGGAATCTTGGGCCGATCTTTTTGACGATGGAATGACGTTTAGGTCACGTATATACGTAGTCCCCAATAATACCTAAATTGAAACAAAACGTGACTCAATTACTATAACGTTGGCGAATGTATTAATTTAAAAATTATCCAAAAAAAAGTATGAGGTAAAATTTTTTTTTACGCAAACAATATTAATTAGTTTTATTTCGCATGTACAAATAAGTAATAAATAATAGTCAATGATGAAAGTTTATGGGAAAATGACATAAAAAATCACATGACTTTTAGAATTTTCTCATATTATCACTTTATTTTTAGCATAGAAAAGGACGTGATTTTACTTTATTTTTCCTTTTTTTCACCATCAATTTTCCATTATAACGCTATTAATTTTTACCATTAAGTGCACATGTGACATCCGACATAACATTATAGGACATCTAATAATGCATATATTTAGAAAAAAATTTCTAAAAATTGGACAAATTCTTAAAAAATTAAAATATGTGAAAATGTTTTTGAAAAATAAGAAAATTTTAGAAAATGTAGAAAAGTTCTAAAAATTTTAGCAAAAAATAAAAATAGAAAAAGCCTAGAAAATTAGGAAAATCTTAGAAAATTTTGAAAAAAATAAATTTTTTTACATTTTGGTAAATATTTAAAATTTCATAAAATTTTTAGAAATTAAATTTTTTTTAAATGTAAAAATATTTTAAAATTTTTAAAGAAGAACACTGTGCAAGATAAATATTGTCGAGGATAAACTACTAAGGCTAAAAATATTGATATGCATAAATTGAAAAGAAAGACCAAAATGTTCCCACCGACGATGGAGGTCATCATGGATAGACCAATTTTTTGAAGGTTGTTTAAATTGATAAGTTATGAGGGTAATAGATGGGAGAGTATAGAGCAGAAGCAACGAGAGGGTTTGAATTTTTCAAAATTTTTATAAGATTTTTTAAACACTGATAAAATCTTCCTATATTTTCTAAAATTAAATAAATAAGATATTTATTCTTCCTTAAACATCTTATAATAATATTCTAATAAGATTTATAAAGGGTTATGCTACACTCTTTATAAAAAATACCGATACACATAAATTGAAAGAATAGATCAAATATTATGACTGATGATGAAACGCACCATGGATAGCCCCTTAGTTCAATGGTTGTTTGGATTGATGAGTTATGAGGATAATAGAAGGTAGTGTTACAGAGAATTATTGAGAGGTAAGGAAGGGAAGATTATGAATGGGTGATATAAAATGTTGCTAGAATAATATTATTTTAAAGATGGTTATGGAGGGATAAACATTTAATTTAATTAATTATAGAAATATTTAGGAAATTTTTATTGATATTATAAAAATTTATCAAAATTTTCTTAAAAAATTGAACCCTCCCCTCTATACTCACAACCCTACCATCTCTTCCCGTTTATAACTCTTCATAACTCTACCCTCTATTATGTTCAAAAATCATCAATCCAAGCAACCTTCAAATTATGGATTTGTCCTTGGTAGGTTTTATAGTTAATCGAAATATTTCAATATATGTTTTTAATTTACGTGTATCAATATTTTTAATGTACGTGTATCAATACTTATTTTGTATCATTAGTTACTTTAAAAAATTCTACAATATTTGTACATTTTCATTAAAAAAAAGTCTAATTTTTTAAATTTTCTTCTCAAAATTTTATGAAATTTATACATTCTAAAATTTTTCAATTTTAAAACTAAAATTTTTAATCCTTCCCTAAAATTTTTAAAATTTTTATGCATTTTTCTAAAATTTTCTATGCAACATGAGTAAAAATTGTCTTATGGCAGCTTTATGTATTGCCATGTATCTTATAATGCCAAGTCAGATGCCACATGTGCAATTAATGGAGAAAATTAATGGTGTAATAATGAAAAATCAGTGGATGACAAAAGGGGAAAACGGAGTAAATAACGTAATTTTCTATACTAAAAATAACATAAAACTTTTGGGAAACCACATAATTTTATGTCATATATTTTATAGATTTTGAGGTGATCCTACCTCATCATATGATGGGATGAAAGGTCAATTAAATTGTGAGAAATGAGTAAATTAGTCTTAATTATTCAAACAGTTGCTATAATTATTATTAATTAGAATAATTTAAATGATGTTTCTTCGCTATATTATTACAAGTTAGGACTATTTAAGATTTTGCCCAAATTTATCGATATATTTGTATGTATGTATATGCACATCCACCTATAAATAAATATATATGTATACATACCCACAAAAATATTGATATGAAAGTACTCTTTAGGTATCCTTCTAATTCAATCTGTATCCCGTTAAATGTTTGAAGTTCTTGAAATGTCTAAAAATTAAAAATTCTAATATTAAAATCCTAATAGATATATAGGTATTCCCCACAAACATAAATCCCGAACTTTTAAAGGACTATTTTCTTGTGTGCACCACTTGATATCGGGAGAACTGTGGAGACATAACTCATCCAGATCCGAGTAGGATAGTCCATTAAGGTGCAAATGTGTTCCAGTTGTGAATTTTCTTTATCATAATCTAATATTTTATTTAAGGAGAACAAGACATTGAACTATCTAATTCAACCTTAGTTATTTTATTATTTTTAATTAAAAAGAGGAGGGAATAATATGTCCTCACAGCTGTGAGAAAGTATTCTATACCATAATATCACTACGTGACAGGACTATTAGGTCAAGAAATATTGAACAAAAAGCAAATGGATGTTGAAACTCGAATTTTCATTTACCTTTCTTCTGTGCACACGAGATCTTATATATAAGAGTACAAGGAGATCAACTATAACTACCAAAAAGTATAGGAGTAGTTAGGGATGTGGGCTATACTACGCACGTCCTCATCTAACCACCTTGCGCTTAATTTCCTTGCAGTGCACATTGGGCTAAGAGAGTAGCGTGGCTAGGCTAAGACAACAGTATGGATGGGCTGTCCTAGAGGTCTGAGCCCAGAGTGTCCTATCACTTGCCCCTATTCCCCTTTTTTTAACATTGGAACTCGGTTACAAGATTAGTAGATTAATAAAACAAGATTACAAGACTACTATAGCTCAATGCATTAAGGGTTCCGTAGTCTTCAACTTAGTGTCCTTGGAGGCAGAGGAGGCTACACGCGCTGCTTCAAGCTTCATCAGGGGAGCAAAGCTGGGTACTTGATTAGGGTCGACGTTGGGATGAAGCTTCTTCAAATCATCCCAAGCATATCTTAGAGAGCTTTCTCGAGCCTTGGCACCATAGTTTACCACTAAACACTTGAAGGCGTCACTCTTCTTGAATGACTCCACTACATCCAGCTGGGTGCTTGCTATTTTAGTTGCTTTCTCTGAGGCCATCCTAGAAAGCACTTGAGACTAGACTTAGTGCCGGATGCCCTCCTTCTTAGCTGCCTATTGGACACAAAGTGCTTCCCTCTCAAAGGCCCATTGCTCTCTCTCCATCGCCATTTGCTCATGCAGTGCCTCCGTCATGACCCGAGCGCTACTTATCTCCTCCTCTTGAGCTGCCACTTGAGCCATGAGGTCCTGAATGCTGGCTAGCATGTCTCGATGCTCTTTTTTTAGCTCATGCTTCCTCCTAGCTAAGTGTTTGATCTCTTTCTCTAACGTCGAGACACGGGAGCACTCCTAATCTCAAGCCTCCATCAGCATAAAAGGCATCATTGACCCTTGCAAAAACTGAAAGTTAGCATTGTCCACGCTATTATAAAACGGTAACATCAGAACTCACCATCAAGGAAAAGTAGCGAGCGTGGGAGTATATCTCCTTAGAGACTCAATAGAGGGTAGCTCCTCCCCGAAGAGTAGTAGCTCCTCCAAAAGGCGCAATTGTGTAGGGAGGTCACCTAGAAGATCCCTTCTAATAGGGCAGTCTTTGGAGGACGGCTTCCTGTGCAAGAAGATTGTAATTAGTACCTCAGGTTTGAAATGACTCAGGGAGAGAAGTAATGTACCTCTTCAGTGGCGTCATCTATAGCATCCTCCTTCAATGCCTCAGCACCTTCTTTACCCTCAGCAATCTAGAGAAACGGCGTTGTTTCCATGGAGATGGGTGCCAAAGGATTCTCTGTTCCCTATGACACAGTACCGTTGGATGCCCTTATGGACGGCTTATGCGGCTTCCGGACCAACACCTCCACCTGTTCTTCCTTTGAATCATTTCTTGAGATGCTTCGAGGTTGCTAGCAGTTGCGCTAATAGGGTTTTGGCAAGAAGAAGAGATTACAAGGATGCCTTCCTCATCATTCCCGTCCCTCTTTCTCTTGCGAGACCCCTCTAGTCCTTCTTTTGCAACAATAGCTGCTCAAGTATGAAGGCCCACTCCTCGTCAATTTCTGAAAAGGAAATTGAAGGGTCAAAAGATTTACCAAAATCTCTTTCGGTAGGCCGTAGGTGTCCATGTCCACTCTCCATTTCAAGGGAGCCTCAGACACCAAGTTGTAGCGGTGCAAATTCTCCTAAAAAATTATCTAGCATGTGTCGATCTTTGCCCCCTTCAACTCCTTTCTTAGGGCTTCACATCCATAGAGCCAAGCTGGGTCCCTATCATGGAATTCACGCTAAGGATCACGACACCAGCTCCAACCTTTTAAGTCCCGTATAAAGAAGAATGAATCCTTCCAACCTAAGTTGGTATATCTGTAGTTCATTAACAAGCCCCATAGGGTTTTTTGCAGCACGGTTAGAAATGGAAATATCCCTCTCCAGACTTTTGGTTTAAAAGGTAAAAACACCTAAACAATAATCTACTATACTTAACCCTATTCTCCCTACAACACAACTAGAAGGTAGTCCAAATGCACCAGGACATAGGACATAGTTGTCCCGGTGCGATGCGGTAATACTTGAGATCACCACCACTGAATAGGCAACAGGCCACCAAAATGCTACCCTAACTTGCTTTGGAAAGATGGTGAACTCGCTGGGGTAAGGCTCTGAAGGTTCCTCACCCTCGATGGGAACCTGGGTGAAAAATCGACATCTATCCTCCCTAATTTCAAAATAGTGAGGAATCGAGAGGGGCCAAGTTTATTTTTGAAGATTTCACCTCACCTATAGGAGTTGGAGGCAATGTGGGCCAGATTGAGGATGCCATAATAGGAGAAATGTAAGTTAGAGAGAAGGTAGAGGAATCAGAGACGATGGAGGCAGAAAGAGTGAGAGGAGGCAACTTCTAGAAGGTCCTCTTTTTATAAGGAGGGACCTCGTCAGTAGTGGCGCACCCTTGGGAAGGAGACGACGGTGTGACTCTTTCCCTGCCCTAGGAAACTAGGCATAGCGATTAACTAAAAAGCAACCCGTATTGGCTAGGTGGTGATGCCTGAAGTTCAAATGATTTTCCTATGCTAAAATCTGGGGGCAAGTGATAAGGCCCACTCGGCTCAGGCCCAGGCACAGACCTCCAGGATCGTTGAGCCACACTGATGTCTTAGCCCGGCATGCATTGCAAGGTAGTTAAGCTCCAGGTAGTTAGATGAGGACGTGCGCAACAACCTACCTCCCGCACCGCTCCCATACTTTTCGATAGTCATAGTTGATCTCCCCGTGCTCTTATATATAACATCTCATGTACACAGAAGGAAGTTCAATGAAAATCCGAGTTCCAACGTTCATTTGCTTTGTCTCCGATATTCCTTCCCATCACCCTATTCTCGACCCCAACAAGTACTTATATGGTGAAACCAATCAATTAAATCTACGTGTTCTTGGGATTACTTTTTTTTTTGGTTTGTTTTGGGTTTTATTATGATATCATAAAATAAATAAATTTCATTGACTGATATCCTCCACATAAGTATCATCACGCGGTGATATTATGGCACAAGATCCCTTCCTCGCAGCTGTGTAGTTATTAGAAATAAATATGTGAAGCTGAAGTTAATACATAGAAAAAATAATTCAACCTGTCTTAGAAACTTCTTGGACCAAATAATTTCAAATATAAGAGCATTTACATTTTTTATTGTGAATTTGGAGGCAGCCATTTGATAATTTCGAAGTGCTATTAATAATATGAACATCATCGGTTCTCCATCTAGGGAAAAATGAAAATTCGATTAATTAATCCCTTTTTTTCCTTACAAACTAATCAAAATTAACAAGGGAAATATTGCCGTCTACATACGAAAAAACAAATTAGAAAATCCAACATGATTTTTACAGTCAAATGTTGGAAACTTGTCAGGTGATCGATTATACTCGATTCTCTTATTAATCAAGTTTCAATATGCTATTTGTTCAAATGTCGGATTGACTCTTCAACATCCACCTCCATGTAACATGATTACACTTATCATGTGCCATTAAAAATCAACTCAAAAACAACTGACTACGGGTCATACTTTTTTTTTTTTTGCATACTTGGGGGCAAGTGACCACGAAATAGGTTTTCTCTTTCATTCTCGAGCTGACAATTATACGAGTTGGGCTTCCATCCAATAATTGCTGGGCGAGGCTAAATGACCTAGAGAATAACTAAAAAGGATCTTGTGACCAATTAATTACGAGCGGCAATTTTTTCTTCAAGTCTCGGACTTATTGGCCAAGAATTTCACATTCAGACCTGATGATGTGTTAAATCATTTAGTAACCTACTTTGATACATTATAGAAATTCGACATATATCCACCTAAAAGTATATACTATTAGATTGTGATGTACGATATTTTATAAATTTTCAATCTATTATTTGTTCAATACGAGATTAAAATCTGAACAATATATATATATATATATTGCTCAAACCGCAAGAAACTAGAGCGAACTATGATCTGAAGTCATCAGTGGGAGCCAGGGAAAACTTGGTGCAATTATATATATATATATATATCACTTAATTTTTGCATTTTTGCTAAATCATTTTATTTTATCCACTGATTTTTTTTTTTTACTCTTCTATCGAGTTTCATCCCTAAGATAAATTTTCTAGATCCTTTTCCCTTCTTTCACCGCTTTGATTTCAGTAGGGTCTTCGAGCATGGCTTGTCAAATTTGGATCGCTGCTATCAAATGGATTATCTTTCGATCAGCATAATCCAATATCTTAAAAACCGATAGGTCTTAATAAATTTTATGTTAAAGTTAGATTATGTCATTAAAGGAGTAAAACTCCTCCAAATATGAATGTTCTTCATTAACAAGACTTGGATTTATAAAGTTACAGAAGAACAAGTGTTGAATAACTTCGATAAACTCATACTGATTTTCGAATGGGTTCTAGATTAAGGTACAGATTCTTCATAAGAAACTAATGTTCATTTTCATGAAAAAAGAATGAGTGAAAGTTTTAGACAAAGTTATTTTTTTTATTAATGGAGTTTTGTATAGTAATATCACCTTTACTTTGAAACAAAAAAGTCCTAGGTTTATTTCTCATAAGCTGAACTTCTGATACCCTTTTGGTTTGCATGGTCGTTATACAAAACTTATTGGTCACTGACTAATCGAGTTCAAATTGGTTCAGTCCACCTACTATGGGATAAAACTCACTCAGTATGAGTTTTTTGTATTCACAAAAACTTGAATTCAGTACATTTTATTGATGATGGCCAAATGCCCATCCACTTGAGTCAACTCATGTTGTCATATCCCTTTATTCATATCTTTCTTCTACCCGTCCTATATTCTATTAAAAATAAGATTTAATTATTTTTAATTTTTAAAATTTTATACAAAAATAATTTATATTATTTTGTACTATCCCATGGTGATAATATTTCAGGTAGAACTTCCTCCTCCAATGGGAGTGGCTTTTAATCGACTCCAAGTAGGGCCCAATTTGCGTTCATCAGTACACGTGTGCTAAAAAGGACATGTACAGGTCATGGGTGGTTTGACCACGGAGCCATTAATGCGGATGCTCGAAGGAGACAAAGTCAGTATAACACGAGAAACCTGCTTAAAAGGACACTTTACGACGGTGTTCCCGAGTCCACCGCTAATCATTGTCCACGTGTCCCTCCGTTTCTTAGAAAACTTCAGTTACCAATAATAGTTAGGCACCATGCAAGCTTCGGCGTAACTCTTTTTCTTGTCACGTACAGATTGATTCTTAAATTAATTTAATCTTTGCAGATTGACGGTGAACTGTTCCAGCACGTGGCCGGACAGCTGTCGATTCCACCGTCCCCGTTGGAAGCTGCGGCCGCCGGAGTCATCTGACCGGCTGTCGGGTTGCAAGAAACCGTATCCGACTCTTCCCTGCTCTTAATGATTAGTCAATTGTCGGATTGGCTGGGATCTCGGACTATGAGAAGGAATTTGGAAAGTACTGCAAGTGATAATACAAGGCAGAGGCTCTTCATCTAAGTCAGGTATTCTGTGTTATATTGTCCTTAAAGTAATAATAATTATGTGATAATACAAATTAGTTAAAAAATTTATTACCAAAAAATATATATATAAATTAGTAAAATTTATTTATTTTAAAATTTTAAAAATAAAAAATTAACATTAAAAATAAATGAATTTTATTAATTAGCATTGAAGATAGTGTCATTATACAAAGTCACACTTAGTCTATTGTCATCTATTTTCTATTTGCACTTCACAAAATTTATCTTTATTAACAAATATTTTAATTGTAATTTATTCATTTATAAGAATGAGACCCTTCTTCCATTTGGTATTCTGGAATTATTCAATATATGCTTTAAAAATATTTCGCAAGCAAATGGGTCAATAGATTAATGAAAATCTCATTAATCAGAGAGGATTAGGTGAAAAAACTCTCATCGATCATAAATCTGACATCCAACTTGTCCCTCAAACGTCCGGTTTCATGCGAGAGATTTGACCAACTAATTTTCAACACGTCCTGTTTTCTTCTTCATTCAGTAATTCCATTCATACCATGAAAAATAAAATCCGTCCATTGACTTGCTAAGCGAATTCAGACTTATTGCAGTTGATGGGACCAGTATTAGTATCGATTGTTAGATTATTTTATATGTTGGCAATTGAATACGAAAGTCATACTATTACGTAGCAAGGAGAATGAATTGTCATTATTACTACTCTCCTCTTTAATTAATAAATAAAAAAAGAATTCAAACAACTGCAAGGTGGTGTTTTTTTTTTTGTGGTAAATTATAGCTTAATTTAAATTATAACCAATTTTATACAATGAATTGGTATGTTTTATTGTTTAGCCAACACAACATATTGTTTCAAATAATTAGGTACTTAATCCCCTCAATAAAAATCTCGGACTCGAGTCTCTGTAAATGATGAAAACTCATTGTGGAAGAGTTTTATTACTTAGTGAGCCGATCTGGTTAGAACTTAAATAATATGAAACTTATAGAATTTCCTAATATCTTATGATGTATACTCAAAAAATTATACCATTTAAAACTTCACATTATGTTCATAGTATTTGTAACATAAAAATTTTCTCACATTCCCGTTAATCTAATAACATCCTAACAAATAATACACACGTATAATTTTCTCAAGTCTTCATATTGTACGGACGCATTGGTTGCTGAAACCCCACAGAAATAGACCTGTCAAAATTTTTCTTCCCCATATTAATACCAATTAATTATCATTGAATGATTATTTTTAATTAAATTGGAAACATTTTACTTGAAGATAGAGACAAGAAGTAGTCAATGATGGAAACATCCGGAAAAAACGATGGCTTGGGGGACTTTGCTTCCTCAGACTTCAAGTAAATCACTCATCTACCAGCGTTCAAGATATAAACTATCTAGAACAAGAATATAAGGATGTGATTTTCGTCCAATTATGAATTCAATTTTCACCGTAAAAGTTAGTGCTCATTTATTTTCTTTTATTTCTCATTATTTTGTTAGGTCTATGAATCTCGCTTATTGCTGAAAAATAAGAAAATAAATTATCATGTCTCGGCTAAGATGGTTTTATAAGTTTTTCCCTTAAATAAATTTAGGATTTAAATTCTTCATAAAAAAATTTATGATTGGTAAAATTTTATTATAATGTGAATCTAAATTAGTTAAGAGTTAATAGGCATCAATGTCAGAGGATGCAAGTTGAAGAAAGAAAAGAAAAGAAAGACAATGATATGAAAGTTAATTTTTATTACACGTATCAACATCTAATCTTAGACCCAGAAAATTTCGGCAACCCTCCTCACAGTTCGGCTACTGGACAATCACAAGAGTCCACTCACATCCAAGATCTCTGGGATTTCATATCTAATCAAATCGTAGTTGCTACAATAGCTAATTTCCCTGTCATCCTCCGTGCCGTTATTGATGTACGTCGAATTGGAATTCAACGGCGTAGACCCCGACGAATGCGTGGAGTAAACTGAAGCACCATAGCCACAGTTCTGATAGCTGTTATTCTTGCCATCGAACAAGTTGAAGTTCGGGTTTTCCCAAGAATGATCTGTGGGATGGTGCTCCGAGCCATGGATGTGGTTGTAACCTGAAACTGAGGTGAATTCGGCCAAATCGGGTTGGAATTGCTCTGGCATAGATTGCACAGGCTGCGATTCATCTGGAAATGGAACACTGCTATTAACGAATTGATTTTCTTGAACGAAAGTGGGATAGTGTAACCCTTGCTGTTGACAATTTGAGATCTGGCTTCCTTGAAAAGGGTACTTATGGATTTCACTTTGAGATGCCCAGAGAGACGTGGTGAGTTTCAAGAGCTCCGGGTTCATCGGATGATCGAATTGCAGGAGACTTGAAATGACGTTGTTGTTCATCATGTGATAAGAAGAGTTGAGAAGCGAGGAGACATCGAGAAGATCGAGCCGAGGAGCATGGGTCACGGGGTCGATTCCCATCCGCAGTAGCCGCTTTCTGATGTGGGTGTTCCAAAAATTTTTTATTTCGTTGTCGGTTCTTCCAGGTAAGCGAGATGCGATCGCGGACCATCTGCAAAGTTGGAAAACGTAAGAAAATACAAATTTTCGTGCATTTTGTATGACATAGATAACTGGGTTGTTCTTTAAAACAGGGAAAAAACAAGGACAGCGATGATGTTAAATAGTGTAAGGACTGTGAAGCAGCACATGCATTTACTATTTCATTTCTTCATAATATTCTTCAATAATCTCAAAGTCATAAAAGTTTGTCGAAGAGTCTCATCTTCTCCAATTTCAATTTTCTATCAACATTTTGAACCTTTCAGGACGCACTTTGTCGTTGGTAAATATTAATGAGAAATTCTCAGGCGAATTTAATCTACTATAAGTTTTTTAGAGAAAAATACTTGCATTTTGACATGAGAGAGTCAAAATACTATAATACTATTACTTTCTCTTAATAGTTTACAGTAGATTGTGAGTTTGAAATCAATTTCCGATCATTTCCTTTTTCAGAAGAACTCGAGCTAGGCTCTCATGAATTAACTAATAACATTAACTTTAGCAAAGTCAGATGATGTTTGAACTTGAGTTAAGAGACACGGTACTAGGGAATCTAAAAGAGAGAAGACTTACTTGTTGCCCAACACACCGTGGAGTTGAATAATTGCCTCCTCCTCTTCAGAGGAGAACCTCCCTCTCTTTATATCAGGCCTCAGATAATTCGTCCACCTCAGCCGGCAGCTCTTCCCGCACCTTTGCAACCCTAACATGCAAAAAACCAAGAATATAACTTTAAGTGCATGCCCCTTCAAGAAAGTTTCCCAGAAATCGAATCTCCATGCTGAGCGAACGAGATGAGAAGTCGGGTTTTTGCTAGGGAGGGGCTGTGGGCGTCTCCGTACCAGCATTTTGCGGGAGGGTTCTCCAGTTTCTGTCGCCGTGCTCCTGGATGTAATCGATCAGCTTCTGGTCTTCCTCGGGCGTCCACGGACCCTTCTTGAGGCCATCTTTGTCACAGCATGGTGCCCTTCCCATACCAGAATTGTTAGGCCAGTCTACGGGAATAAGAGAGACGAGAGAAAGGGAGATTTCGTGGAGACGGAAGATATGAGTTGTGGTATCTTCTGTAGGGGGAACGTAGGGAGTATATAGACGGGTGGAGGAAACCTGGAGAGGGAAGTCAAAGCTACCGGTGCCGTCGCTGTTCATCTGATTGACGACGTGTCCCTTCCCTTCTAAAATAAAACAATAAAGACAACGAGGGAAAAAAGCAATTTATTATGGGTAATTCCACACGCCTTCTTCCTCCTTAACAAAATTCTGATTGTGAGTGTCGTGGATGATAAAAATTTAATGGTTAGAAATATCATTGAATTATACGAGTTGATGTAAGTAGACTATTAAGGGAGTAAGCAACTGAGATTAGAGGAGACTGTGGGGTACTAGAGACAAGTTCGAGTTTACGTCATACGTTACCGTGGTCAAGTGCTAATATATTATATAATTATTAACAGACATTATAAGAGAAGTCCATTTCCATTCAAAAATTTAAGTTTCAGATGATGATACTCAATTATTTTAAAATTTTAAGATCCCAGCTCTGATACAAAGTTGAATTCATAATGTTACGAGCTGACCGTTGACAAAGAATAAGGATCAAGATCTTGAACATTAGGTGCGTATACTGTATACAAGTCTCTTTCTACAAACATGCGCCTCCACGAAGTCTTAAACATCGCGATGGCACAAGGTGAGGTCACGGTATACGTCTCTTTTGTGGTTGGGAGTACCACAAATTCAGATCCATGTGATCCGTCTCTAATCGGGGATGATCCTGCAGTTTGATTACATATTCCATCATCAGTACGTTAGAAATTAACTATTTACGTCACTATGACGGTTGTGATGATTCAATAGCTTCCTTTTTTTTAACAAATAAAGAGGAGACACCGAAGTTTAAAAGAAGTATAAGAAAGATGAAATAAAAGAAATATAGGAAATTTCACTTGGGAGATCGAATGCAGGATCTCAAAGCTATAGTGTGAGAGTTTTACCAAATATACCAAATCTTATTTTTCTATTTTTTCTTTAAGTAATAATTTGGAATTGAGTTTTATAAATAAAAAAATTTATGATAGATGAGTTTTAATAATTAATGTGTTATCCCAGTTCGAATATGTATTGTTCATGACTCAATGTGTTTCTGAGTATTAAAATCGACCAAACAAAAGAAAAAACGAGGTTGGAAATATAGAGGAAAACCACGGAAGCAAAAATCCCAAGGAAGAGCTAAATTATTAGGTATGAGGGAGCGATACACGGACATATAATTTAGTACCAATATGATTTTGTTTAGGATTCCTGGATCATCTTGCAAGTTTCTTGATATGGATAAATGGTTAGACAAAGATCTCGGAAATATTTATGTTTTTGGTGAGTTTTTTGAGGTGCATATAAAATTTCAGAATATTCCTTTCTCAAGAGTGAAACTGGGTAGATTACCCAAAGCGAATGTATCTTTTATGGGTCATTTCGATGTCATGTACTTTGCGCTCGTTGTCATGACTATGGGTAATCGAGTTCGGATATTCTTTATTTATACTAGAAACATGTAAGATATCACAGGTTCGAAGTACCCTATTGGAATATGTTTATTAATTGTTCTTTTACCTCCACAACATGAATTACTTCAATATTTTTCATAATCATTATTATTTCATATGGTTCTTTTATTGTAATTAAGAATGAATAATTTTTAAATATGTTTACATTGTATTTAAATATTATTTATTATTGATTTTAAGTTATAATGATATTTTAAACATAAAAAATTCGTGAAATATATATAATTATTGTGTCAAATGAATTAAATTAAGAATGTAATGGTTTAAATGGTTTCTGACTTGAAATTCAAGTGAAAAAGTTACGAACAAGTAAAATTAACCTCTTACATAAGTTAATAGGTTTTTGTTTCGAGTACCATGTGTGCTAAAACCGGAACCGGAATCGAAACAAACCAGTTCCTTAATTCATTACCCTGAACTACTCTATTTTTATTGAGATCTATCCAAGACCTACCCAATATGATAGGTTCCTACGAATTTCGGGTCTATCTTATACCTGTGCACACCTCTAATAATGACTGCCCTCATCAATTGATTCTCTCGCTCAGAGGGATTTAAGACTCTCAAGGCTAATAATGGTATCACTACATGGTTACGCACTGAAAATTTTTTTTTTTAATAAAACTTAAGAGCAGATTATCCACAAAATGATTAATGCATCTTACTAGATCTTTATGTTACGAACTTTGAACTAATCACATTGGGTTAATCTCATCAACATTCTCCCTTGAATATTACTCAGTATCATGGGCAAAACCTGTAGGTCGTGTAAAAGTAAACAATACCTCTTACTAGGTCTTTTCATATTGCAACTTTGAATCTAAATCGACCTCATAAGCATTCTCCCTTGAATATTACTCAGTATAGTAGGCAAAACCATGTGGGCCGTGCAAAAGCCAACAACACCTCTCACCCTGACGTCTAAATTTTGAAAACTTTTTACATTACATTGAGTAGACCTCGTGAACTCCCCCCTCGAATGGTTACCTGGGGTCACAATTTCTAATGGATGAAAGCCAAGCTAGCAACTGAACGTGAATGAATGTATACGGTACAATGATTGCACCACAGAATCCCTGATTTTACTCGAAATCAAACCTATATTTCCCGTTAGGCAATGGTCACTCACATTGCTTTCCGGGTCTCATATTACATCTTGTCTCCCGCAGATTAAGGCCACGTACGCCCCTCATGTATTTGAATTAACACTTTCCCATGACCTTTGTTGTCATTTTCTCTCCTAATTTATGATCGGAGAGATTTTTAAGCGCACCTAATTTACTATGAACGGTTAGAAAAATTACTGTTACATTTCCGTTCTCATATCTAAATAAAAATAACGAACCAGTACTTTCTCATAATAGTCCATGATAAACCTGGTTCACCTAGGCACTTCTTACGCTAGTCTCTAATGTTAATGGGTTTGCTTGAGTTACTTGAGGTACAGGCTAAAAGCTTTTCTTAATTATTTATTTACCACGTGGGTTCTTCCTTTTTACCCCGTGTCGTGGCATCTTTGTTTCCACGTGAGATTAAATCTTGTGGTATTATGTTAACGGGACCAATATCAGTAGTAATTTTTTAATTTATCTGATATATTTTCGGTTGAACATGAAATCTCAAACATTACTTAGTAGTCAAGATTGATATAAAGATATTCAATAATTACGACAGTGTCCATAGCTGTTTTATATATGTGTGTGTATGTATAATTGGGAGATGGGAAATAAATGATTAGCTCTTCTCGTTTCCATTATTTCGGAACTTGTCTTTTATCAGCCCGAGGGGCAAAAAGGTCATTCTGCTAATATGTGTGTGTGTCATTGGGAGGTGGGCAATAAATGACTGGTTCTTCTCGCTTCCAATATTCGAAACTCGGAGAAAAACTCATTTTCTTTTATCAGCCCGAGGGGCAAAAAGGTCATTCTGCTTCAAGATGTACGGACGTTCAAAGGGTTTGGTCAACTTAATTTAGGAACGCATTAATTAATCGGCTTGTGGATTGCGATAGGGACGGGCATTGAATAGAGGGTTGCAATAATTGAGAGACTTTGGTGCTGGCCGAAATTTTGGAACATTTATTATCTCAAATTTTTCCATTGGCGCAAACAAAAAGGATTTTCTCCCATCATTAATATTAGAATAAGCCGTTGAGTATGTGATAATATGCATGAAGAAGTTTTACTGGTCTAATCACTCAATTGTTCAGTAATTCAATATAACAGTTATCATTTAACAATTTAAGTTAAGAAGATCTGGTGACTCATAATCATTTTTCTAATTACTTAATTGAACAATGATTGGACCATAAAATTTCTCAATATTTAGGTAGAGCAACTTCCATTGATCAGTTCAATGGATAGATTGTACGCTTTCTATATGACTAGTTCACAATATCGTTGCCTCCGTGGGGTGAATATGTTGGTAAGCAAGTGTCAACTTGTAGGCCAGTTCATGGTTCGATTCATGGAGGCCGGTATTGGAGATTTGCTCGGCTCACTTTCGCTCTAAATTAGGGTCCCGAGGAGGGTGCAACGCACTAGTTGACACGATGGCACTTGGATACCTCGGTTATAAAAAGAAAAGTTCATGATATTGTTAATTTGATTCTCTTTTTATATGCATAATACTTGTGAGATCGCCCACACATGTATTTGCATAAAAAATTACTTGAATTCATAAGTTTGCGGAGAATAACCTCTTTACTATAAAATAAATATTTCAATACAGCTAAAACTTTTGGTCAAATTTCGGGTTATGATAAGTAAATTCTTAGGTAAATTTACCTCATTTTGTCGCGTGAGAACTTCCATTGCTAGGGAATTTGTTTTAATCGAAGCAGTATCATTGATTTTTTTCTCAACATATAATTATACAATAAAATAATTTAAGAAATTTCTCTTATTTGCTACTGAGGGTTAAGTATTTAACCTTGGTTTAGTTAAATAATATTTTTATACATATGTAGCTTAAAAGTCCATGTCCAAGCTTGAGCGCAATAATTTCTATTAAAATGTGATAAAATTTGACTTTGCTTGCAGACAAGTGAGAGGTCAAAAAACCCAATGTTTGATTGACTTTATACAAGAAAGGATTAAAAGACTATTATTTCCCATATTTATTCCGGAAATTTCAAACTCTCTTAGAGGTGGCTCGCATCAAATGGAAGTCGGAAGATAAAAAAAGGAAATTGTGACAAGATGAGTGGAAATCGATAGCAATCAAGCTCGGATTCTAATTTTGATTTTGAAAATTTTTTAATCTAGTACAATCTCATCTGAATCAAATAGTACTACATTTCTAATAGAAAATCGTGGAATATCTAATATATTTTTATTGTAATAGGTCTATATAAAGGTAAATAGAGTCTTGTATATGTATGAATGATCTTAATGCGATCTTTCTAAGAAATTTCAAGGTAGTAAGAGAGCATGAGAACCTGAAAAATTCAAAGTTGATATTTTTCTGTGTGAGACTGTAACAGGCACTTGGGAATGAGATTGTGAATTTCTACTGAAGTTGTAAAATTCAACTTTGACCTAATAGATTATTTACTTAGCACCATGGATGTTCCTTGAAACAAAGTGTTATTCCAAGTGTAAGGCACTTGATTTTTTTAGGAGCTCTTAGTCGATGTTAGCACAAGCATAAAGCCTTCGAAGGACTGTAAAAAGGACTTTATGCCTTACATGTCAAAGTTAGGACTACAGACGTGGTCCGGTGTGCAAATTCTCGGAAATAATTGCTTGTTCTTGGACATGAAGGGTGAACAAGTATAGAATGATGTGCACTGTTGGTAAGATCTCAAAATTTCTTGTGAATAAGTATGTGACTTTCGATAAATGTACTGTGACAAGCAGCTTGAGAATGTACCCTGGGGGAAGATGGTCTCAACTTATATACCATGACTTATTTCTCTTGGTCCCATCTTTATTTTGTAAAAATAACTCTCCATACAAAAATTTTAAATTTTAATATACATTATACTAAGAAAATTAAGTATATGATAATAAAATTATTAGTATAATAATTTTTTGGTGGAAAACGAGGCTGAAATCCTAATGCATTAGAAAAGAGAATTGAAAAATATAGTGACAAGACATTATAGCCCCAATTACATCACCCCAAGAATAATAATTCAGGAACTGTTTGACAATAACTAAGATGAAGCGCTCCTGGTGAGAATGATAAAACATAATTCATCTGCCAATCTGCACATGTGTTGCCTGCTCTTTCTCTCTATGTATGCTGCACCAAAACAGCCTAATGACGACCCATAATCTTTTGGTCATCCCTCAAAATCGCCCAGCTGCCCCCTCTTAATGTGCATTGCAAATTTAAGGTTTGGGCAACCACCTCTGGTTAGTTACTATTTACTTATCATTTTGTTAATCCAATCTCAATAATAATCACCTTAATCCACCTGGATAGAGGTTGATGCCAACGTATCCATTTCCACACCCTCAGACTTGTTCATTCAACCATAGAGAGATGTTGTAGCCTTTGGAAAAGTTACAATAGTTAAAAATTCATTTCCACACTCTCAGCCCTTTATTTTATTAGACTCGCACTTTCACTTTAATCATGTATTATATGTTTAGAGTTAGTGAATATATTCACCAAATATCTCATAGAAGAAGAAAATCTTTGAGTCTAATAGATTAAAGCGAGGCCACGTCAAACAATCTGTGAATCCAATGTCTGCTCCCTAAGAAACAGGGAGCAAGTCCAATGTATGGTTGCATTTCAGAGACTTTAATTGTTTATTTTTTAATTTTATTAGTATTTCTTTCGGGACTTACTACATAATTTAAGTTTAAGATTAAATTATTAACGTCATGTAGAATTGTCGTGCCGCTGATTACGTGACAAGTGGGTTCATGGGTCGCATTAAATATGATAAATTTTTTATATGTTAAATGATACTTTTAATCATTACCCATTGAAGTTTTTCATTTTCATATGATATCTTTATTTTTTTACCATTCATATCTTGAATATTTTGATTTTTTTGCTATTTTGATCTCTTCATCACTTTTTCTATCCAAAATACAAATTTGTAACCCGGTATAATAACTGCAATAATCTCTTTTACTAGTAGGTCATTCATCTTCTAGTAAATTTTTATTCAGCGTAATATTTTTTTACACGATATGATAATAAATATGACATGACACAGAGTTAGACAAGTTTTGATTGAGTATAAAGGTGTTTCATGTGTAACTGAGTTGAAGCGATGTAACCTATATAAAATGTATTTAAATCAAATTGAGGTCTTGTAATAAGATGAAACACGATTAAACAATTCAGTAGGGACTTGTTGATATGAACAATAATTAATGAGATTTTATTAGACATTATTATTGAAAAAAATAAGTAAGAGAATTTGATTGGGAGGAAGCATGAGAATTGTGGGGAAGTGGTTATCTTCATAGTTCACAGGTTGATTGATTGATTAATTAATTGATTAATAGAATGGGTGTATATGCCCGGTTATCCCCTACTCTTATCCCCTTGTAAGTATGCGTGCCTCATTTTTATGAGAAGGTATTTTGTTCAACATTATCACGCCGTGGTAGTACCACCATTGTAATACTAACCAGTGAGATTTGACTATTTTTAAGATTTTTTTTGAAATTTTAAAACATGAAAGAAAAATCCCAAGAACAGTTGATTTTTATTGATCTGTGTTACAATATTAGCACTGTCACGTGGTAATACTATTTTATAAAATACTTTCTCCCTTTCTACATCAAAAAATAGAACTACGGAGACTAAAATCTATTATATACATAAATATTTCTAAAAAAAATACTGCATTCAAAACTAACATATTGATGGCTCTTGGACACACGTTCAGTGACATATATTGTGTTTTGATTAGTAGAGAAAGCCGATACAATTGGGCCTTCTAAAGTTCTAATAAAAATAAGTTAATAGAGACTGTGCTGACCTTTTTATTTCATTCGGCCGATCAGTCCATTTCCACAGCTGCTGGGCCATTAACGGACTCTACACAAAGTCAGCTTCAAATCAAGAATATCATGGAGCCTAATCAGACTAATAATGCCATAGATTAGCCTAACTTGCAACGAAAGTTTACTCGAGAATGCTGAGCACCATCCCATTTAACTATGTATGTCACACTGCCACGCCATCTCCCAACTCACTCCGATCCGTCAAATTCCTGAGGAAGATAAATCCAACTGAGAAATTTCTCTCCTATCGTGATATTTCTAATCGCCATCTTTCTTTCCTAGTAGCAATTGATTCCGATATCGATCCTAGAACTTATAAACTGGTTAAGGATCCATGATAGAGTACAATGTTCGAAGAAATTTGCGGTTTAGAACTCAATAACACATGGACAATTCAGCGTTTCCCTCCTAGAAAACATCTTGTGAATTGTAAATGGGTGTTTAAAATTAGGTAATGCACTAATGGTGCCGTCAAGCATATAAGTCACATCTAGTAGCCAAGCAACTCACTCAAATAGAAGGGAATGATTTTCACAAAATCTTTGCCCCAGTGGCAAAGCTTATTGTTGTTCATTGCTTATTAATAGTGCATTTGCAAGGAATCGGGAGATACATCATATGGATGTTGATAATGTAATTTTACATGGCGACCTTGAAGAGGAAGTATGCATGTCCTTACCAATGAGATTCTCATCTTCTGCAGCAAACGTATGTAAGCTACATAAATCACTTTATGGACTATGTCATTCACGAAATTGATTTGCCAAACTAGCCACTGCACTTCAATGATATGGCTTCAACCAAGCTAGTGTAGACCACTTTTTCTTTACCTTTTTAACTAGGGTAATATATTCATTGTTCTCCTTGTATATGTTGATGATTTACTTGTAGTTGGTAATGACTAAATCCAGTGTGTCGTGTTCAAGTAATACCTCGGTTCAATGCTTCTGCATCAAAGATATGGACTCTCTCAACTACTTTCTTAGTATAGAGGTAACTCAGGCTGATTGCAAGTGATTTTAGAACATGCACAGTTATACTCTAGATATTCTCTTTGAATGTGGCTTGTAGGCCCGAGGTCTTCCATTTTCCCATGGAGCAGCAACATAAACTCTCAAATGATTATGGTTGTCTTTTATTTGATCTATGGAAATATTTGCGGGCTACTTTTTATTGTGGACCAATGAATCTACCTCACACTTACTAGACCTCAACTATACTACTCGGTGCTTATTCTCTCATAGTTTATGCAACATTCACTTGTTGGACATTGGGATGCCGCACTTCACACACTTTGCTATCTCAAACAATCTTCGGGTCAAGGAATCTTTCTTAAATCCTCATTGTTTCAGTTGGTGGATTATTATGACTCTGATTGGGCATCCTATCCAATGGCTTATCTTCTTTAACCGACTACTTTATTTCCGTTGGTAGCAGTTCGATATCTTAACATACCAAAAAGCAAACTACTATTTCTCAATCCTCTACTAAAGCTGAATATCAACTGTGGACTCTATAGTTAGTGAAATATTATGGTTACATAGCTTGCTCACGACTCTTGGTGTCTCATTTCGGTAGCCAATGCTATATATTATATTGCAATAATTAAGTTGTTCTACATATTGATGCTGATCTAGTGTTAAATGAAAGGACAAAATATATTAGGATTGATTGTCATTTCATCTAGAAACGCATCAAGTCACATGTAATCTATGCTACCCATATTCCTATGCAACTACCACTCACAAATGTTTTGGCAAAGGCCCTTGGACGAGATCATTTCCAACTTCTTCTTAGCAAGTTAGGGGCTCATAATCCTCTCTCTCTAACTTGAGAGGGAATATTGAGAGATATGCACCATGCGCTACCATAACCGAGATAATCTGAGTGATATCTTTGGATATTTTGGATATATCCTTTTATGTTTTTCAATTATATTTGTGATTTATATATTGAATTGATCAATGAATAATAAAGTGCTTTAACCCCCACACATATTTGATGGGAAAAGCACCAGTGGTATAAAAAAGTTTTGTTATTATTATAATATGATATAAAATTTTCAAAATATTATAGAACGGTACAAAATTTTTGAAAAATTAATACCAACGATATAAACCATTAATTATTAGTTGACAACATTAGCAACTCCTACTGACTTCGAAAAGCGAATAGCATGATGGTAAAATCTTGGAGAAAAAGTATCAATGGTACAAAAAGTTTATCTAATACTACAAAATAGTACAAAATCTTCGAGTATTTTTATTATTATATTTTGTTGGCGGAAAATATTGACTATTCGTTCTCCTTTGCTCCCTCCCAATTCCTTTTTTTCCTCTTCATTTATTTCGGTGCTTCACCTTTAGCGCACACAAACACACTTTATCCTACTGTGATCATTAGCAATTGATTTGCAATCCACATCAACAAGCCTTGGAGTGTCGGGAGAATAAGGCTGTCATGGTGACTAACCATCGGATGGTCACTACCCATCGGATGGTCACACATAAGGGAGATAGGTTTCCTGCCTTAGAAAGTTAAGGTCTTCCCAAAACTTTATATAAATTAAAAATTATTATACGCAGCCTATTCAGTGACATGAACTAAGTATTGAACGTTATCTTTGTCATTATGGTTTGTAAACTCTAATCTTAATTTTTTATACAATTTCATACCATATAACAATGTTAGTTGAACTTTTTATACTATTGGTGCTTTTTTGCCCAAGGTTTTTATTGTCATATCATTCAATATTCCAAGTCAGCAACCACATAAGATCCATGCAGGAGCCATACTAGTAATTGCTAACGGCATCAACATATGATTAACGATTTCCATCACCGATGTCAACTTTTCAAATATTTTATACTGTTCTATAACATTTTGAATTGTACTATATTGTAACATTAATCAGAACAAAGGGAGAAGGAAATTTGTCTCTTAATTGGAGGGGCTTGCTTAGGTTGTTCGAAGTTCGCTTGCATGGTGAAATGCAATTGGATAATAGCAATACTCATGTCCTTTTTGTTAAATCCTCCCATGATTTCATCATATGCAATTTCTTATTACGTCACTTTTTCTTGATCAAGACTACTTGACATCCACAAATCTAAATGACACTGACTAAATTTGAGGGAGGTTGGCCTATTAAATGGAAGAAGCACCAGACAAGTTTCAACTCTCCCAATCAAAAGATTTAAATTCGACACCTCGTTTATGTTGAAAAAGAGAGATATCAAGTCAATTTTGCTAACTCATATTCGTCCTTGAACATCAATTTCCAAGAACACAACTCATACAATTTATTTTATCAAGTTATTTTTCTATAGGTAATACTATTATGATTGTGACAAATCTTTTGCAGCCGCTCGGGCTTTCAACCTCATTGTGCCTTTCTTCAATGGGATCTCCTCAACTACGATGTATTGTTTGTTTGGCAATGACTCTATGTTGGTGGCACTCTAAACTAAATCATAGTTCATTTTCCCTTAAGAATGCAACCTTAATTTTTATTAATGTAAGACTTAGGAGAACTAGCTTCTCCATTGGAGTTTGTATGTCCCCGTTCAATTTTCCTCCATGAAAGTAACATGCCACTGAGAGATGCAATGTACTTATTTTCCAAATATAATTATTGAGTGAGAATTTCTTTACTTTTGATTTTAAAACTTTTGTATTTTTTTGCACAAGACTGTGGGGGAAACAATGTCTTCTCTCCACCATCATATTGAAATTATAGTTAAGAAAACTAGACCCATTAGAGTTTGAATCATTTAAGGCATGGATTTGTGAAGGTTAAGTTTCTCTCTCTAAACTATATAAATATATGGACCAACAGCCTTCTCTAATAAATAGAGGTTAACATTCAAGTTACGATAATCTCTGACAGCACTTCCCTATGCCTTTCTCATTAGTTAGTATATCCCTGTGCACTTAGTTAATATAAGTATTGAGAGGCAAATCGAATTGTCAACTTTGATTTGACTTTCCATATGCTTTAGGACTTTGGAGGATCACCTCCTGGCCAATTATTGACGGATAAGAATATGCTTAGAACCACGGAGTCTTTATTCGAGGAACCTCGAAGCCCTTACCTAAAAGGTTGTTGGCTTGCTCGTATGATCCCTCACATCATGATCAAAACATATCTACCATTCAGTTTGATTTTAAAAACCGTGGTAAAAAAAGGTATAGATTGATGAAGGAATGACATGATAAGCCTTTTATCAAACTTTCTTTTTTCCTATCGTTATGCCCATGATCCCACATTAATTGTGCGAGGAAGTCTTAGGTACTTCCAAGGATCAATGACCCAAGAGTAACTAAACTAGCAGTTTGGGTGATGGTTTGTAATGTTATAGATGGTAATTGAGATGAAACTAATCCACAACTATGGGATATTGGAGGCAATTTATGTTTGGAGCTAGTCTACTAATCGAAATCAATGAAAAATTGTTTGGAAATCAGCTTAAGAGAAAGCATGAAACTTTTTGAAATGATGCAAGAGCGCATAAATGATGGTAGTAATGACAAGAGTACCTAAATTGGGGCTTCAGGAGGCGATTTGTCATGTAGTATGAGCCCATATCAGTCATTTAAAGACGAGAATTAAGGTACATTTTAAGGCTGTTGCAATCTCAAGAGTACATAAGTTAGCTATTTGGGTGATTGACCCATAGTGTTACACTTGCAAAATGAATAAATTATCCATGTGCCCTTATAGTTTCATTGCAGTTTAATAAAAGGAGATGTAGATCCTCTACCTTCACCACATCATAGTCATTCCTTATTTGCTAACTTGACAAATTACTTTAATTGGACATAATTGTTAGCATGAATAAGGGTCAAATTTGATATTCGACTAGTGGAAATTGACCTGGCTCGATCTGTTCAGACTTGGGTCATGACCTTATCTTAGTTAGTCCTTGTAGACACTCGATTTTGACTCGGTCAAACCATATTTCATTCCTATCAGTGTCCAATATTCTAAATTTTATTTCAAATTTAATTTTTTATTTTGTTTTATTTTATTTGATACAGAAGATTAAAAAAATAAAAATTACAAAAAAGGGGGTCAATCATGAACAGTGCATGAGCACTGTTCTTCTTCCTCACCCCACGTACAAATCTTTGATAGAAATAGCGAAGTGCAGCCACGAGGCTTCTCGACCCGCCAAGACCGGCCAACGACGGCCACTCTGAATTGTTCCCCATCTCCATTGAGCTCCTGACTCCATCCCGATCCCATCCCTGCCCATTCCCAGTCCTCTCTCTCCCCCTCTCCGGTCACTTTTGTTCTCTCTCTCTCTCTCTACCTTTCAATGCCAAGATCGCCAATTCCAGCGCCGTGCAAACTTCCCTTGACCTCTGCCTGTGTCAGCCAATGACAAGCCGCCCCCGCTGACCTTTCCGAGACTCCCTAATCGAGTTCACACTCTCTCCCCAAGCTCCATCCCCCTTCCGGCTGCCGCCCTGGGATCCCATGGCTGAGTGCCATGCACGCCGTCCTTGTTTGATCAGTCAGCCATCGCCAACCTGTATCAGTTGCCACGATTATTGACCAATCGAGCTTCCTTGGTTGTTGCTTTTCACCATCGCCACCTCCTCAACTCTGCTTCTCTGTATGTTGCCGTGCAACCCACCTTTTTTATTTTTTATTTTATTTTATTTTATTTGTTCCTCCTTTTCAGTCCCTGAAGTTGTGTAACCATTACAATTTAGCCCATGCTGCATAATTCCCTATAAATAGCACTCCATTCACTTGCGAAGGAAACACACACATATTAAACACATCAAATACACATTGAACTCTCTATTGAATATCCACTCTTAGACTCATGTGTTGAGCAAAAAAAAAAAAAATCAAGAACTCTCTTCCCAATCTAAATTCGTTCATCTTCAAATCCGTCACCAATCCGAGCCTAAATTTAACACCGAGTTTGAGTTCTTCATCGATCCGAGCCCGAGCCCTTGCTAATCATCGAGATCGAGCCCGAGTCTGTGTGAATCGTCGAGTCCTCCTCACATCCCGAAGGCGCCCGGATCCATCATCAAACCAAGTGAAGTCCCTTTCACTCCTCGACATCGTTATCATCGTTGGTTATAGGTATAACTTCTTGATCGGGATTTAGGTCATGTCCTTGTAAATAGTTTCTTTTCTTTTCTTTTCTCTTTTTTGACATAAATGTTTTACGAGAAAAATAGAAAATACAAAAAATGAGAAAATAAAAAATTAGGATTCATGTTTTCATGAAAAAAAAAAGAAGGAAAAGGGTCCTTGAAAAAAATGGAAATTTGTTAGTTAGGATTTTTAGAATGAATATATGTTGCTCATCTTTTAAAGAAATATAAAAATGATAAAATGATAAATGATAAAAATCAAGAAAATCAAAAAATATTTTTTATATATAAGAAAATTGGGGAATGACTAAGAAATTGGTGCGCAAAAATCGTGATGATGAATAGACCTCCCAAAGTCAGGTTTCGAGATTTATTTTAGTTTAGCCAGACTTATTTTTGAAATCCTTAGATCAGCTCAAGATGTCAATATCCATTTCAAAATGGTCTAAATGTTTCCTAGAAGTCTAGGGCTCATTTTCGAAAGTTTTGGATCGATTCGAGGCCTTCCATCATTTATTTAAATCAGTCCAACTCTATTCCTAATTTTTTACTCTGTTTCTGATGTCATTTTGTGTGTTTAGGAGCGTTTTAAGGTGTTGTTAAGGTTTAGGGTCAGTTCTTGAAAATTTCAGATCGTTTCAGATCAATTCGGCATTTTTGTCGTATTGTCAAATTTAGTCCAGCACCTTACCCAAATTTTCCAAATTCGCTTCCTATATTTTTGTATGTTTTGAAGTGGGTTTAAGTGGTCCCAAGACTTAGGTTTGATCCTTAAGTTTTGAAACATTTCGGGATAAATTCGAGGCTTTTGAAGCAAAACGAACTACTTCTCAGGAGTATCTTTTTAGTCTTTCAAGGGTAGATAATTTTTCGTGTTTTTAGGGTTCTAAATGATTTAACTCAATTTTTATGTCATTCCCCAATATTTCTTGTCCTAGTTTAAGTAAAAGAATAAAAAAATTGTTTCAATTCGAATGACTCAATCGTGCTCGACTTGATGATGTAAATGTTGTTGAGATATTTTCATTGATGTGTATTGCTTTGATTACATGTGGGATTGGGAAAAGATAATGTATCAAGTGCATCAATGTAATTGGGTGGGTGTGAGAGAGGGATGATGATGGATGTATGTAATCTCAATAATAGTGGAAATTTTTACTTTCTGTAGGATGGTTAGTGGCTTGCTAGGGTTGCGGCACAAATTATCAAATTTCACTCTGGACCATCCATTCTAACCTTGATCAGGGAAACTATTAGATAAATTAAAATGTGCAAGCAACAAACGACCTAGACTTAGGGATGGGTACCAAGTTTGGGCGTATTTTGGCCCTCGAGCTTCAAGATACGTAATAGAACCTTCAAACTCAAATCTCGATTTCAAGACCGACAACAACCTAGATGGTTAGTATCATGATCACTTAGCGACTTAGGCGCCTAAACGGCCTTAATAAATGGCTTAGTGACGGCTCCAATCCACCCTTGATCAAAATCCCAAGTTAGGCCTCGTGCGTGCCCAATCCTTGTTCTTTTCTCAAGTCAGAACTTTCGATGTTTGACAGCTTGGTGACTCCACTAGGGACTTTTTGAGGGTCCGAGCCCCATAATCCCCAGTTTTTTGTGCACTTTACTTTAGCATTGCTTACCCTGATTAACGATCGAATCCGAATCGTAGGAACTTCCCTAGGAGGGGGTCAGTAGAAGTACGCCCGTCGTGGGAGCTCCCATTGGAAACGGCTTTGAAACACCTCTGCTTGATTCGTAAGCTCAAAGTACCCTGAAAGGGGAACCGAGGACATTGCTGATCGAGGACCTTTTACCACATGCCCTAGCGCCCAACCATCTTGCATTAATTGCTTTGAAAATGAATGTCACTTTGTCTTCGGGGCACTTTTTTTTAAGGGTAGAAACAATTGTACAAGTGGGACATATGAGTTATGCATTTCTAATCTTTCTTTCCTTTCAAGTAGAAAATAATGTATAGGCGGGTAGAAAATGATTATAGGTTCTTCTTTTCCTTTGGGGTAGAAAATGACGTATAGGTGGGATATTTGAATTGTAAATTGCATAAGAGGGTATCTTCTTCCCTTGCCTATTTAACTTCTTGCACTTGCATCATGTTTTTGAAAATCGAGATGGCCAACACCGCTTAAATTCATAAGAGCTAAATTGACTTCGATCCCTTCATAGATGGCGACCCCACCAACTACTGTCTCCCCAACTTCAAGATGACTCAACTGTAGCAGGATCTTACATGTACAGAGCAAGATTATGTCACCAGTGTGGTGGGAAATGCCCACTTGTTAATTGAGGTTGAGGTCGATTGGTGTGCTTACTATGCTCACAGAATTCTGGGACCCGCAAGGATTGTTTTTAACATAGTGGGGCATGAATTAGTGCCGACCCTAGAGGAAACTGTGAACTCGTATCTGCCCCTACTTGGGGAGGTGGATTGGTTGTCCCATGCTTGGATAGTCCCCTAAGAAGAATCTTGATCGCCTGATAGGCGTGAAGAGAAAACATGTGAAACCAATTTTTGATAAAAATTACGGGAACCTTTTGACCTTGAGTGGATGATCTTTCCTCACAACACAAGGGACAAGTGGTGAAAGGATTTTTTTGAAAATCATATGCCAACGCTTTCATACTTGCTCTTCTTGGAATCTTTCTTTTTCGTAAGACCAAGCACTAGTTTGATGCAGCACTTGCTAACATTGTCCTTTAAGTGGTTGAAGGCCATGATTACATACCCACTCTACTTGCAGAAACACTGAGGTCGGTTAATCATATAAAGAGCCACAGAAAAGGAATTTTGGCTTGTCTGATTTTGCTTCAAATTTGGTTCCTAAGCCACATTCGAAAAATTGGCTTGTGCTTTCCAATTTACTTTTCAACTGAAAATCGGATTACAAGTGTTTGGAGAAAACTCATTGTTTTGTCAAAAAAAATCACATTTCCTAGCTCGAACCATCTGAGAATGGAAAGCTTTTCTTTCAAAGGCACAAGTTAAGGACTTTTTATGGAAAGCTCATTGGTTTTTGTGGAAAGAAACTTTTGTTAGATGTCAAAATTTCAAGGGAATTCCACTCTTGGGATACTCTTGGAACTTTGGCCTTTTTCCAGCACGTGTTTACCGTCACTACGGGGGACTACAAGCCATACCACTTGTCGAGGATGGACTTGACCTCTATCTCAATTTTCGGGAACTCTCTCTTGAGGCGGCCAAGTGTAAGTATAAAGAAGTCAAGAGGCTTTGGAGTACACGTGTGTATTTTTCCACAATATTAGTAGAACTTGACTCCGAAGAGGAATGGATCTACTCAGCCACCCGCAAGTACATCCATGCCATGAATCCCGAGTGCCATCAGCTTCCTATTGATCCAAACAAGGTCATCGGCCCTCTGCCTCCAGATCATAGTCTAGTGTGGACCGACCACTACCATCAGATGTCTATTAGGGTGAAATACGAGTGCAAGGCATGGCTCAAAGATGTAACTTGACCCAAGATGAGAGAGACCAGACATTGGAGGAGCTACAAAAGACGAGGACCGAGCTAGAATTCGAGAGGAAGAAGGCACCACAGTAGGCCAAGACTAAAAGGCTCCTAGGATGACATTTAGACATGAGAACCTATGTCGTTTTTCAAACTTTCCTTACTTTTTGTAAAATACAACAAAGGCTCCATAATTTATGAATCAAAGTAGTGTTTGGCCAAAAGTGATTTCTCATGCATCGAGTTTTCCGTTTCAAGACATTAATTCCATTTTTTTCTTTTTATTGTTACAGGTACCATATGGCGAGGCATAACCCAATAAGAACAAAATCAAGGGCGAGGATGGAGGAGCAAATGAACCAAGAGCAGCGCATCACTGGATTGAAATAGACTGTCGCAAACCTATCAACCCAGCTTGAGCAGTTGATCAATGTGTTGGCTGCCAAACTCAAGCCCATGGTAACGTAGCGACTTCACTATCCCAGACCACTCCATCGATAAACTTAGCTCCACCTGCCCAAAATAACCCTCCAGTCCAAACACCACTCAATTTAGAAATAGCCCTACCCAACCCTACTCAAGATGTTGGAATCACTCCCATCACTATTCCAATGAGTTCACAACCAGACGAATCTAAACAAGAAAAAAGACTCAAAAGGATCGAAGAATAGATGAAGGCCCTCCAAGTATACGACCTATATGGAGGAAGTGACTATACGGATTTGTGCTTGTTCCGGTATATGGCGATGCCTGAAAAGTTTAAGATCCCTGATTTTGAAAAGTATGATGGACCCACCAATCCTGTAACCCTTTGAGACTCTACTGATTAAAGATGGCCAAATACCATGAGTATGAGCAATTTATGATACATACTTTCCAAGAAAGCCTGACTGGGTCAGCTCTTTTATGGTTCGCCCAACTGAAAGCAGCTGACATCCTGATTTGGGAAGACTTGGCTAAGGCTTTCAAGAAGGAGTACAGTTTCAATCTGGATACTACCCCAACTCAGGCCGACTTGCAAGCAATCACAAAGAAGGATAATGAGTCGTTTAAGAAGTATGCTCAAGAGTGGCGCACTCAAGCTGCTAAGGTCCCCTTAATAGAAAAGGATATGACATCTCTCTTCATAGGAACATTGCGGGCACTGTTCTACACCCACATGCTCAGTCAAACTTCCACAACATTTCCTGAGCTCATTGAGGTCGAGAGCAAGTGGAAAAGGGTGTTCGTGAAGGGAAGGTTCCAAGACCCACCAAGGCATCATCCTCAGAAGCTTTTAAAAGGCCGAACCCTTCAAGGAAAAATGGAAAACAAATGACCATAAACATGGTTTATCAAGTGTCGCCGTGAGTCCTGTTAGCTATCAACCCGCAAGAGGACGGATCACAAGTAGTAAACTCAATGAGCGGGTATCGTTCCCATGACGATCAAAGCCTATCGAGCATGAACTTAGAACACAAAGTACCAAGCCCAACCACACAATAATTGAGAGGATGTAGAAATAGCAAGGAAAGAAGTAAAAGTGAAAAGTCTAAGGACAATGGAAATAGTTTTATACGAACTCAACAAGAAAACGATTCTAGGAGTTCAGTTTCACTTAGATCTATTTCAATCGTCTTGGACTTAATTGACTGGATCAAGTCAAGCGTCCTCTTTTCCTATCCACGGGTTCTAAAGTCACCTAATCCGACTCTCGTCGCAACTAGGATGTATCGCTAGGATGATCCTAACCCCCTCTATCTCTAGGTAGTTAGAATTAAGGGACCAAAGGTTAGTTTCATAACTGTATTGGGATTCCTAGGGTGATGGCTATCTCTTGGGCCTTCTCACATGTCTCTTCTACTTCTTAAAATAACTAACCTACCTCTTGGTATGATTATTCATAGGCTATATTTACTTAGGCGACGGGATTCTCACTCTCATGGCTCCTCACCATCCCTTAGATCGATTTATCGAGTTGGCCAAACATCAATAAATGCATGAAGTATAGTAAACATAAAGGAAATAGAACACCTTCATAGATCCGGGCAATAAAAGTTCAATACATGGATGAAATAAACACTAAGATCCACTTACTACCCTAGAGAATAAAAACAAGCTGGACATGGTTACGTTACAATACATGTTTATCGGATTTGAAAGTTATGAAACTGAAATGAAAAGAAAGGAGACAAAGGTAGAAGGGGTCTCAAACACTAATTATGAGCTTGATTCCCTAGCTCTTCTGTCTAGGACCCTTGTTCTGATGCCCCGGCTTTGTGACTTTAATCCACCAAGAACCTTGTCCGAGACCTTGCCTTTTTGTGAGAACTTCTCTCTTCTTTAACCTTGTGGGGCTACACCTCTATTTGTAGGGCATTTCCACCTCCTCCAAGCTTGGTTTGGTCATTGTGGGATAGGAAGTCTTGGTTCCCACCAGTCTGCTTAGTAGATCGTGATCCATGACCGCGATCCAAGTCTTCTTCCCTTGCTGATCCTCTTTAGACCGTAGTCATGGACCGCAACCTGTTGAGCTTGTTCTGCACAATTTACTTTGTTTGGCCATAACTTCCTCATTTTGGCTCCAAATCATGAATTGTACTCTTGACTCGATGAGCTTTTCATTGATATCTTATTTGGCATATTTTTTGAGGAATCTTGCAAACACCCAGATAAAGTCAGAGGATGGATATTAACCTCCTAAGGAGCATAGATACTCATATTTCAGCCTATTTCAACAATAATAACAAGTGGAATGTATGTTCTTAGCTCAAGTTTAAGGTTTGAAAGTATATTTAAAATATGACTTCTATGGTATTATCAAGTCCTCCAACTCAAATCACGTACCCTCAGGCAATTCCACTGCACAACTTGTTGCACCCAAGAATATCATTGTCATAAACAACAGAGTAAATCAACAAAGGAGGCCTACAAGGCAATTTACCCCGCTACCTATTCCATTGTCTCAACTATTTCGAGTACTCAAGGAGAAGGGATATGTCATGGGAGAGACTGTCGTCTTGGATTCATAACTGGCAATCAAGACCCAATGCAGAATGTGAGTTCCACCTGAGCTTTCAGGGGCATTTGACTGATAATTGCCTGAGGTTGAAGCACGTGGTCCAGAACTTCATAGATGAGGGAAAATTAGCCTTCAATGTTGTGCAACCACCCAAAGTCAACTCCAATATTCTAACGACTCATACCTCCACTGCACATCAGACTATCACCAGAAAGACATTTGATTAAATATTACCTCAATACATTCCTTCCATAGAAAGGCTAATCAAATTATTTGTAAACAAATTCTGCAAACTCCTTAAGTACAACCCTAAGATCTACAAAATACTCATTTTCCTCAAACAGACTATGAAATCAAGTGGAATTTGGTACAACATATAACTCAACCCAGAAATAATGATGATATAATAACAGTTCAAAACAAGCATATATAAATCATACGCAAAAATCTAATTCATGGAGAATCATTACAAGAATATGAAAGAATATCGTGAGACTAATCAAAGGAAAATCTAATGATTTGATGTAATTAACTGATTTTCATCAGATTTTGGTAACAAGTTTTTCGGTCACAAAGCCCTTGCCAGAAATTAGGATTTGATGAAATTCTTTCAATCATATTGTGGGGTTTTTGTTGACGAAAATCTTACAATCCATAGCTAAAGTGAGATTCCTCTTTCGGTAAAAACTGTGATATTTCCATTTCTATACCCAACGTAGGCATGATGGTATGCAATATTCGATTGAAATATCTTGCACAACTAACAAAGATTCTACCAGATTTACCTCAAACTATTTGGTCGAAAGTCTTATGAAAATATTTTTTGATGGAAGTTTTTTACACAAATAAAATGGAAATTAAACAAAGTTGATTTGGACTATTCCATGAAAACACTAGTACAAATCCAACAGAAACGGCTATATTAAGCAAGAAATATTTTATCTATTAATTGGACACAATTTAAATTAATATTAAAATACTAAACAAGTATGCAAAAGATCTCACACATAATTATACAAAAATTAGTTTAAGCTTTCCAATAATATTTACATGTAATTTCCTTTCACAAAAGAGTAATTTTCTATAGCAAAATGGTATTGTCAACAAAAGGAAGTTACCAACAACAAAAGAGCAACCCAAAAGTAAATTACCAGCAACAAAAGGAAAAACACATATTTACATCTATGGTTGCATCTTATCATCGGACACCACAATAAAAACATCATCTTCATTATCATGCAGCCTATCTTGGACGATGATCATCTGTTCAAGGCACATGAGGTTGTTGAGAAAATTGGGGTAGTGCATGGGAGTGCAAAGTGAATGATGGTTGTGTCTATGGCGACGAATGATGGTAGCTAGGGTTGTGTGAGTTGTTGATTGTATCCATCTTGTCCCTCACGGCTGCTGTAGTGCCAACTTATCCATTCATTGCAAAAGATTCATATGGATCCGAGCAGTTAAAAATATCTTATCTTGCATCTAATCAAATTCGGGTTTGTTATGGTATATTGCAATTGCTAACTCAACAGTGTCACTTGTTGCATCATCTCTCGTATTTGTGATTCCCAAGCAGTCGATGATCCAATATTTTCAGGTGAAGAAGCGATGAAATCTTTTGTTATTGCACCTAATCCATCTATGTGCCCTTTCTTCTTATTGCAAGCAAATTTTTTTCACATATCCATTAATATTTTTTGGCTATTAGTGTTGATCGATGCACCCTCTACCGCACCTTCCACACTTATATCTCTACTGCCTGTGTCAACTCGTCCTACATAAAATTACAATAATAAATGAGTTAAATCAAACTTCAAGAGAAAATTAACAAATATTAGCCCTTACAAAGTAACACTTTAGAAGAAGCAAATCTAATTTCAAGAAAATAGATACCAACTTTAAGAGAACAAAACAACAAAAGAAACTCAACTTTATTATTCTAAACTGAACATTTATGAAAAATATAAACTAAACAACTTACGTTAAACTACTCTGATCGTTCATCTATGAATTGTTTCAATTTTTACTCTTGTGCATTTGAAGGAAAACATCGTATGTGGATGGTTTTCTTCCCATTTCTATTGCCTAAAAGAGCAAGCATAATATAATCATATACTTTTGTTGAAGATTATGTATAACACTAATTATAGTCATAATCATTTACCATTCAAGCTCGGTGGGCTCCAACTAAAACACATCTACCAATGTGCATTGGCTGTGACTAGAGATTTACGATTCTTCTTTTGGATTCAGAAATACTCTTATAACCGTCTGTTTCCCAATGCTCTCTCAAGTGCCAGATTAATTTGCCCATCCATATGGTTGGCTTCATCTTTTGCTTACAATTACCATACATATCACTTAATTGAGATGAAGTCTTATGGATGAATGCCTTCCTCATGGAGTCCTTATCATTCAAGGCCCATGTTACATATTTCTACAAAATACGAAGAGACAAATGTTATATGCATTTAGGATATGAATGGTAACATACTGACCGATGTGTAAAATATGCACTATTATTTTGCATCTTTCATTCCTTAAATAGATCACTTCGTATTGGCTCAAGAATTGACTGAAACGTAGGGTGAAAACTAGGCATCATGCTTCTAATAATTTCCACAATATGGGTTGTTGAGGGAAGATTAGGATAGTACCTTAAAAAAAAGGTAATATATTAGCCTTATTATATTTAACAGAATATAAAAATATATATTATAATTAAGGTGACATATTATCCATGAGCTCCCTCTCGATGTGAGAATACCTTATTCAATGTTTATGAAGCTGAGTCAATATTTGATGGCATTACTTTATTCTCATCATACACAAAGTTATTATCTTTATTTTGTGAATTTGACCCAGAATTACCCAAGCCAATTGCTCTCTTGCCCTTTTAGGCTAGTAAGTTACTTCCTCCTCTTCGACATCATCCTACCAAATCCACCAGAAGATACGTCTATTCTTTTAAGTATATATGCATGATTACTATGTGTATAATGAAGTAAGTAAAATAATGAAGAAATATTCTTTCCAGTCTTATGGATTGTTTAATATCAATTTCCTTATCACATATGATTTTCCTTTCTCTACATTTCCCTTAATAGTTCACTGAAATTTGTTCAGTATCTGATCTGTAGGATTCAAAATTGTAGAGACATTAAATCAAGTCACTTGTGCAAAAAGATACACAATTGTAACTGTTGATTGTAGGCAAGAAGTAACTATCATAATAAGAGAAATAGCATTCAAGTGTAATTAGTATATTCGCATTCCACTCTCTGAAGATAAACATGATATCTTCAGTAGCTAGAAATAGCATTCACATGCAATGCAAAGAAACATTTGTTTGTTGCTATATTAGCATTCGCCGGTCCAGTGCCAATCTTTTTCATTACAATTTGAACAACTAGAAACCGATTACAAATGTACCCAGCCAAGAATCACAGCTGACCATGTATTTACAAGAAACTAATCAGAAAATAGAGAACAATGAATAGACTTGAAGGGAAAATCGGATTATGTGTGGAAGATATGCTCATAACACCTAAATATCTCGGTGATCACATTTGGAGGGCACGGAGAGGGGCGGGATGGGGGTGGCGGAGATGGGGACGAGGGGCAGCAATGGTGGTGGAGATGATAAGGAGTGGCAAGATGGACGTTGTAAGTCACAGCAAGTGGCTAGATGGACAATAATGGCAACGACGAAGCCTGATGACAAAAGAGGAGGGCACTGAGAGGTCTAATGAGTAGGCAAGAAGAGCAAAAGGCACTCACAGTAGAGTCTAGGACTGAGGGTTTGGCAGAAGGCACATACATGGAAAACGTGGCATTATTTTTCCTCTTTAATTAAATTATTGCAATTTATTTGTACAATATTTTTTGAAAACAATATAAAATATGTATTATATGATTTCTAATCTAAACACCAAAGTAATTGTACTCCTCACTACTAGCACTTGTGCCTTTAACCCTAGTCCCACTATTAACAGTCTTCTTTCCAACATCACACTTTTCTTTGTTGAATTTATAGCCGTTCATGAAAAATGAATATTCGTTATACCATTAGTGAGGTTATGAACCTGAAGTGCAATTAAGGACATGTAACTATCAGTTAGTGTTCTTAGTGCTACGGATGAAATTGCATAAATAGTTAAAGAAACTTACATAATCTCTAAACCACATTGCAAAATAATCTTCTAAATGATCTCTAAACCACATTGTAAAATAATCTTTAATTGCTTCACTAACATTTTCACAAACAAGGTCTATTTATTCAAGAAATGTACTACATGGAATACATAGGCTTATGAGATGGAAGGAATTTGGTATAATGAACATACATTAGTATATTCAATAAGAAATATTTACTCAAAAAACGGTTTGACTTCTTTGCAATTGATAAGGACATAGAACATCGCAAATTTCATCTCAACATCATTCAAATACCTCTTTTTGAATGCTCCTAAAGGATGTCCTGATTGATTGAATATTGACAAGCTTGTTGGAATATTTTGATCAAAGATGTCATCATCATTCTGAGGGACTCTAGTACGCGATGTGAGGATATTACACAAGAAGTAGTATGAGTAGAAGTTTATTGTCTCACATGTAACATATGCCAAAACATTGATCCCTCAAACCCGGCTCTTTGTTTCACAGACCTTTTTAAGTTGACTAAAGAAAGTACAAAGCATATGTAGATTATAGCAAAAATTACTATGATTATATGTGTACTATTTATGATAGTGTAGTTGAACATTGTACCTCTCGAATGGGTACATTCACCTAAATTGTGTCGGACTTCCATTCTGAGCTTCTTCAACCAAATGTACAGGTAGATGCTCCATACAATCAAAAAAGGCAAGGGAAAATATCCTCTCAAGCTTGCATAGAATGACATGATCATTTTTTGCTTTGCAATCTAGATCATTGTGATGTCATGTTGCAGCGCACAAATCTTTGAATAATTTGTTGAGCTCCACCAAAAGTTTCCATATGTGGTCAGGGAGTTCTTTAAATGCAATTGGCAGACAAATATCCTTTATCCAGTAAATGACCTTTCTTCTTTATTCGGGTGTGAGCACGTACTTTTGGCTTTACCCAATGTCCATTCCCTTTATTTATAAGTTCTAGCTCTGATCGTCTATAATATTCTTTCAAATCTTTTTGCACCTTTATATTATCTTCAGTCTTTTCTTTGACATCCAAGATAATATTGAAAATGTTATCAAATATATTCTTCTCTATGTACATGAAATCTAAGTTGTGATGGATGACATGGTCAGGTAGCTCCTAGAAAATACTATACTTCTTTCAGCTATGTAATGAACTATATCTAGGTAGTGTAGCAACTGGTCCATACTCATGAACTTTTGGCAGAACTTTAACAACTTCCCACACTTGCTGGGATGTCAAGTAAGGTGGTGGCGCACCAAATTCTATCTTGCTCTAGGTTAAGTTAATGATAATTTGACGATATGGATGATTTGCTTCTAGAAATTGTCAATGACAATCAAACCAATTTATTTTTCCACCGTGATGTAAGCGAAAAGCTAATTGTACACCCACACAAAAGTAGACATGCCAAATAGCCTGTTGTCATCCACCCAAATAGCATGCCATAGGCCAGAAAATCATTTATGGTCCATATAATAGCTGCTCTCATTAAAAAATTTTGCTTTATTGACACATCAAACACATTCACACCATATTCCCATAAAACGTTCAATTCCTCAATTATTGGTTGTAAAAATACATCGATACCTTGCTTTGAATTTTTAGGGTTGTGGATAATGCACATTAGGAACATGTACTGCGATGTCATTCACATTTGAGGAGGAAGGTTGCATGGTATGGCATATATAGGCCAACATGAGTAAGGAAAAGAAGATTGACCGAACGAACAAAATTCAAACTTAATCTTACATTACAGGGTTCCGCCACAAAATCATGATGTCTATGATCAATTCCTTCCATGCATTCTCATTAGAAGAATGACATATTATACCATCAACTCTTCATGTTTCATGATGCGACCTAATATGAGGTGTTGAACTAAAGGCATAAAGCCATTTTAATCGTGGAATGATTGGTAGTTAATGCATCTCCTTCACAGGAATTGGCTTAGGATCGGTCTTCCATTCTAGTCATTGTATATGTATCAAAGAAGTTACATCTATCCAAATCAATTATATGTTTGTAATATAATATACATTCATTGCAACAAAAATCCATCTACTTGGAGGTAAGCTTGAGTCTGGATACTAGTCTATTTGCTTAATAGTACGATTTGGGAATAATAACATTTGTTGGGGTGCATTCAGTAATTAGGTGGAGAATTTCATCCATTACATCTTGGGGAACATTCCAGCTTGATTTAATACTCATGAATCACACTTAGAAGTATAAAGCTAAATGTTTGTACACCTATTCTATAAAGGTTTCTTCAACTCTTCTAGCATATCATAAACTTGTTGACACTCCTCATTTGGTTCTTCATTACATGTTTTTGACCCAATGATGAGATTGAACCATGTTCACATGTTGGACTATCCTAATTATGAATGAAGTCATCATTACTTCCTCTAAAAATTTGAGCGTAATCATGTGAAGTCGCATCAATCACCATGAGTTTATACTATTGTAACAGATCCAATAATCCAATTGGCGACGACCTTGGTCCAACATAATCAATATTTGCTTATTATCATGTGCAAGTGGAGGAACCTCTCTATGATGTCTCTAGTACCAATAATTTGGTCTGAAGCCCCAATGGTATAAGTGATGCCTAATTTCATCTAGAAATGAAAGTCAACCAGATATACGACATTTTAGTACATGGACATCTAACAACCCCTCCATTTGGAAATGCGGCAAACTACTAACATGTTCAATGAAGGTCTCCACACCATCCAAAAACTTTCGTATAATTCCTTCACGATTGGGATTCAACCTATTTTACATCCATAAATGATTTATGGAGATAAACATTTATATTGCGCAGTCCTATCAAATTTAGTAACAACAATACCACTCATGTAAGATGAAATAGTAACAAAAATACCATCTCTCGCATTGCAATAAAAATATATGTATAAAAGGAGACCAATAAAGTAGCATCATATTAAAATCACCTATTGAACTCATAATTGGGATTATAAGAATTTCACTCAATATAGTAAGTTTCAAGAAGCATGAGAAAGAGCGTGTGGGGAAATGCAGCCAAATCTAGTTTGTTGGGTTTATACACTTACCTCCATCTGATTTCCGCTAGAAACGTATCGGTGTGTTACAAAAGAATGTCATGAGATATACTTTCACGAATACATACAATTAGATTTCTTTCTGAATTTGGCTGACAAAAATGTTCATCGAAAGAATAGCGTGAGTTGTTGTCTGACGGAAAGAAAAAATTCACACTTTCCGTCACACTGTAGCTGGATTTTGAATGACAGACATTTCCGTGTGTAGTGCGAACGGAAATCTAATGTTATTCACGAAAAATTCCCATGCCCATACCAACTTTTCTTGCAGTGAGTATCACCAAACATAGGGTGTCAACGGACAGCGAAACGAACAAATTGGGAGCCAAACCTTCAATTACAGTGAAAGAGGGAGCTGAAAGGGCTTGAAGAGATTGAAGGATTGAGGAACACGGGTAATCACTATTGTGAAGCAAGCGTTTTCCGAAGGAAACGTTTCTCGGAAAAGGTAAATGCTGAAAATGTGACCGGCGTTTTGATATATCTCCAAGAGATCAAAATTGTGACTCGCTGCCATATAAATTTTAGGGATACTAAATATTTTTTGAGGGTCTGTAATTTCGAAGAGAATACTGAGGCATTCCCCTCGGAAAGTAAATGTCAATTTTGCAAAGGAAGCCTTCCCAGGAAATGGTAAATGTTGAAAATATGTGACCGAAGTTTCGATATATCACCTTGTAATATTCATTTGTAAATTTAGTAACACCTCATTTAGGAAGAAGGGTTAAAAAAAAAATCAAATTCATCATTCTATTATTGATTTCATTTCTCTAAATGTGGTTACGCAAAAGAAGAACGAACTGGCCATTCAACTAGATTGTTGTCCACTACATTCTTTCAAATCTAATGTCACCAAATGAATAGAAGAATGACTATTCCTATTCTAAATTTTTTAAATAGCAAATAGTTATCAAATTCGACACTAAAATCTCACTAAAATGCCAAAATTGGCATGACCTTAAAATTTGGTATGCATGGGCATTAGATAGATCCGAATCAATGGAAAATTACCCAGTAGGATAGGTTGTGGATAAATCCAAATGGAATTTGGGTAGGTCTTACATAATGATCAAAATTGGTTTGAATTACGAATCCAATTCCACAAACTGCGTGCCTAGAACGGATATCAGAACCGACATAGTTACTAGATATATAGGAAATTAGTTTAAGCAATTAACTTTAAATCATTCGTAACTTTTTTAATACACTTCAATTTCCATGTCACTTATAAAATGAGATTGATAACTCAAGAACTTTTAATTGACATTACAATATTTTACCTGGTTATCACGTCCAGGAAATAGGATATTTGGACACGTTCTTCCATAGTAAAAATCTAAAAGTATTTGATAGCTTGTATTTTCTATTTTTAATTTTTAAAAGTTATTCTCAGTTTTTTTTATAAAGAAGTTTTCTCGGTTAATGAACATCAACACGTCTTAGAGAACGCACGGTTATTACAAGAATGATTTGGTAAAAATAAGTTTCTTTATCCAATTTTATTCCTTCAATATTAAGGATTATGTAAGGATTCCATACAATTTTATTCCATTGAAATCATTTCTACCAGTAAGGAACGAAAATTCCACGTAAATATGCGACGAATCTTTATGAAAATTTCCAAGAAAGGTTTCAGAAATTTCGAGTACCGAGAGGGGTTTCGTATGGATTTTTCCATAAAAAACAAAGGCTTCTCGAGCTGTTCGTTCGTCCAGCAGTTTGCATCGACATATATATAAAATGGAAAAAGAAAAAAAAAACATTCATCAGGGATTCAGAACACTACTACCTGTTGGAATTTAAAGAACCCTTTTGCAATTCGATTATTCCCTTAAATCGATACCATAAATACGAACTATTACTAGCATAGTATGAGGCGTAGATCACCGCAACGGGCTTCACGCACTTAGACGCGGCTGGATGGCCGATCTAATAAAACCGGTACTGCTCGTACCTCATCTGACAATCTTGCAGCACCAACTCTGCTCCAACGCTGAGACCGCACCGTTCGGTGATTTGTTTTACGAGGATGCTCATGCAAGCGTCGCAGTCAGTATAAGCAAGAGCGGTGTTGCACTTGGCGTGGCCGTAGGCCGCTGCCTCCGGAGAAGGCGATTTCGTGTAGCACTCGTAGCCCTGAAGGGTCGACGTCTTCTTTGCCAAGTCCTGGAGGACGTACTGCAGGCTGTTGATGTAAGGATCACCACGTCGGTACGTCGTTGAACTGCATGAGCCACGCAGGAAGCTCGTGTTCGGTTCTCCTTCGACCGTGAAACCGAGCAACAATAACCCGAGAATGTAGATCGCGAGTGTCGGAAACTTAGCAGCCATGCCTAGCACTCACAATCCCTAAACGCTGATTGTTATCTTCTCTTAAATTTATTGTGCTATCTCACTGATAAGAAACTCAGATATTCATTATATATAGTGAGAGCAAAGGAAGGTGTCTAGTCAATTCTCAAGTAAATAAGTAATAAATTATACAAGTATGGTAGCTTGAGATTCTTCCCGATTAGGGCTTCCAGTCGAGGAGAATGGTTTCATGTGTTACGGTATCCTTACATGGGGTAAATCTTCAATGGAGCGATTATACCATGTGATTAGACATGACATGTAATCAATAATTATATAATTATGGTGATTAAATCCTAAAAAATCTTTAAAAAATATAAAAAAAACTTAAATAAATAATCAACTCTAATTGGAAATAATATATAAATAGTAAAAAAAATTAAAAAGCCTAATAAATGGTGAATCATAATTAGAAATAATATATCAATAGTGAATTATTATTGACAAATATATCACATAAGCGATGCTGACGTGGTATAACCGCTCCATTGAAGACTTTCTCCTTACATGGAGAGATTTTCACATGTCACTGTACCTCGCCACGTGACCTAAGTAAATATAAATTAGATTATGGTAAACAAGCAAATTGGTATAAATCATCCGAGCAATTGCCTGAATTATTATTACTAGCCAAAACAATTTAATTAATTCTTTTTATCACATTATCATGAGATAGAATTATCTAAGATTTTTTCTATTACATAATAGCATAATAATATTTACGTGGTGACACCGACCAATGAAATTTGATTGTTTCTGTAATTTTTTGTAAAATACAAAAGAAAAAAAACAATCCTAACGATACTTAAATTTGATTGGTTGGTATCATCACGTTCTATAAAATACTTTATCCATTCGAGTATGTAAATAGGAAAAATTAATTTATAGAAGTTTTATTTTATAGTAAGAAGACTTGATTCCAATACGTAATAATTAGAATTTATAGGAATTCTAGATATTAAGTGACAAACAGCACAAATTAAGAAATAATACTGTATTTCTTCCCATCCACAATCACAGTCGATCTTCTATTTGAGGTTTGTTTTTCCGAGATTTTCTTATATATTAAGCTCAATTGTTGTTTGGATATTGGATTCAATTGTGTGACCAATATGCCGCCACTGAAAGGAACTCTACACAACGTTAACTACCTTAAAATTATATGACTAACCTTGTTTTCAATAAAATATAACAATTAACCCAAAAGGATGTAGTAGAAAGAGGATAATGGAGTAGGTAAAATTCACTAATGAGAATCAAATTAAAGATTCATTAATTTCTAATCGAGGACAATATCCTCTAACAAAAATTGAATTCCAAGATCTTAGTATCAGATAAAACTAAATGTTATTGTAGTATATTCTCTTATTTAATATCTATATTATATATAGGACAAGGCCCCTCTAGTCTTTGACGTCTTTTTCATCCTTTTAAATTAGCTATTGACAAGTGAATTTTAATTTTAAATAAATACTAGATTAAAAAAATTAAGTGTGCGATAATAAATTTACTAATGCATAGCTGTCTAATCTTTCTCTACTCTCACTTTCTTTTTACTTCCTTCTTTTACGTTCATTTTTCTTATATTTTCTTTGTACTCTTTTCGTTATCACACAAATTTTTATAAATTTATTACTTATTCTTTTCATTTTATTTACCAAAAAAATCATATATTTTGAGATTACTTAAAATTAAAATTTAATTAATGTGTCACATATTCACTTCTTTCATCAATTTTATTAAATAATCAAATTCATGCATAATACAGTTCGAATATCGAATATCTTTACATCAAAAACCTATTTTCTCTTTTTTTTTCCAAAACTAACTTAGAAAAACTTTGGAATGGAGTTGAGGTTGATCCACCGACATTCTGTATCTTTTTCACCGTGCTCTCCCTTGTACCAAAAACAGTCAAAGTTAATGCTTATGTCGTATGATTGGAGATATCACTGGTGCAATTTAGCACCCTGATGTAACTGGACGTCAATCCAGGGGTAAGAACTCATCCTTCTAATGCTTAGAGTCCTCACCTAGGGTGCTAGGGATTTTAATAGACCCCTGTAGCACAACTACTTAAGCAACTGGTGCTTAAGAGTAAGGTGAGTGTTACCTATGTTATGAAGACAAGAGTTCAGGAGCGAAGTCTAAATATGAATTTGAGGCATTCTTTTGATGGTTGGTTAGTAGTCCACAATCATTCTCATTCTTATGTGTGTCGGACATTAATTCTAACTACTTCCTATGTTTCTCTCTTGGTCACTGCTATGAGTGAGCAGTATATTCATTCTGTAGTCAATATTGATAGCTCCTTCAGGTATTGGCTTGTGGTCTATGCAGCTAATGCTACTAATGAATGATGCCAATTGTCGTCTTCTTTGAGAGATATTGGCTCTGATAAGTCCTCGGATTGACTTACCGGGTTGACAAGTCTGCAAGGGGTTGTGGGTCGGACTCTGGGTTATGGGTACCCGGAGGATGGCTAGAGAGTCTTTGTCGATTACCTTCGATGGCCTATCGGAATGGGAGATCTTCGAGTGAGGCCGGAGCCGACCTCGGGTAGAGCTCGGAATACTTGAGTGGGCCTAGCCAGAGACCTGCAAAAAGCTAAGTCCGGGGTGGTTCTCTGGAATGGCCCTCCGATGCCTAAGTTAGAGTGTGATCTGAGGAAGAGGAAGAGGGAAGAGGAGGAGAAGAGATGTTGAAGAGAGGAGAAATCAATCTGTACCTGATCCCCAAGTGGGGCCATATTTATAGGCCATTTTCGTATGGAAGGGTGGTGTCAATATGTCTCCCATGCACAGAGCACGTGGGTGCAAGTCGACCTTTCTGGTGTATGTAGGCATAGGTCAACCTTGCCCAGCATAAGTAAGCATAAGTCGGCTTTCCTCAGCACTCATGGGTATAAGTCAGCCTTGCTAGTGTAATCGAGCGTAAGTCAGCCTTGCCCGGTGCATGTGGGCATAAGTCAGTCTTACCAACATAGGTCGGTCTCCTCTGATCCTTTGCAAAGAGGCGGATCGGGTGCTAACATTTTGTTCCATATCAGATCCCAATTAGTACGAAGGACTGTCGTGATCGTGTTTCCCACGTGCTGAGCACATGGGTGAGGGTCCGATGTCCGACATCCATGTGCGTGGAAGTTGGACTTAGTGGGCATCCATGTAGGAGAGAGTCGGACTTGAGTGCCCGATGTCCATAATGTGGGTGGAAGTCGGACTTAGTTGATGTCCGATGTCCATGTGGGAGGAAGTCAGACTTAGCGAACATCGGATATGAGTTGGTATTTCTTAAGTCAATCGTGTGAGGACAGCTGGTCGAGTCTCAATAAATCAGGCGTGGATATTAGTTCATATCAAGCTCAATGAATTTCTGCAGCCCCTTGGATGGTTTGTGGTAACTTTAATACTGTCAAAGTTAGTTGTGAGTCCAGCAATGCTAAGGACAGTACTTTGTCTAGTATGCTAGATTTTTGCAAAGTGCTGGATGACTTATACCTCTGGACTGGGCCTTTTCATACTTGGTCAAATAAGAGAACTGAAGGTTTTATTATTGGTCGTAAGCTTGATAGGGTCCTTGTAAATGAAGACTGGTTTTCTTGCCTTCCAAGCTTCACTATTAATTTTCTAGCTCCTCTCTCCTTTGCTCATTCTCCCAGTCTCACTTCAATGGTAAATGAGCAACCATTACCTAAGCATTCCTTCAAGTTCTTCAACTTTTGGGCTCATCAAGAGGAATTCCTAGCTTTGTTTGAGAAATGTCGGTCATTATGAGTACAGGGGATGCCCATGTTTTGACTTTGTAAAACATTGAAGCTGTTTAAATGCGAATTGAGGGATTTCGGTAAACTGCATTTTAGCAACATATCGCTTACTGTCTCTGAGACTCAAAAAGCTCTTTTGGAGGTTCAATCTACTTTGTTACAGCAATAAGCTGACCCTTTGTTGCTTAGTGAGGAGCTACAATTGAGTAAGGCATATTTTGATCTTCTTGTAGTGGAGGAAGCCCTCTATAAGTAGCAATCTCGTGTGAAATGGATATCCCTTGATAATCAAAACGTAGGGCATTTTTATTTATCTTTGAAAGCTCGACAAGCCAAGAATATTATCAAGGTTTAATTTGATGATGTTGGCACCAAGCTTGAGATCTATGAGGACATTACAGCTGAAGTTGTCGGTTTTTATCAGTGGTTGTTGGGACACACTGATCCTCTGGTTTCAGGAGGCTGTCTAGAGCAACTTCAAGGTTTACTGCAGTATAAGCTTCCTTCAGTTTAGAGAGAAATGCTTATAGCACCGGTTATAGAAGAGGAAATTAAGCATGCCCTATGGAGCATTGATGATAACAGTTCCCATGGACTTGATGGTTACACATCTTGTTCCTGTAGGGTTTCATGGAGAGTAGTGGACCTAATTTTATTTATGCTTTTTCTCGCTTTTTCTCTTGTTCAAAACTTCTCAAGGATGTTAGTAGCACTATTATTGTTCTTGTGCCTAAGGTTCCTAATACCTCTACTATGTCTCAATTTCGGTCAACATCCTACTACAATGTGTTGTATAAATGCATGTATCAAGTCCAAGCTAAAAGGTTGAAGCTTATCCTTCATGATTTTCATTTCTTTGAATCAAACTACTTTCATTAGTGGTCAATCCATTGGTGATAATGTTTTCCTGGTGCATTAGCTAATCAAGGGAATATCAAGGGAGGAAAATTAGCCTCATGTGCAAAATTAGGACTAATTTGTTGAAGGCTTTCTACTTTGTAATTGGTTTTTCCTGAAAAATATTTCTACTGCCATTAGTATGTTTGCAAGTTTACAGATTGGGTCTTTGAATGCATAACTGATACTAAATTTTCCATTACTTTGAATGGAGGTTTAGTGGGTTACTTTGAAGGAAAGAAGGTATTGGGCTAAGGGGATCCTTTGTCTCCTTATCTTTTCGTGATGGCTATCGAAGTACTTTCTAAAATGCTTCATATAGATGCAGCTCTTAGAGAGATTTCTTTTCACCCTAGCTGCAGTAAGATTTCTTAAGAGGTGATCAAAGCTCTTTGCACTCTGTTTTGGAGATCTTCAACTTTTTCTATAACTTGTCCAGGTTGAAGTTGAATCCATCTAAAACTAAGGCGTTCTGTGCTGGCGTAGATGATTCTTTGATTCATGCTTTTCTCTCTTCAAGTGGATTCATGCTTTGGTCTTTCCTAGTCCATTATCCGGGAGTCCCTCTAACTTCATGGGCATCTTTTTGACAAGGATTGTTGTCCTCTTATTAAGAAATTAACTTTTCAAATTTATTTTTGGGATGCAAAGAAGTTGTCATGTGCTAAGAGACTTCAGTTCGATTGAAGTGCTGTCCTCTTGAACTGTTTTCGAAATTTGGGAATAGTGAATTGGGCCTTGGGATTGGCTGGTATGGACTCGAACCTTCTCTATTTCCCTTTTTTTCTCTCTCTCTTCCACTTTCTCCCTCTCTTTCTCTCTATTCCCCTTTCCAAATTTGGAAACTCACCTACTCTTGCTCTTGGTCAAGTTTGCTATTTATAGAAATCTCGACCAGATAGGAATTTTGATCGACAGTTTTGATGTAGTGTCGATTAGCACATCTCAACAAGTGTCGAGTGGCACAATAGGGGCATCATGATTACTTGATGTGACCAGTCAAGGTAGCAGTCCTTGATGAGTGTCACCCAGCACTTCTACCCTATTTTCCAATTCAATCTCCCTATTTTATGGTTCTGTTTGTCTCCTTATTTTATGATTCTTATTCATTAGATGGAATTGAGGTTTTTCGGGTAATAATACTTTCTTGTGTCATGCTTTATTTTCTTACTGATACAAAACAGAATCAAATGTCGCGCTTTAGTCCTTAGAATATATGATGGTGATTTATAGCATAAACATGGTGTATAATTGAGAGATGATGTCATGGTGACCAACCAAAATTACGAGAGCAAACCAAAATCTAGGTGTCTACAGGTTAGTCGTCCTTTGACAGGAGAGCTGCTTGCCTTGCCCCAAACTACACATTGAATAACTGAATTTTGGAGCATTCTCATGCAATTGGTTGGCACATTGATGGTCAGTCATAGGAGGCATACAGTCATCCATGTGGAAAGTCCTGAAGTACACGTAACATGGTTCTCAAAATTGATCATAGGGAGTTCCTACCCAAATAGAAAAATATAGGTCTTAATCATAAAGTTGTATTGACCCAATCTCGTATCGTACACAATCAGAATGATGAATATTACTAGGAGTATTTCTGATAGATGGAACACTCTAGAGGACGATGGGAACATGAGCTAGGAATCGAGGGAATACAACCTTAAGAAGTAGAGCAAAGACTTTACTGAATGTTGAGGATGCAACTCAAGGATTCAGGGAATACAAATCTAACTATAGAGCAAAGACTTTACTTAATATAGGGAATTCAATCCTTAGGATATAAAAGGAAGGCTCTCCTATAAATATCAAGGATATAACCCGAAATCAAAGGAATACAATCCTAATGACGTAGAACGGATGCTCTACTAAATGTAAGCGATGCAATCTAGAATGGAGGGGTACAACCTAAAGACAGAGATGGAACCTCAGCTAAATTTCTGAAATACAATCCAAAATCGAGAGAATACAACTCTAATGACTTAGAGGGAAGACTCTATTGATATCGATGTTATAACTCAAAATCGAGAATACTAAAATTGGAAGTCGTCAAAACCGTTTACTCTAAAAGGATAATATTTCAAATAACGATATGATTTATTATTTATTACTTAATATTCTTTCTCACGTATAAGTTGGATTGGTTTTTGAGTTGAATTAGTTAAAGAGGGATTAGTACGCGTGCATAGTGACTTGAACATATACTCTCATACTATAATAGAATTAAAAGTCACCACATTTGTCTGCTCTATAAGATTAACCTTTCAGATAACGGTGTAATTTATTATTTATTACTTAATAGAGGGAATACAATTCTAATAACATTGTGCAGAATTTTTAATTTTTCCATTTCATTTGGGCCCTACAAAATCATTTGAGAGAGTATGCAGGCGAAATTCTCTAAATATGGGATTCTTTAAGGAAATTTCCAATAAAGGAATTCGGACGGTCTTTTTCTCCTTTGGAAGTTGGTCAGAAATTTGGAATCCGGTTGATTTTTCCATGAAAAAAGAAAGGTTTTCATGAGATTTTCGTCCAACAATTTGCAACTACATATATACATATATATATATATAACATTCATGGAAAAAAAAAACATTCATTAGAAGAATGCTATAGGGTGGAGTTCAAACAACCTGATAGTTTGTGTTAAGGGTTATAAGATAGTTTGGAGTACGAAGAAGATGGAGGAAGGTTTGTATGATGATGTTTGAGAGGCCTTCAGAATTATTTGGAGGTGTTTAGGAGGAGTAGGACTTAGAGGATTGATGGAATGAGTTCAAGGAGAAGAGATTCTTGAGAGGAGAATGCGAATTGTATTTCTTGGAGCACACTTATACAATACAGTGCATAACTTATTTATACTAGTACATGATCACTTCTAGAAACCTACATCTAAAATATCTAAATGTTCTAGAGTTTGGAACTTTTGATTCATGCATTTTATCTACCACCTACAAAATTCTAGAGAATTAATATTCTAAAGAATCAAACTTCTAAAATTGTCACCACACATTCTAATACTTTCTAGAAAAATTGTGCATCACAATAATCTAATAGACTCCTTTGCCAGTTCAAATTTTCTCTTAAACCGATACATAAATATGAGCTGTTCTCTCTAGTCGAGAATCTTTTTCCACTCGCAGATCACCGCATCGAGCCTCACTCGGACACGGCCGGTGGGTCGATTCAGTAAAAGAGGTACTGCTCGTACCTCATCTGGCAGTCTTGCAGCACCAGCTCTGCTCCAACACTTTCATAGCACCGGTCGATAATTTGCTTTACGAGGATGTACATGCAAGTGTTGCAGTCAGTGTAACTGAGAGCCGTGTTGCACTCGGCGTGGCCATAGGACACCGCTGCCGGATACGGCGACTGCGTGTAGTAGTTGTAGCCTCGAAGAGCCGGCGTCCTCGTCGACAAGTCCTGCAGAACGTACTGCAGGCTATACATGTATGGGTCTCCACGTTTGTACGTGGCCAAACTGCACGCGCCGTGCAGGAGGCTCGTGTTTGGGTCTCCTCCAACTGTGAAGCAGAACCACCATAGCCCGAGCACGTAGATTGGAAGTGTCAAAAACTTCGCAGCCATGCCTTCGTGGGATCTATCATCCCTGATTATTATCGTCTATTCTTAGTTTTGTTCTACTATCTCACTGATATATGATAACAAAAACAAACACCATACGTATATATATGTATATATATACAGACTAGGAAGCCAAGAGGGTGTTTAATCAATTTCTTGTACATATCGCCATGCCCTTTTTAAGTTAATTAATAAGTAATAATTGCATAAACACTGGTAACCTTAGATTCTTCCCATGACTTTTTTATTAATATGACAAATCAATCATTTTCCGCCGAAAAAAAATCAGTCATTTAGAAAAGTTCTAATTCTTACAGAGCTAACAGGAGCTATTGAGACTCTAGATATTGAGTAATAAATACCAAAAATTAAAAAATAAAAGTCAAAATTAACGTTCGAAGCACAGGGCATATGCCGATTGGAAATATCACTAGTGCATTTTAGCGGGGTTTTCATAACTAAAACAGATGCGATGCACGAAACATTATAAAAGGAAATTAACATCAAGCCACAAAACAACTGGGTTCATAGTTGTTTCCGCCATACTTTCCTATTCATGAATGAACGAGGGAAAGCTTCCACCTGGAGAATCTGAAATCACCTCGGGCCGGTTGCAGCATTCACACAGGAGCCAGCGACGCGGGACTAAATATTCGGTGCGTATTACTATGATGTGTAAGAGTTATTTAAAATTGATTTAAGTAAAATTAAAACCGTTCTCAAAGCGGCTCATACATATTGAGATTGAATAAATTTTAATGGGTTGTTATATATTTATGGTAGAACAACTAAGATGCAATGAATATGATCTAGCTAGGTAGATGATTATATTAATCAATTAAAATTACGGTTTTCCCTTTTCTGCAAAAAGTTCTTTTATGGTCCGATGTTACGACTTTGGCATATGGAAGCGCTAGTTCTATTGTATGCTAGAGATATTACTCTGATTTTTTTATTTAAAATAATTGACATAATAAAAAAATTAAAATATTTGGCACAATCACATTCTCAGAGACTTTTTTATGTTTGATTTAGATATTTTGAGATTATTTATTTTCTAGTTTAATTATTTTATGAACTTATAAGAAGATGAGTGTGATCTTATATGCAAATAAATTAGTGAGTTACTAACGCACGGTTAGGATGCCATAGCTTCATAAAATTAGCAGTTGTTAGGTTCGGCTTCCTTATATTTTTATGATATTCGGACCCTATCTTATATAGAATTATTTTCTAAATTTTAGATCAAGACATTACCGTGTGAAATTAGGAGTAAGGACATAATTGAAACCTGTATTATACTACAGTTTTCATATACTTTGTTTAAATTAATTATCTTTTTTTTCTCATTACGATAATCTTGTGAATATATAGTTACATTTCATAAGTTTCACATTTAATCAATCGAGTTTCTAATAAAATTTTGTAATTTTAATTTAATTTTTATCAGTTTAATATATGGTATAAAAATCAGTAAATATTAGAAAATTCTATATAATTTTTACTGTTTTCATTTTTTTTAATTCCTCTCTAAATTTATTAATATTTTATTTTTTTGAAAATTCTAGTATAATTTCACTGCGCAAAATAATATACACACTCTTTACAAGACGTCCCATGCGATCGAAGACCTAGCTAGTTTACCATGGGGGATTTAGGGGTCCACTCTAGGTAATGAGACTAACCTACACCTAACAATGTACAGAATTTTCTCTCCTAATTAGTTGCTGTTTTTTCCGTAAGTCTAGATAATATGGAATTTAGGCTACGACCCCTGCTAAGAGTAATGGTGCACTGAAGCTCTGTGTCCCATGTCCTGTATTGCTGCAAGCTGCCAAGTTTCTGTAAAATAGCAAACCAACGAGAAGAAGTCGCATCACAAGTGAAAAATAGATGCTTGGGGCTCTCAGTTTCCAGAGTACAGAAATCACATGTAGTTGAGAAAAGATGAGACCGGTTGGAGATTCTTTGCTTCATTGAAAGACGATTTACAACCACGAGCCGTGAAACGAATGAGTACCAGCTGTATACTTGTCTCGGAAACCAAATTGCTTTGTGCCAAGGATCCTCTGTTTTTCAACGTCTGAGCATGTCCCATGCAATAGCCAATGTGAACTTCGAAGATGAGCCCCATCACCGTCGATCAGTATCTACTCCCAATTTTCAGCTTAATGGAGTTCACGATCTCTTTGAGTTGTGGGTCTTCTGTTCTCGGCCAAACCCGAGTACCTTCTTGAATGACCATTGATAGAGTATCTGACCAATTATCATGCCAAAACGATATTGGCTTCCATCTCATATCCTCCATCGTATACGGGGTCGGATGATGGTTTTCAATTTGAAGAGTTTCCTCCAGCTGCACGAGTCATTTGCTTTCTCTTTCACTTCCCAAATGTTACCACCTTTGAGCAACTTTCGAGTTATCCATGCAACCCAAAGCGACCCCAACATTGATCAATATTTACCAAAGGTTCTTCATGGCAGAGATCTGATTCCATTTGAATATAAGTAGACAAGGATCCGTACTACGAGCAGGATTAATAAATAAAATAAATGTGAATTATTGGATGAATCCACATAATTAAATCGTTTATTTACAATTTATTGAAATTTAATTCACTTAAATTTCGTTAACTTAAAATAGTAAGTAGCGCGTCTTCACATGTCATTACTATACTATGTCAATTTCACATTTTCAATTCTACAATTTCAAATTATTTGTTCATAAAATGTGATATATTTTATTGCTAAAATTATAAATATGAGTGATCTAAGCGGTTAGTGTCAGATTTTAATTTTTAGGGATGGCAATAATAGGGCTTGGCCGGTATTTGGATACTCGGACCAGGCCCCATATCCTTTATGGGTCGAGTCGAGTAGTAGCACGAATCGACCCATTTAAGAGAAAATTAATGATTATTATGTAAAATATGATATAAATTTATATATTTATAATAGTACAATTAAATAAATTAAGAATTTACATAATTTTTGATAAAATAAAATAATTATTGTCCAATTTATCAAAATAAAATTATTTGTCAATCGAGTAAAATTAATTAGCGAGTTGGGTCGAAAGACAGACCTAGACCGGCCATGACTCGTGCATGGGTTGGGTTGAACTTGCCCAAAATAAAGCGGGACGGAGTGGGCCAACGGATCTTGGTCTAAATTCCCATCCCTCTGTGGTTTGAACCAAAACCGAAGCATGTTCTAACCAGTTTTCCAATTCATTACCCTAACCCTATCAAACTTTTTATTGATAGCTACAAACTATCCATTACAAGAAAACTACTGAATACCGATGAACCAACCGTCAATAATCCATTGAAAAATCGGACGGATTACTGACAGATACAAGCCATCGCATTTTCCCTTATTGGGAGTTAAGCGCCATCTGTAATCCGTTGATAAATATGGACTACCGACGGACAAACACCCGACTGTTTGTGTAGTTGCATCCGATGAATAATTAAGTTACCATCAACATATCATTGGCAAATCCCCTATGGATTCGGAGACGAATAATCCGTCAGTAGGTTTCCTATGGATTCACAGATAAATAATTCATCGGTAGGTTCCATATGGATTCACAGACGGATAATTCGTTAGCATTTTTCCAACAGTTAGCCGCCGGCAAGGCGTTGAACATCCATCGGTAAGCCTTGAAACTTTCAATGGCCGTCCATCGATTATCTGTTGGCGTTGAATTTTAACAAATACTGATATAATTTTTTATATCAATCGATTGATTCAATTAATGAAAAATATTGTGCCAAATAAGAAAGTTAATTTCATTAATTAGAAATATTTACAATATTTGTCCAAGGAAAAGACAAAAACAAATAAAATTTTAAAACCCCAATTATTTCATTTCCAAGGCTGACTTGGAAACATGTTGGATGTCGTCACGCCCGTCGTCGCTGCCGTCGTCTCCAGCATTGACATTTTGACTCTGCTGCTGTGGGGCTCAACATGGGGCCATCCTGCTGAATCTCTCCAAAAATTGGTCAAATTTTGATTCCTTAGGATCCAGCCTCTAGTTCATTCGCAATTCTATATTGCCCGACATCCGATTCACCCGCGAATCTATATCGGCTGATATCAGATTCACTTGAGTACTCATCTCTTCTATTTGTTCCTCCCATGCCTTGGAAGAACCCATATTCTCTCGAGGCAGTTGGGAGATACCCAATTCGAGTAAGGAACTGAAGCCATAGATGTGCCCTTTCTTCCTCCCTTCGGCAACCTCCTTCCAGATCTCGAACATCTTATCCGGAAGGGGCTGTGAAGTGTTGCCAACAGTTCTATCTTGCAACGAGGCAAACCCCCGCAGCTTCTCAAAGACGACATCTTACAGTAAGTGATGGTTAATTAAGATAGTTTAATCTATTAATTTAAATTTAATTAATTAATTAAGAATTCAGTTACCTATACTGCCTTTGCCTGTGGTTCTACCCACTTATTTTTCTTCGTTGAGAACCTCATGCAACGATAATACTCGATGATGGTCGGGTCCCTATTTAACTCTTTCCCCTATCACGAGAGAAATAACTATTTATGAATGTAAATATAGAAATTGTAATATTTACCAATCGATCTCGGTGGGTGCCTGCTGATACACTCCCGTCGGCGTACAAAGAAGCATCGACAAGAGACTTCCTATTCTCCTTATTTGCCTTTAACATCTACAAAAATGTTGGGGACTCCGAGTGATGTAGGAGCTCCCCATATAACTCCTCCCCCATCCAATGAGGCCTCTTCTTCGCCTTTCAGATATCGACTATCATGTCACGGTAATAATAATTTCCCTTAAAATTAAAGGGGCCCCACATATTGTCCTCATTGATTTGATCCCAGTCCACAAGCATCTGCCATATTAAAAATAATTATTATAATAAACCAATTAAAAATATTAAAAACAAACATAGTTAAGATTTTACCCTACACTCATTAAACAAATCCCATCGTATCTTCTCCGGGATGGTGCCCCACGTATGGTAGAACGTTACCAATCGATTTCTAACAATTACTGTAATCATTGAAGTGGCTGGGAGGTTCGACTTGAACCTATTTAATACCAATGTTAATAAAAAGAAATTTTTCCAAAAATATAATTTTTACAAAGTTATTAAATTTGAGACTTTTACCTATTTGGTACCCTCTCGCTGTAAGAATGGTCACCTGGTACCACCAAAAGTGGCTAACTCCACCGGTGACCCCCTGTGCTATTCCTGACTTGGGGGGAAGACTGGCCAACTGATTCCAATTGATGAGTCAGCTGCCGGTGTGGCTGCTTGAGAACAGCCGCTCTCATTAACAGCTCTGCAAATCTGTAAAACCTTGTGGGCTTGGTCTAGCCAACTGCTGGGTTTGATGCTACTCTTCGAGCTGCCCTTACTTTCTTCTTGCCCTTTCAGGCCTTTTTAGAAATACTATGTTCTCGAGGCACTTCAGACATGGTATACATTGAGCAAAGAGCAGCTATAATAATAGACATTAAATAGCCCTATCCTCATAAAAAATGCCATTGAAATCAAGGAATAACATTGACCAAGGAGCTATTGTAGTTGTTGGTATAAAACATCCCTATTCCTCTCAAAATTTCACCCAAGGCGCCAGGCAAGTTGAATACTAAAAGGATCGGTGGTAACCTGATGGTAGCTCCACCATCATCATTGCGAGGGACCCGTGTGCGTGATGTCAACACGTGAGATTAAAAGTAAAATGAGCATAAATTAATTGTCTCATGATAGAGGTAAGTCTCACAAATTGAACCCTCAACTTGTGTTTTCTATTTGACAGATCTTTTCAGCTAACTAGTATATGTGTGAATATATAAACCAAACAACTATTAGCTAATTTTAGTGTCGTACTAATTACCGAGTATTATATTTAATGATAATGAATATACAGCTACGTACCTCTCAAATGGATATATCCACCTAAATTATACTGGCCCACCACTCATAACTTCTTCTACTAAATGATCGGAAAATGCTTCATAATATCGAAGAACGCAAGGGCAAAATTCTCTTCAATTTACACAAAACAATTAGATTATTCTTTTGCATCTTTTTCAGGTCTTTCATGCATATAGTCGTCGAGCACAAATCTTTGAAAAATTTGCTTAACTCAGCCAATGGCTTCCATATATGATCTTATAGTTGTTTAAATGCAATTGGGAGTAGTTATTCTATGAAAATATGATAGTCATGACTCTTCTAACTAGTAAATTTTCCATATGCCCTTGCAGCTATTCGAGATATGTTCGAGTAATATCCATCAGGCATACGCAAAGTTCTCACCCATTCTACAACATGTTTTCTTTGTTCAGTGGATAGAATGTATTTCGCTTTCGGTTTGACCCACACACCATTTCCCATTTCCACGAGCTCAAGCTCTCTTTGTTTGCAATATTCTTGAAGGTCCCTTCTTGCCTTCACATTATCTTTCGTCCTGTCCCTCACATCCATGATTGTATGGAAGATGTTGTCGAAAAAATTCTTCTCAGTATGCATCACATCAAGATTATGTTGACGGTCATTATCCTTCCAGTAAGGGAGTTCCTAAAAAATACTTTGCTTCTTCCAGTTATGATTCAAACTGAAACCAATAATTGTTGGAAGTTGACCGACCTTATGGCACATTGGAAAGTCTTTTATGATTATCCATACATCAATTGAAGAATATGTTTCAGGAGATGCCTTCTACTCTCCGATTGTAGAAGTTGGTAGCTTTACGTTGATATGGATGATCTGGATCAAGAAAACGGTGATAGCAATCAAATCAATATTGCTTCCCGCCATATCGAAGATGAAACAATTTTGTTCAATCCATACAATGAGGGCACACAAGGCGCCTAGCAGTTGACCATCTAGATAGCATGCCATATGCTGGGAAATCATTCACTATCCATGTAAGTGCTGCATGCATAATAAAGTTTTGCTGACATCATATGTTACTATCCCACTCTCCCACAATAACTTTAGCTCATCAATTAGTGGTTGAAGGTAGACATCGATGTGCTGTTTTGGATTTTTCGATTCAGGGATAATACATGTGATAAATATATAAGGTTGTGTCATGCACATTTCCGACGGCAAATTATATGGGTTGACAATAACTGGCCAACATGAGTAAGGTGTGGATGACTGATTGAAAGGACTGAATCCGTTAGCACAAAGACATAGCCAGACATTTCGAGGCTCATCTGCAAAGTCTGGCTATCTCGATTGAAATTCTTCCACGCAAACCCTTGTGATGGATGACACATTGACCCATCGACCCATCTTCTTTGTGATTGTCATGATGCCATCGCATGTGCTGTGCAAAACTAATAGAAGCAAAAATGCGTTTCAACATTGGAATTACGAGCAAGTAATGCATTCACTTGAATGGGACTAGCTTATCACCCCAACTCTGTCTAGAAGCACGTTGCCTAAATCTTGGATGGTCATAGAATGTGCACCAGTCTAAATGTTCTGCATCCTTATGTACAGCATGCATCCATTTGTGTAGCAATCGATCTTAATAGAAATTAAGCCTAAATTTTCCACGAGTTTTCTTGCTTCATAATATGTAAGTATATCAGACGCTATGCATTCTTGAATCAATTGCAGGATTTGATCAATAGTATCGTGTGTTATATTCCAATCGAATTTGATGCTCATCATTCTATAGAAAGCAAAAGAGCGGAGTGTTCAGTGCATCCATGCCACAACGGTCTATTACACTCTTCTAACATATCAAAAAAATGGCGCACCTCTTCATTTGGTTCTTCCTCTGCTAATTCGTCATTCTCACGTGAATCAAAGTACTACTCATAACCATGGCCATATGCAGCATCCAAGACCATTGATTGGTAATTTTGTAGTACATTAGCTTCAAGTGGTTGTTGACTACTAGTGGATGCAGTGTCAATATTAGGTCGAACCTCTTCATGACCAGTCCACTAATAATAGTTACTCTTAAAACCACGATTATACAAAGATACCTCACTTCATTCAGTGTCATAAGATAACCGAACTTTCGACATTTAATATAAGGGCACTTAATTTTCCCTTTATTCTGAAAATGATGTAATGAGTATGCATACTCAATAAAACTTTCAACACCTTCAACAAACTCTTTCATGAGTGTACGATTATGATTAAACCTATTGTACATCCACATTCTATGCAGGGATATCCATCTACAATATATATGCATAGGAAGTGGCAGCATTATGCTGTAAAAATTAACGTAATTCAACCAACCAAATACAATATAATCAACATGCATCTTTGTACAGTAGAAATACCATAATAAAAAGTATTGCTTTCCTTGAAGGACAAGTAAGAATCAAGAATTGAACTTATTTTCTCAACTTCCAATGGAGTAAAATTGCAGAAGATAGGAAATGTGGAGAAGAAAATCAGTTAATGAATGAAAAATAAGTCACGGCTTAAATTTATAGTAGTTAGATTATCAACGGATAATTCGTCAGTAAGGAACAGGAAAGTTCTCGCCAACAAAATTCAAATACTGACGGATTATCCATCAGTAACGAGCGGGAAAAGTTCCCGCCAACTCAAAATCACATGCCAACGGATTTTACCGATGGATAATCCGTTGGTAGTGAGAGGGAAAAATTCCCGCCGACTCGAAATAAGATGCCGACGGTAAATCAACCCGTAGAACACGTTTACGTCTTCTCCATGATTTATGGATGGATATGACTATCGGTATATCTATTGATAATTGTCGATGGATATACCGACGAACATATGGGTTGGTAAATCTCGTCCCCATTAGATGCCGACAGATATACATATGGAATAATATCCGTTGGTAAATGCGGACGGTTGCATCGACAGATTAGTACATCAGCAAAACTCCCATGCGCCTTCCACCATGGCATAACAACGGATTTGCCTACGGATGGATCCGTTGGTAAATACCGACAGATTATCCGTCGGTAAACTCCTCATACATTTGCTATGGATTATCCATCGAAAATACCTACAAATGTTGTTCTGTTCAGTAATATTCGTCGGCATTGTCAACGGATTTTTCCTAACGGGTGTATGCGTCTGTATTTTACAGTTTTCTTGTAGTGATCAAGTATACATTCACTCCCTTATATAAAATAATAGAATTTTGTTGGCAAATTATTGTTTTGGCAAGAAAAAACCAAATTTGTTCAAAACAAATCAGTTAAGCACAATACAATATTCTTAGTGCAACGAACAAAATACTATCAACACATTGTCTCAGCTCAATAGACAACTATCTCCCCAAATTCCTATTCTCTTCCTCGCTTTTAAAGCTCTTTGAAACCAAATCAGCACTTTGATTCGTTGTACTGCTCGACATGTTGATACTAATAGTCTACTGCTTCTTCCACTTGATTTCACTGAATACAAGCCCTATTTGCTTAGGAATCATGTGCCGTTGTTGATTAGGAGAAAATCGTTAATAGAGTAATCATATCATACAGACAATACTGAAGTAATATATCCATCCAATCATAATCCACTATTTATATATTTGTCCAATTATGATTCAGTATTTGCTAGGATTTTTTTACATTTTTTAGGAAATTTTTTGGATTTAGTAATTACATATATATTATTATTGATTATATGTCAAGTTCCGATTAGACAGATATATCACATCATCATTGACACTTCGTATAACGGCCTTTTTAAAGAAGACATTGCAGTTTAGTTCCAAAACGATCCGCTTGCAACCTTTTACAATTGCTTTATTCGAGCAATACAACATGCACAGCTAAAGCCTCTATAAGTAACGGTTCATGATAAATAAGTTTTCTACCAAGCTTTTGTAACAGCACACCATATGAATCCCTAACCACATCTCCCACACCCGATCGTCCCATCTTTAGGTCATATGCTCCATCTACATTGACTTTAATGAACCCCTCATGTTGTGGTTGCCACTGGTCAGGGATTCTTAAACTCTATTTACGACATTGGCTATTGCTTGTAAGCAGTGCTCTCTTGCTATTCAACCCCTCAAACTCTCGTAACATTGTTTTCAATTGGTGTATAGTCTCCATCACCGGAGGATGATTTTCCATTTATTTATAGCCTTATTTTGACCTTTTCAAAAGCACCAATAGGTATAGGCCATCTTAGTCAGAAATTTTTCTCACACTAAACCTTTGATGCCCATGTCATAAAACATATATCCAAGCCATATGTCTAATGATGTTATCCACTGCTTATCAATCCTAAAGTATAGCATTTCAAACCAAATACAAGACATCCATTCACATTCAAGTAGGTTATGTTCTGTACTTTCTACCTCCTTACAAAAACCATTAGCACACACCTTCTTCTCATCAATATTCTTTGACTGCAATAGAGTTAGACAGAGTTCATCATGGGAAATTTTTCACCTTAGGAAGAAACTTAATGTTCTGCCTCCCTGTCCAAACTCTCTTATTAGTTAGATAAGATGTTGAATAGTCTTAAATCCCTAGCATCTCCTTCTCCATATGAGCGTAGGCTATTTTGAAAATCACTTATCTTGTTTTCTCGTGGGGGCAGATACACATATCGTCATGGGAATTCTCTGTTAGATCAGATCAATATTTCCATACTCTGATTTTACCATCACATCCCACCTTCCATAACATCCCTTTCTACAACTCTTCATTCCCTCTACAAGGTTCCATCACATCCAAGATTCTTTCCTGGCCTTTCTTTGCATTCGAAACATCATCCTTAAAGTATGTATAATCCTTCCCACACTTACCCAGGAAGCCCGAGTTTCGTTAGAAAGACCAAGCTCTATTAATTAGCATAGCAACGCCATGTTAAAATCTGCTAGATCATTGAATCCCATTCCTCCCCTTTCTTTCATATTAGATCAATTAGTCTCCTCTAACTTGCCCAGTGGTCCAATTTCGCTTCCTCCTTTTGCCTCCACACCACAACAACGTTGCTTCGATACCACTTTTATTTTCTCACGCCACCAATTAGGTAACTTGAAACATCTCATCATACAAGTAAGAAGAGTAGCAATAATATCCTTGATCAGTACCTCCTTGTTTGCTCGTGAGCATAGTTGTTTTCTTCCAACTCTTCAACTTCCACAGAGTCCTATCAGCGAGGCTACTAAGCACTTCTTTTCTTTTCCTCACCCACTCAGTCAGGAAACCACAGGTATTTTCCAGCTCGGACTAGATTTTTTATCGCGGTTTGTCAATACAAGATCAGAAAAAGGTCATTTAGACTTCCCTTTTTCTCCAAAAATTCAATGTAACTTTTCTCAGTCGAGAAATTCTATGTACGTTTGCTTAGCTATGTCCTGCGTACATTTCCTTCGTTAGCTCCAATATTCTTCCATCCATATGTCTTTTCGATTTTTTTTAAGGCTATTCCTTCATGTTTGATTGGTATGAGCCCTAAGCCCACACTCTGACCGGGCCAGCCCGCTTAGGCCCATGGGGAAAGCCCAGCGTCCTCTGTAGCGCCCATAACTGGTGGCTAGCCTATGGCGAGGCAGTTGGCCCGTACCACTGACGATGCCCACGCCCTGGAGATTGCATCCTCGTGATTTGTGTGGATTTATGATTAATTTATACAATTCCTCAAATGTATATAAGGACTTGATGTAATCAACTGAGAGATATAGAAAAAATCGCCCTTCACCCTACGTGTTCACCCTGTTCTCTACGTTTAGAACTCCAACATTTGGCACCGTCTGTGGGAACGAACAAGAAGCCATGGCTCAAACCCGCAGCAACCGAAGAACGGCTAGCTCCACTCGTGAACAACCCCCCTGCCACACACATTGCCCCACAACCTCCACCCCGTGCCCGACCCTATTGGAAACTCGACGAACAACCCTCCCCGTGCTGAACCCGAGCCCAACGCTCTAGTCAGAGCCTTCCCCGCTCACACACGTCGAGCTGTCGAACAGTTGATAGAGTGACGCGTTGCCACCCTTGTGGAAGCTGCCATGTTGAGGCATCAGAATGAGTTGCAAGAGGGTGCCAGGGACACTACAAGTGCAGTCCGAGTCCCTCCTCCCGTTGCGGCAGCCGTAAGCTCACGCCTGGCACCTGCCTCCTCGGAAGACGACGCCTCCCAAGCCGGCAACAGTATGACCGCCAGGGAGGTGCAGAAACTGGTGGAAGATCGTGTAGCCAGAGCCCTTAAGGAGAACAACCGCGGCCAATACGGCCTTCCTGCATAGAGGAAGATGTCACTAGCCCATTCTCCGCAGAAATCCAGGCGGCCACCTTTCCCCACAAGTTCAAGGTCCCGCAAATAGCCACTTACGATGGTAGAACTGACCCCCGCGACCATCTCCGTACCCACATCAACTCCCTCTTAGGGAGGGGAGCCACCAACGAGATTCAGTGCCTCCTCTTTCTGGGGACGCTGAAAGGCTTTGCTGCGGATTGGTTCTACTCACTCGAGCCAGGGTCTATCCTCGACTTCCCGTCGCTAAAAGAAAAATTCCTGGAGCGCTTCGCGGCCTCCCTTCTAATAAGCGCACCCCGATGGACCTCTTCGGGATGCAGCAGCGAGATCGAGAATCTCTCCGCCACCAGTATGAGCATTTCATTAAGATGGCAACCGAGGTGGACGACTTGACCCCGTGGGAGAAGATGGCAGTGCTCCAACGTGGCCTAAGAGATGACGAATTCACTGAGAACTTGATCATCGATTTGCCGAGCGACTTTGCTAACCTAGCAGCGCGCGCCTAGGGGTTCATGACTATCGAAGAAACTGACTGGAGGTGGAAAGACATGAAGCGCAAAGAAGCCGCCACTAGTCGGCATGTTGAACGAGGAGCTCGAGATAACAAGCAGGAAAAATTCACCCTGCTACTTGCCCCACGCGCTGTCGTCTTGGCCGAAGGCGAGAACCAACGCCTAATAAGAACACCCCTCAAAACCAAGGAGACTCTGGGGCCCGACATGGACAGGTACTGTCGTTACCACAGAGCAGCAGGCCATGACACGGAAGACTGCAGATAGCTGAAGCTCGAGATTGGTGCAGGGAGGGCATTTGCAGGAATACGTTCAGTGCCCGCCAGCCAGGAACACCTGGCTCCAGGACCCCGAAAAGTAGAACCAACTTCCGAAGCGGCAAGGGAGCGAAAGGCCGGACGCCAGAGACCCGCCCCAGCGAGAACATCAGGGGATGATACATGTAATCATCGGCGGGCGCACCTCCACAAATAAGCACCTGGCCCTTGAGATGCAATGCCTGGACTGCGACTATAGCTGCTCGATCACATTCATGGATAGAGATGCTGAGTCTGTACCTGCCTTGGTGAGAGATGAAGCACTGGTAATCATAGCCGATGTCAGAGGATTCGAGGTACGACTGATCCTTGTTGACAATGAGAGCTTGGCTGACATATTGTACTATGACGCCTTCAGGAAAATGGGCTATGCGGACACGGCCCTCTCTTTCGCCGAGACACCACTAGTGGGGTTTAATGGTGGGACGGTCTACTCACGCGGAACCATCACCCTGCCCTTTGCCTTGGGGTCTGGGGATAGGACTTCGAGCTGCATGGCCACCTTTCTGGTAGTGGACATCCCCTCCGCCTACAACGCCATCATGGGGCGACCCACGCTGAATGCTCGTTGGGTAGTACCGTCCACCTACCACCACATGATCAAATTCTCCACTTCCCAAGGGACTAGAGCTATCCGCAGGAACCACCAGGTGGCAAAGCGTTGCCATATGGCGACTCTGAAAGAGACATGTGTTCGCCCCTCCCTCTAGATAAGGCCAAACTCCCGTGAGGAAGCTGAGTGTCCTGCGCCAATGGGAGAGATAGAGGAGATTCCCCTCATGCCTACACGGCGCGTCAGAATTGGCACGGACCTGAGTCCCACCTGTAAGTACAATCTCATAACGTTGTTGCGTGAGTTTTCTGATGTGTTTGCGTGGACACCTATAGATATGACAAGCATCGACCCATCGATCATCACCCACCACCTCAAAATCAATCCAGGCACTCGACCAGTCGTCTAGAGGCGGCAACCCATGGGTGCGGAGCAGTGAGAGGCCGTCCGAGAGGAGATAGCAAGACTCCTGATTGCAGACTTTATTGAAGAGGTCAATTTCCAAACATGGGTGGCCAACGTCATCTTGGTGCGGAAGCCAAACGGAAAATGGAGGATGTGGGTAGACTACACAGACCTTAACAAGGTGTGCCCCAAGGACGTCTACCCACTCCCCCTGATAGATCAGCTGGTAGATGCCACAGCCGACCATGAGCTGCTCAGCTTCATGGACGCATAATCAAGATACAACTAGATCACATTGCATCTGGATGACAGGCAGAAGACGGCGTTCTACATAGGAGACAGTATCTACTGCTACCCTGTTATGCCCTTCGGCCTCAAAAATACGGGAGCTACGTACCAACGTTTGGTCAACCGGCTATTTGCTACTCAACTGGGCTCTACCATGGAGGCATATGTAGACGACATGATCGTCAAATCCAAAAGGGCAGCAACACGCTTGGATGATTTGCGAGCGGCATTGGACGTAATGAGGCAGCACAACCTCCGACTAAACCCAAAAAAATGCGCCTTCGGTGTAAGGTCTAGAAAGTTCTTGAGCTTCATGCTCTCGCACCGGGGTATGGAGGTGAACCCGAAAAGATCAAGGCCATCGAAGATATGAAATCCCCTTCGACGATTAAAGAAGTTCAGCGCCTCACGGGCCGCCTGGTGGCGCTCTCTCGTTTCCTCTCCAAAGCAGGAGACAAGTGCTTTCCCTTCTTCACACGGATCAAAGCAGGCAAAACTTTCACATGGACATCCGAGTGTGAGGAGGCTTTTGTGAGCTCCCCACCGTGCTTGGCAACCCCCGTGATGGGGGAAACTCCGAGGGGGTGAGCGAGGTCGTGGTAAGCTCAGTCCTGGTTGTGGAAAGAGAGGGTGTACAACGCCTGATCTATTACGTAAGCAAGGTTATGATCCTAGTAGAGTGGCCCGACATGCCTATGGAGAAGTTCACTTTGGCGATCATTCTGGCAGTGTGAAAACTGAGACCATACTTCCAGGCGCACTCCATCACTGTTCGAACAGACCAACCCGTAAAACAGGTCCTCCGCAAACTTGAGTTGTCGGGGAGAATGGTGCAGTGGGCCATCGAGTTAAGCGAATTCGATATCCTTTTTGAACCAAGAGGAGCAATCAAGGCCCAGGCATTGGCGGACTTCATAGCCGAAAATACAGAGCCGAATGACGCCCCTGTTGACCCGCCGCAGGATGTTTGGGAAGTGTTAACCGATGGATCCTCTACAAGGGGCGCCGCTAGTGCCGGATGTGTGATCATTCCCCCAAGAGGGCAATCACTCACCTACAGTCTTGTGCTCTCCTTTCCGGCCACCAATAATGAAGAGGAATACGAAGCCCTCATCACCAGGCTCTTAATAGCAAAAGGAACGGGAGCGCACTGGGTCCTTACTAAATGCGATTCCCAACTTGTGGTCGGCCAGTTAAATGGGGAATACGAAGCCAACGAAGAAAATAAGAAGCGCTGCTTGGGAAGGGCTGAAGAGATAGTCCGTCAGTTTGACGAAGCAAAGATTGTCCAGGTCCCACGAGAGGCAAATCATTGGGCGGACTTGCTCAGCAGAACGGCCACCGGACAAACCTATTCTTCCCTCAAATTCATAAAGCAGCGCCGCATTTCGGAGACATACGCCTATAGAGATGTTGTGCACCAGGAATGAGGAAAACTGGATGACCCCTATTATCAAGTACCTGGAGGGGGATCACCTTCCCGCCGACATGGTCAAAACTCGACGTATCAAACTGAGGGCTGCAAGATGCACCTTGCTAGAGGGCACGCTCTACCGCCGCGGGGTATCCCAGCCCATGTTGGGATGCCTTGATTCAAAAGAAGCAAATTACATGCTCCGGGAAATCCACGAAGGAATGGCGGGGAGCCACCAAGGAGCCAAAGCGGTCTCTAGAATAGCCCTCTGGCAAGGCTATTATTGGCCCTCCATGCTGGACAACGCTCAAGCTTTGGTTGGAAGCTGCCTGACTTGCCAAATGTTTGAACGCCACCCCACTGGCTATCCCACCGAGCTGACCGCCATGACCTCGCCCTGGCCCTTTGCACAATGGGGGATCAATATATTGGGGTCATTTCCTATGGCTTCAGCACAGCGCCGCTTTCTTTTTGTCGCGGTTGACTATTTTTCCAAGTGGGTGGAAGCTGAAGCGGTCACCACAGTTACAGACAAGGCACCCCGAAAGTTCGTACTAAAGCACATCATATACCATTTCGGCATCCCACACGTCCTCATCTCCGACAACGGGATGCAATTCAGAGGCCGCGCCTTCCAAGAAATGTGCCGGGAGCTCCGGATAAAGTAGCGCTTCACCTCAATGGCACACCCCTAGACAAATGGACAGGTCGAAGTCACCAACCAAACCCTCCTACACGGGTTACGCATGCGGTTGACCATCCTCGGAGGGTCTTGGGCCGAAGAGCTGGACAACATCCTGTGGGCATATCGCATAACACCCCGCGCCGCCACCGAGGCGACCTCCTTCTCCCTTGTCTATGGGTCGGAGTCCGTCATCCCAGCCGAGCTAGCGGTGAGCACTCACAGGGTGACAACATTCAATGAGGCAGAAAACGATCGTATTCGCGGTGAAGACCTGGACCTCGTGGAAGAGAAGCGGATGGAGGCCCTACGAAAGATGGACAGGGCAAAGTGATTGGCGGCACAATACTTCAACACAAGGTTCGGGCCCGACAATTTAGCATGGGAGACCTGGTCCTCCGCCAGAACAAGTTCTACCGTTAGCACCAGTCGAACAAGCTCACCCCCAAGTGGGAAGGATCGTACCGCATAGCAGGGATCCCACACTCTGGCACGTACATCCTATAGGACATGGAGAGTCACACACTACCGCACACCTTCAATGCTGAGGTGCTTAAAAAATTCTCTTATTAAAGCTTGTTGTTATATGTTTATTTTGTGCCTAATAAATCTAATCCAGGCATTGAAGGATACGCCTCAGCTAGACCGTCGCCCCTCGCTTTGCGCCGTTTCAAAAAAAAAAAAAGACCCCAGCAACCCTGGGGCAACAAAACTTCTACGACCCAAGGGCACGCTCAACAAGTCTAAACTAAAGATCCCAGCGACCTTGGGGCTTTAAGACTGCTGCGACCCTGGGGCACGCTCAATAGCATCTAAACTAAAGACCCCAGTGACCCTAGGGCAATAAGACCTCTGCGACCTAGGGGCACGCTCAACAACATCTAAACTAAAGACCCCAGCGACCCTGGGGCAACAAGACCTCTGTGACCCAGGGGCACACTCAACAGCGTATCAATCAAAGACCTTCACAATCCAGAGGCACGTAAACACTTGTCACTCGACAAAGATTCAATGCGGAAAGAATCTGTTGTGCTATAAAGAAAATGCCAACACTCACGACATGGTGGTGATCTTACATAAAGGATGTGTTGATCATCAATGATCATTCGATATGGCGCGACAATAAAACATGATATATGAAAAAGCATCATTAAAAAAGCACCGCTTTAGTCTGGTCGTTCTCGATTGCTCGGTATGACGCGTAAATAGGGTATCATGCTCCCCGATCTCATCACTCTTAATCGGTATGATACGGCGTCAGAGTAAGAACGCCATAGCACTTTGGAATAGGCAATTATATGAAAAGGAGTGTCACACTACTTAAGTCTTTCGGCTCTTAAGCATTACGAAAGCGATAGACAAGAGGCGTCACAACACTTTAGATTAAAATACCAAACAGTAAGACAACAGGTGGAAAAGAACTTGAAATTTTATTTACTAGATGTTGGTTACAACTGGTGCTTATCTACAGCTAAGTCCTAGTCCTTATGTAGGGAGGAAGCTGCGACGCGAAGAAGCTCGTCTAGCTGGCACACTAGGTCAAGGCTAGAGATTGTGGAGGGATCGACGCTGGGATAGAGACATTGCAGACCATCCCTCACAGAGCCAAGTGACTCCTCAAGGGCTTTACCACTACGCCTCGTCAGCTCCTCCAGGAAAGTGTCACTGGACTTGAAGGCTCCCACAGCCTCTTGTCCGGCGCGCTCCATCCCAGCCAGCTTCTTGGCCTCTGCTTGCAACAGTGCCAAGGAAGAGTCACGAACCTGGCTCTCCAGCTGCTCCTTCTCCGCAGCCCAGAGAGCGTGGTTATTATCTTTCTCTGCTCTCTCCGCAAGAAGTTGCTGCTGCAGGGCCTCCTGCTCTGAATCCCATTGGGTTTGAGCCACTGCTAGCTGCTCCTTCAGCATCTCCGCCTCCTCCCTAGCGTCGCATATCTCCTCCTCTGCAATGTCATCTTGGGACTTCAGGTCGTGGATGCTGCAGTGCATGTCCCTGCGTTGCCTCTGCCAGTTCCTCCGCTTCCGAGTCAGGCGCTAAACCTGGGCCTCGAGCTCAGGGATGACAGAGCCCTCCTTCCTCCACGCCTCCATCAGCATCCCAAGAACCATGGCTCCCTGAAAATGATCAAGGTCAGCGTCCCTGCATAATATATGGATAAGGATTTCAAGGTATACTGACTAACAAGGAGTGGTAGCGGGCATAAGTGAACAGTTCATCTCGAGACTCGATAGCGAGGAGCTCTATTTGACAGCGTTGGAGGGTGTCGGTGAGTTGGAGCTGGGTCTCAAGATCAGCTTGATCCACACTTCACTCAACCGACAGTAAGGGAGAGCGCAGGTCTTCCGCGTGCCCTACGCTTCGCCCCTCCAACGCGCCTCCAACCCATTCGCAGGTACGCCCTGCTCCAAGGGACTTGATGTTGCAGGCGCCGGCGCCGACCAGTCCCCGAGCGTCTCCACTAGAGGGGCGTCCACCTCCAGGGGTATGGCAGTAGGGGCAGTGCTATCAAGTGCAGGTACCCTGGCTCGCACTCTGCGAGCCCTTCGGGATAGCGTCGCCCCCTCTTCCACAGGATCGGATGTGGAGGGCAGTCCGCCCTCCGACACCGCGCGCCATTCCCCCGTGCAAGGGAGGAAGAGATCACGAGGATGTCTTCCTTCGCTTCATCTCGCTTCCTCTTCCAGAGCCCCTGCAGCGCCTTCTCCTGCACCAACAGGTTCCTTAAGATGAGGGCTCATTCACCTTTCTCTGAAAAAGCAAAAGAAAGAAAAGAGTTAGAAAAATTATCAAGACATTTTTGGGCAGCCCACACATGTCAACGTTGACGCTCCACCTCCAGGGGGCCTCAGACACGAGACCGCACAGGAGCAGTTTTTTGTCGGTGATCATGCTTTTAGCGTTGATCTTGACGCCACGAAATTTCTCAACACGGGCCCGCTCTTCTCTCTTCATAGATCCCCAGGGGTCCCCATCGCGGAACTCTGCTTGAGGGTCTTGGCGCCACTTCCAACCTTCAGCATCCTTCATGAAGAAGAATGAATCCTTCCATCCTGAGTTGGTGGACTCGTAATTCGTCACAAGCGCTCCTTACAGCTTCTTACAGTGTGGTTGGAAGTGAAAGTATCCCTCTCCAGACTTTTGAACCAACAAATAGAAAAACCTAAAGAGGAGTCTACTAAAGGCTATCTTCTGCTCTCGGGAGTAGATGAAGAAAGCAGTCCACACGCGCCAGGAGGTCGGGGAGAGTTGTCACGACGCCAGGCGGTAGTACTTCAACATGGCCATCACTGGCTCAACTAAAGGCCACCGAAGGCCCGCCCTAATCTGCTAAGGGAAAATGGCTCCCCCGGGTGGGGCTCTGAAGGCTCTTCGCCCTCTGGAAATCGAGGGGTGAAATCAACCCCTATCCTCCCTAGTTTTAGAACGGTGAGGAAGTGAGAGGGAGTGAGTTTATTTTTGAAAATCTCCTCACCTGCAGTTGAGTCGGATGGAGTCGGACGGCTGGAAGACGCCATGGTCTCGGTGGCCGGAGAGGAGGGAGTAGGAGAGCAGTTGAGACAACGAAGAGGGAGAGAGGAAGTTTGAAACAAGAAAACTGGGAGTGCAGAAGATGAAGTGAAAGGCCGAGCCTACACCCCATGCCTATGAACGGACGTGACGTAATCAGTGAGTCTGGGGAACAGAAGCGACGGCATGCCCCCTCGTCTGCCCCAGGCACCGAAGCCTCATTATGGCCCCCAGACACGTGTCTCCTCAAGGAAAACCCCACACCGCCTAAACCCAAGCCAGTTTCCCGCGCTTCACCGCACGTGAAACTCAGGGGCAAGTGATGGGTATGGGCCCTAAGCCCAGACCCTAACCGGGCCAGCCCGCTTAGGCCCATGGGGAAAGCCCAACATCCTCTACAGCGCCCATACCTGGCAGCTTGCCTATGGCAGGGCAGTTGGCCCGTATCACTGACGACGCCCACGCCCTGGAGATTACATATACCATGATTTGTGTGGATTTATGATTAATTTATACAATTCCTCAAATGCATATAAGGACTTTATGTAATCAGCCGAGAGATATAGAAAAAATTGCCCTTTACCCTACGTGTTCACCCTCTTCTCTACGTTTCGAACACCAACAATGTGCAAGCTTCAATCTCTAGCCAATACTTCGATTGTCGATTGAAATGAAACGATCGAGATATTCCTTGAAGCTGAGTAAGTGAAAGCCAACGGAGAAGACATCCCTCTTCACATTAGATTTGTAGTCTAACGACCAATCCATCAACGTCCACAATTCTGCCGAAAATCCATTTCTTTTTCTTGGCAGGCTTAGGTCATCGTCCATTTCCAATGAAGTCGAGAGCACCATAACCAAAGAGCCAAGACGTTTACAAACTTATCCATGTCGATAACTCGTCAGAGAAACTCGTCAGAGAAACAATTCCTATCATCAATTTTATGAATCTTGCAATGAATTGAAAGATCTTATCGCTTTTACTTAATTTGAAAATCCAAATATTTCTAGGAAACCTTAAGTTGGATAATATTTGCTCAAATGAAAAATCAACTAAATCATTAAAATTTAAAATTTTCCACCGGTTTATAGAAAATCAAGATTATATCCAAAAATTTAAAACTCATCTTATATTTACATACCTTCATATTTTTTCGATATGATATAAGCCTTTCATATCACCCATTTTTTTCCGGAGAGAAATGAATATTTTCTTGGAGAACATTACGAAGGTAAATTGTTGTCTAGCTTAGTATAAAGTAATATATATATACGTTACAATAATTTTATTTATCATTTTTAATTAAATTACAATATTCGCCCTTTGCATTTGCTCTTTTAACGTCTATTATGAGTTTCTTTCCCTTGGATTATTTTTCTTGACCCGTCCATGAGTGTAAACGAAATTCAATAGGGTCTATTTAATACAAGCTCTATCAATTCCATTTAAAAGTAAAACTCTCTTAATATAATTTTCTTATTCACAGGATGTAATTTCCAAAAATAATTCAAAATTCCTCATGCAATTTTATTGAAAATATAAATATGTCACCCCAACACAAAACATAAGTCCTTAAAATCACAAATTTACCGATGTGAACTGCTCCTTGAGATCCAAAGGGAAGGAGTTCATCAAAGAGTATACACACATCCAACCAAACCATGGACATATCTAAGGGACAGCCTTCCTCCCCATCTCCACTCCTCTGTAAGGCAAGTCTTCCTCTTCTTCCACAAACCGGGCCCAGTACCAGTGCGACTTCCACACCCTGCTCATCTCCTCGATCGGAATGCCCTTCGTCTCGGGAACAAAGAAGTACACAAAGAGGGACATCACAGCCACGAAGAAGGCAAAGAAGAAGAAGAGCCCAAACTTGAGGTGGCAAAGCATGGAGAGAAAGACCTGGGCTATTATGAACGTGAACACCATGTTGACTGAGACGTTGATGCTCTGGGCAGCTGACCGGATCTCCAGGGGGAAGATCTCGCTAGGCACTAGCCACCCCAACGGTCCCCATGACCATGCAAATGCCGACACATAGATGCAGATGAAGAGCACGACGATGATCGAGTACCACTTGGGCAGCACACCGGGATTCCCATCTACTCCGAACTTGGACCAGATTGAAATTCCGACAGCAAGCTGGATTTTTTTTCAATGCAATGTACAGTGCTTTATGTTACTGAAAAATAAAACTAGCACAAGCATGCTGATTTACACGAGGAATCTGTTGCAATATCCACTGCAGTTGTACTGACAATTAAACTGTTGGTAAAATGTATTTTACAGACAGATATTTTACTGATGGATTCTTCTTATTTTACTCTGAAAATTGACCATGACCAAACGGCAAATTCTTTATTGTGTTCTCAGGTTAAATAATTTGTGGAGAATTTCCATTGAAAGCCTATGTTACCCACAAGGGAGGTGTAGCATTTGCAAATGAATATGATCCATGCCCATTTAGCAGCCTCTATCAGATGGACTTCCTGCTTTGAATCTAGAAATAGAACCATGTCGTAGTTTGTTACCTGGCATATGAACATCTGGGTGCCACCCTCAAGGAAGAGAAACCTCCTTCCCCACTTGTCGACTCCATATATCGACACCCAAGTGGCCAGAACATTCACCAGACCGGTGATCACAGCAGACATGAGTGATGTGTCGTTCCCGAACCCAATCGAGTTGAAAAGCACGGGAGCATAGAACATGATGACGTTAATGCCGGTGAGCTGCTGGAAGAACGGGATCAGTATGGCCATAGAGAGCTGAGGCCGGTACTTCCTCTTCAACAGATTCTTCCAAGGGTGTTCCACCTTCTTGGATGCCTCACTTGCAGCTACAATATCATTGAACTCCTCATCCACATCGTCCACGCCCCGGATTTTTTGGAGTTTCACTCGGGCCTCGTGGTGCTTGCCCCGCTCGACCATCGAGTTTGGGGTTTCGGTGAGGATAAGTGACCCGGCGGTGATGATGAGGGCAGGTACCATGGCCCCTCCTAAGCTCAGCCTCCATCCCCATCCACCCTTTATCTTGGCGAAGAAGTAGTTCAGGACATTGGCAATGAGGATGCCGATCGTGATCGATAGCTGGAAACCAATGTTGAGCGCTCCTCGGTACTTGTATGGAGCCATTTCAGAGAGGTAAAGCGGAACAGACTAGACCAATGAACAAAAAGAGGTATAGAATGTTAAATAGTCTCTAACAGGAGAAAGAACTGAGACTCGCTGCTACGCTGATTCGTCAATAAGGTTCAAAAAAGAGGTTTTTTTCCTTTTAAGTGAGCTAAAGAAAATGAAACTCGAATTTGAAATTCGGAGAATATAAATTTGACTGTAAAGATATGTTAAATATTTACCGTATCACCGTGCAATTATCTCGCCTAAGAATTTCTCACAACAACCCTAACATTACAGTGCATGCCAAGACAGACCGAGACGACCTTCTAGTTTCTACGGCTATATCAGACATAGGCATTGAAAAGCCAACATTTGTTCCTCTCAAAAGTCAGAACATGTTCCTAACAACAAATCCTTGGCTAATTCTTTTTCGTGTAGCATGAGATAAATATCAATATATTTGTGGCAGATAATGAATTGGCTTTTTATTAGACAATAGTAAGAAATGATAATTAAGATTTTTAAAAGATTTAAAAAGTTTAAAGGCTAAACATCAATCTACCTTTTTGCAATTTTAAATAATTTTTGGATATTATTCCATTGAGAGTAAAAAAAGGTCGATTAAAAAAATTATAATAGTCTCATAAAAAATATGAGAATTTTATAACGTATAATCTATCGTCTTGATGCAATTGTTGTTTCGATTTGATCAGTACTAAATCTTCGGATTTTTCCTCTTCCACGTATTTTTTTTTTTTTGGTCGCCAGCCACGGTATCCAAGCAGGCCCCACCAGCGGTGAGATGGCATCTTTCAGCCAACCATACTTGACTAATCCGTTGGTCGCCCCGGGTCGCACGCCTGGCAATGGCGGGTGAGGCTCCCAAGAGGGGTGTCTGCGTACGTGAGGTCTCGAACCTGAGACCTCCTTAAGCGGCACCGAGCTGCTTACCACTCGGCCCAACCCCTCTTGGTCTCTTCCACGTATTACGGCTAGCTTAGTGAGTTTCTCTGGGGCATGCTGATGTGACGGTTCACATGGCCATTAATCACTTGTACATTTTGTGTATATTTACCTGATGAGTACAAGCAAATTATAATTTTCAAAAAAAGATAAAAGTCAAAGTAAAATGGCAAATATATTTATAAAGCTTGTATATTTAATTATATCAACTTATTTTTGGATATTTAAACCAAATTTTCTTGACATGACGAGCAATTTTTTATTACCATCTAAAATACTAATTATTTGAAATTACTTTATCAGTAAATCTAAGAGAATCATTAAACTAAAGTGGCGTTTGAATACAGCTAAAACAAGAATACTTCGTACCGAAATTTGAATTTAGTAAAAACTTTCATTACTCTATTATATACATTTAACAAATTTTACTACTAATTCGATAAAATCAAATTTCAATTTATCTATAGTAAAACTTGTACGGAATTTCACTGTTTTTGAACTTTGATTGTAATTCTTTATTTGTGAAACGGCGTTTGGCTTTAATTCATTTCCCTTTTTTTTTTTGATAGAGCCTTTAATTCATTTCCATTCGTGTCGATTTATTGCGAAGGGAACCGAGTAAGAGAACAGGTGTATTAGAAGACCTGATTCGCGAACCCGATGCCGAACCCGAGGAGGATGCGGCCGAGGATGAGCATCCAGACCGCATTGGCGAAGCCGTTGATGAGCGCACCGGCGCAGAAGAGGACTCCGCCGAAGAGCATGGAGAGGCGGCGCCCGAAGCGGCGGGTGACGGTGGAGGCGACGAGGGATGAAGCCAGCGCCGCCAGGTAGAGGGAGGAGGTGAACATGGTCAGCGTCTGGCTGTCGTACTGGCAGTACTCATTGGTGTTCGAGTCAGCCTGCTGCTTCCTGTACACCGACGGGAAGAACTTCTGCAGGAACGACGGCATCGACGTCACCCCACCTAATATTGCATCACAAATACCAAAAAAATAGATAAACAATTTATGCTTATTATTGTCATGCATCGAACTGAAATTTTTTTCCTGTTTTCTTTTTCTACTCAAATAAATGGTGGAATGATTGATTTCATTCGACGAAACAAGATAATTTACCAGAAATCCCGATATCATATCCGAAGATGAGGCCGCCCATGGCAGCGACGATGCACGTCACGAGCACGAACGCGGTGAGGTTCCCGGGATATTCTTTCCCATTGCTGGGGGCTATCCCTCCGACTGCTGGCATTCTTCCGTCAGTTCACGACCAAGAGACCGATATCGAGCAGAGACAGAAGACAGTAGAGGAAATCGCGAGGAACACAGCCTTAAGAGTGAACCGTTGGAGAGGAAGGAGGGGGAGAGAGAGGAGATGGTCTTTTTGACAGGGAAGTCAAGTGAATATATAAAGAGGACGAGGATAGAGTCCGAGATTTTCATGTTGGATATTTCTGACATCTAATGACTAGATTTCCTCAATTGTCAAGGGGGAAAACTTATCCAACAACAAATTGAATTTGTTGGCCTTACTATTTATCCTTACTTTTGTTTATTTGGTAATAAGTAATAGCGTTGAAGGTATGAATCTGCCTCGATTATAGACAACGCATATGGGGATTCAGGAAAATTAAAAAGAAAAACAATAAATGGAAGGAATATTTAAGGCATTTTTAATTTTTATTTGAAATTTTGGATAACAATGATGAGGTGTAAAATAAAAATTTAGTGTACTAATTCCTGATGTTTGTTAAGGTGAATAGGATGTGCGTCTTTTTCGTGAGAAAGTGCACAAGGTAGGAAATTTGATTCCCACCTTCAGCCATGTAACCCTTTGGGATCGGAGGCCACCCGCACGTGTGTCCTCCACGTGAACTTATTGAGTTTACAAGTTTTTGGAGTGTTCATGGTCTGAAGAGAATAAACTCATCGATATCAAGAAAATAATATATTGAAATAATTGTGTTAAGGATACTATTAGACCATTAGGCGCATCTTACCTTTTTTTTTTACAATTTAAGAAAAATGGTATTGATGATGAGGATTAAATCATTTTGCTACAATTAAAAACTACAGCTGTGATTTCTAAAAATTTGAATATTGAAAGTTTAAGCATACTATATATCACTTCATTACTATGCAAGTCAAAACCATAGCACATAGATCCTATAACATTATACTGCCTTTATTTATATTATTATATAGGAGAAATGGCAATATTTATTCTCACTTTTAAACTGCCAAAAGTGCTATTGGTAAATTAATTTTTAACAAATAAAAAAACAAATGGAACGAAATTGTAAAATTATTATTAAGACAATAAGTACCGCTTGAAATTATAACTACTCTCTAATCTTCTCTTTTCAATTATATCTTTTTCTTTTATTAAGTAATGAAACTTTTTTATAAAATTAAAAATTTTATAAAGATTAATATTTAATTACAAAATAGTAAAAAATATCGTTACAAAACAAAAATTGTATAAATTTATAATCAATTATACAATTGAGAAGGAGAATGACAAAGCGGGAAAGATAGATGTGAGGGAACGGTGGCAGGTGGAAGGAAAAGTAATACACACATATATATATATATATTAATTATAAAAGAGGTTATATGTCAATTAATTTATTATTTTTTCATGTACAAAGGAGGCATATGAGCCTATAAAGGGATTGAAAAAACAGAGAACAACTGATATAGAGAGGCTTCCAATAACAAAAATTGAATCAATGGTCTCTTGATATCGGGTCGAGGATCATACAAGTATGTTAAGTCCCTTCTCTCAATTGTTTTATTATTTTTAATTGGGATGAAAATTTATCCCTCTATATAGGAGGGATAGAAAAATTAGTTCTGAGAATTTTACTCATCCATTTCATTTATATTTGATCGTAGTATTGAAAATTAATATATTTATTTCAGTGGATGATTCTTTTTACTAAAAATAATAAAATGAGCAATCCTTTAAAAAAAAAAATCAACCATTCATTTGAAAAAATTATCCATTACTCTCGATATTTTACTCTGCTAAACTCATTTCATTTCCATCCTTTCGATTTTTATTGTATCAAATATGACCTGAATACGAGCAGCCCCATCGATTATACAGTAAATGGGTTGATACATGAAATTGTTAAACATAAAGTCAGCAATGAATTCCTCCATAGGAATATACGGAAATTCCATAATTTGGGGGATGGATGAGCTCGTGAAGTCATCCCCTCATCTCCTGCATGCCAGCTTGAGAGGGCATTGCACTCTCTTCGAAAGTCAAAGGCTTTACCCGGGGAATCGTGTCGACGGGTTCCCGTCACTAAAATCTAAATGGCTTCAGATGGAATAAGGTACCAAAGGATTCATGCACGCACTCTGGGAATTCGAGTCGTTTCTTCTATCGTCAAGCACAAATTACAATTAGATAATGTCACCAAATTAAATGTACTTTTGATTTGAAGATAAACAAGCAGTAATTTAATGGATAATCTTTAGTTTGCAACGTCATATCTTATCTATTTATATTATTATATATAAATATTGAGAGTTTTTTTATATATTTCTTTTTATTTTTTGCGTTTGGCTTCTATCTAATTTACATACTATAATATATGGCATGAATCTATTTTATAAATTTCTCTAGATTAAGCGTAAAATAATAATTTTATTATTATCTTCTCCTCTCACTCCAAATTTATAACTTTTACAGTAAAAATCTGTTGTTAATTGCTAATATTTCCTATTACCCATATCACTCGATATCTGAAATTGCTTTGGCACGTTACCCGATAAAATAGGGTTATCTGAAATTTTCTTGTTCCCAGCGAAATATTTGAAAGGATGAATCATATTTGGCTATGTACTCTTAACTGTGTGGATTGCCTTGACAAAACGGGGATTTTGATCCCTTATTAACTTTATTATTTATATATTGATGAAAAATGAATATATAAATTATTAAATAAACTTTAATTATAGTTAGTGTTCATAAATTTTAATTTTTAATAGATTAAATATGAAATTAAGTAATAAATTTTTAAAAAATAAAGTAATTTTATGCATAATAAAACGGGTGAAAGGTTTGTTGGAGAAAATTTATGCGAAATACGAGAGAAAAAGTGATAGTAATAAAATATCCGTGAATTGCATATTAGTTAATTTTTCATCACGTCCATATTTTTTCTTAATTTAATAAATATTGAAATCAATTCTTATACGTTAATGAGTTGTTTATGAAATCGAATAAGGCACCAATCATTCCAATCGTCTGCATATATAATATAGAATATATTATATATATATATATGCACATGTATTTATTGCATTTTGGATAAAGATGAATGTGCTATGGAAGAGAACAGCTCCCGTCTCTTTAATTCGAACCGTCATGGATTTCTCGCCGAAAATGAAAACATTCACCGCTGTTTGGATCTGTATAGTTTGTCGATTATCCATCTCACTATCGTGTAATTGGTTCTTACATGTGCTTACGACTTACGAGTTATAAGATTTTTTATTTGGTTTGGTGGTTTGGTTGTTCTCGACTTTGGGGGTAGTAGGCTAGTTTGTCCGGGCCAAATCGAATTATCAAAACATCAAGCTAGAACATTTGATGGGACCGTATTTGATGTTGTCGACAAAAGGTTTATTAGTAACTAAACCACCAAAATGGCACGCTAAGCACATCGCAACTCATATCTCTTCTCGATTCCCTCTCCCTCGGTGTAACTCTCTTTATTCCAGAAATTTCGAGGTAGAAACTGTTTAAGGTTAAATTATTTTATCCTCCGGTTTTATACCTTTATGGCTATCATGGACCTGAATCCACTTGCTTGTGCCATAGATATATTCATAGTTTTTAAAACCGGACCGGGCCGGAAACCGGTCAAGGTATGGGTTCTTGGGTTCTTGGGTTCAACCGGGGTTCAATGGGTCTAACCGGGTTTTTACAAATAGTACTTATAATAGTATAAAATTAGTAATATGAATGTAAAATTGTTATATTCTATACATTAATTTATAATTTCAACTTTACAAATAAGATTTTTATATTCTATACATTAATTTAGAGTTTAGGTTTCCTTTTTTTCTATTTTTGACTCCTGTTTTTTATTTTATTTTATTTTTTAGATTTTTTCGTTGACCGGTTCCTTGACCGGTTCTTATGGGTTCAGTGAAAACCCGGTCAGACCGGCCGGTTCACACTGTCCAACCCGGTCCTTGATGCAAATGGAGTAATTAGTGAAACCGGACCGGGCTGGGGTCCGGTTCCCGGTCCGACCGGTTCGACCGGCCGGTCCGGTCCGGTTTTAAAAACTATGGATATATTACTTAGTTTATCGGGTAAAAAAATTCAAAAAATTAGAAATTTAAAAAATCGACCGAATTCAACCCTAAAAGTCCGAGTTTTGGGGATCTTACATAAATTTCGGTCGGTTTTTTGAGTGGAGGAAAGTTTGATTCGGAGAAGTTACGCACTGGCCTGAAAAGCTGGCAAGCTCAAGCCGCCAAATTTGCATATATACATATTCATTATATATATATATATATATATTAAAGTAATTTGTTTAGAAGTATGATTAATTTTTAATATAATAGAGTAAGAAATAATAGAATCCTGTCCAAATAAATAAAATACTAACAAAACAAAATTTAATATATTAGATGTGAATATTTTATCTATTTGGAGTTGAGGTGAAAATTTTTTTAACACCATCAAAATAATGAGTTTCAAAACTAACACCATTTTATAACACTTTTTAAAATTAGCACTACTATATATATTAATTTTACTAATTTTTTCATATTCCCCAAAACACCCTCCTCATTTTCCCTCCCACCTGCACGCCTCTTCTTCCCCTTCTCTTCTTTCTTCTTCTTCCTCCCACTGAACTGCCGCCCAGCAACCCGCCGCCGGAAGCCCGAAGCCCACCGCCCCCGACACCACCGACGCCCTTGCCACCCTCGACACCACCGACGCCCCAGCGCCCCTGACACCCTCGACGCCCCCGACGCTCCCGGCGCCCTCGACGCCAACGCCACCGACGCCCCCGGCGCCCTCGACGCCCGACCCCACAGACGCCCCTGGCGCCCTCGACGCCCTCGACACTCGACGCCACCGACGCTCCGACGCCCGTGGCAGGAAGAGAGCGGCAAGAGGAGGCCCCGACGCAACCGACGCCACCAACCCCACTGATGCCCGACGCCCACGTTGCCGACGTCGCCGTGAGGTGCTTTTCGCTGGCCGCCAGTCGCTACAGTTCGTTGCCGCCGGTGGTCGCCGCCGCCGTGAGCTTCGGCCAGAGAAAGGCAGAGAGGGAGAAAAGGAAAAGTGGAGGGATTTTGAAAATAAAGGGTAATATGGACTTTTCCTATAATTTGGTGCTAGTTTTTGAAATATTTGTAAACTGGTGCTAGTCTTGAGAGAGGAGGGAGAAATAGTGCTATTTTTTCCTATTAACACTTTGGAGTTTTTATAAAAGATCTCAATTAAAATTCTAATTTCATCATAATTATATTAATATCAGGGCAAAAAATACACTAGGATGACTCAAAATAGTTTTTGATATGGTTTTTTAACTCGAAAAAATCGGTTTAAAAAAATTGTTGATGGATCATTTACAAATAAAGTCACCTGATTCATACTACTTTCACCCTAGTTATTGGGTAAGTGTATTGACAATATCTTAAATATTAAGTAGTGGACTCTATAAGAGATTGGGCACTCGTACAATTTTAAGTTGAAAAGTGGTGTTACCGAATTGTTTTGGCACCTATTTTATGATCGGTGAAGAGAGGATACGAAATAGTAATATTGTTAGCGATTTGAGAAAAAAGATTTCATAAATTCAATTCTTTTCGGTAAAATTTTTCCCTACTCTAATATTTCCTATTGATCCTATTCCTCCCTCTATCAGTTAGAGCTCCTCCTAAACTTTTTTTTTTTTTGTCAGTAGACCTCCTCTTAAACTTAAAAGAGAGAGTGACAGAGTGGTAGATCAGGTGAATATACAATGTAACTAGTGAAATTTAGTTATTATTAAATTATTTTTTTATTTTTATTTAATTTAAAAATCTTTCAATGGCTAACTCTTATTAGTTTATGATACCACATCAATACTATTACGTGATGCACCCGTTGCGCACAATAGTCTCTCATAGGATAGACATTTTTTCCACTGAAATTTAGTACATAAAAAGTTGAACAGAAAGTTGGATTATTTTTAAAAAGAATATTAGAAAGAGGATTTGTGTGTATATGCATAACAGTGTGCATGTGCCATGTGAAACTAATTTATTCCCATGTTGTGTGATGCATTAGAGAAGACAGATAAAGATGAGACGACGCACCGATATCAAAGTAAGCTACTAACCAAAATGTGTAAATTCATCGAAATGAATTGGTTGAAATGATAGAATATCTTTTCACTATAAGTAAGATTTCGGGTTTGAATATTATAAATAGAGAAAATTCACCTTAGAAAAGCCTTAACTCTTAGTGGAACCACTAAACTTAAACTGAATTAATTAGGATCCGTTAAATTTCTGAATATCAGTGATACAGAACGAAATAATATGTAAGTTCCAGTCACAATTGAAAAAAAACAGTAGTCCTACAAGAAGAGTTGACCATTCTCTTATTTCTTAGCTGTTGCACATAGTGTAGATTCCTCTGCCCGATTCTTTCCTTTATGCGACTTGTCAAAATTTAAGGATTACAATCATTTTTCCTTATGTTAGATCCCATATCAATTGGATAAGATAATAATCATGTTTTTATAAGATAATTGAGTAGTAGCACGATAGCTAAGATTTTTGAGTGGAAGCGGACTCGATTTCTTGTAAAGCCAATTATTGTAAATAGTACAATATATGAGTGTATGACCGCACAATAACCATTGATGTAAACTCAAACTCATCTTCGGTAGTGCCACACTGACGTAAGCCCAAATCCGTCTCTGGTAGTCTCCTCCAGCCCAATTCGCTAATTTCATCAAAAGGTCTGCTCACAATATTACAATATTCAACATAGTATCAGACCTGGGTTAAACCCCTTAACATGCTACGCATGAGAGTGGGTATTAGATATGACATTGATTAGATAAGATAAAGATCCTTACTTTATAAAATAATTGAGTTTCACCATCTCATATCGTAGGATTTTGGATAGAATCAGGGCAGGTTTATGGTGAGACCTACTATTATAAATAATATAATATATGAAAGCATGATCACATGATAACCACTTGCGTAAATCTGAATCCTTTTTCGGCAATCTCGTCCCAAGCAAGTCCCTGACTTGATCGATGTTCCATTCACAATATCACAATATTCAACACCTTTAAATTTTATAGCTCCTAACAATTAAGAGAGGCAGAAACTCTTTTTTTTTTTAAAACAATTTCACCTTCCTCACCTTAAATTCTTTTCCTGTTTATTGCATCACCATCAGATATTTAGAAAATGTATTAGGCCCTGACTGATTTAGATTCGAGCCGTATCAACTAAAAAATAAAACTTTCACAATCATAAGTTTTCTATCTTTCACATGGCTCAACCTAACGCAATGGAATTTTTGTCTGAAATTTACATATTATTTATTTGTCTATGTCTATTTTCTTAAACTGATTTGCTATGTAAGCCAATTATTCATGCACAAAATGCCAATCATTCTCAGCCATTTTATTCTGTATAATCTACCTTTACTATCAGTAAATTTGGAAAAAAAAAAAAAGGGACAAGTCAAACACCGTAAACTCTTTTCTACGAATCAACACATATTCTTGGGGTCATCGCTTTGGGCAACAGAACTCCTGCCCTTCAAGCGTCAATTTCTTTATTTTTCATTTATATTAATCATGACAACTAGTTTAAAATACAAGAAATTAAATACACTCATAGATATAGTATATTAGCTGTAGCATCTGTCGTTTTTTAAATATGGTTATGTATAATATTAAACAGAGGAAGGTGTACACCACGATGAGTGGACGTATGTACAACCCCAGGTCTAGTAATAAGAAGAAGGTGAAGTATCATTCTCATCCAATCCTCAAATCCTCTCCTAACCAACTTGCACTTATAGGTTTACTCTACCATGTGGGTTTGTAGGCGTGATTGCATGGCTGTGGGATTAGTCGAGTAAAGCTTGAATATATAGAATTTTTAGTGTCATTTTCCTGTATTATAAGTGTTGGAGGTGTTTTTTCTATTTCAAACTAATCGATTTGAAGCCCACCTGCTACATGGTGCCAAATAATGTTACATACTTGCATTAATTTGGAACATGTGTTTAACAGCAATCATACTATACAACAAAAATAAAAATAACATAAGATAGAAAACATTGACGGGGAAGGAGCACCAACGACAGCCATTTCTGCATTTACGAAATTACCTACAACCACTAAAGTCACCATTGTGAGAGTCTATGGCCCTATCCCTTCAGAACTATTGGTTTTATTTTTTTTTAAAAGCCCCTTTTAATTTGGAAGGCTGGGTCGAGACCCCCATTACCATCATCCCAACAAAGTTGTTGGCGGATCACTAATGTTTTTGGCACCTCCAATTTGAAGGGTAACACGATCGCTCAGGAATCATTCACCTTTTCAAAATTTGAGATCCATGAGAGGTCTAGATTTCACATGGGCATTAGTCACCCATGAGACCTATAGCCCACCTAAATCAAGAATTGTGTGAGATTTTGATTTCAGAGAATTGAAGGTCCCACCAGCGATCACACGTTTCCAATTGGAGTTGTCGACGACATTGGGGGTTGTTGTTGATCTTGTTAGGGTAGCAGTAATCATTGACAAGGTTTCATTGGTGACCACCATCCCATCAGTTGAATAGTGATTTTTACATTGTAAGGGGGGCTTGAAATGATACTCCTACCATCTCATCTTCATTTCTCTCAACAAGGTTGTAAATTCGACCATTACTAGTGATGCCTCCTATTTCTACGGTTTCTTCCTTACTTTTCCCTCCACTTCCTCACCTAGATTGGTCCAAAAGCCCATCGTCATCGGGTCAACTTTTTCTATCATATTTCCTTGCTCCTCTTTCCCAAGGAGCCCATCACAAGAATCAAGAGTGTAATGTCTATGTGGAATTCTTGCAATTATAATCCTCTCTCTGTTGGAGCCCCAGCTTATTCCCTACTGATTACCTTCCACTCCACCCGACCCTTCATCCTTACCACGTTAATCACCCAACCTTGTTCCCATAACCCAACCCACTCGAAGGTAGTTGGAGCCATAATGGAAGCTTTCAACACCGGAACTAACTCGTTGCAGGGGGAATCTCCTTCTTTACTTCTAAGGCGGTCCGCAGAGGACTTTCCCCATGAAGCATCGAAGGAGCACTGGACACCTACCCAGCTCAGCTCACAAGCATCTCCCAAGGGTGTTCACCAGTATACAACAAAATGGAAGAACCAAGTAAGGCGGGAACACCAGGGATCCCACTGGAGGAGCTTTTCAAGACGCAAATGGCCATGCGTGATGATGAGGAACTACTGGAACTTCCTGTCAATACAGAAAGCGAGATAGAATTAAAACAGCAGGTGCTAATAGTCAAACCACACGGATTTAAATCCCCGCCTATCAAAATTGTGGCAGCCAATTTGCAGAGAGCATGGCAAGGCATCAAGGGAGTCCAGATCACGCCTAACAGGTACTTCAAGGATACGACAATCTGCATTTTTCAGAGTACCAAAGACCTGGAGAAGGTGCTTAAGGCCGAAGCTTGGTCAGTCCGAGGTTCTCACCTCTTACTAGGGCCATGGGATAGAACCATTCCCATAGAAAGAGTCCCACTAGATGCTGTCAATTTCTGGGTTCAAATACGAGGAATGCCACCAAATATTATTTCTCCTCCTAATATTAAAAAGGTCGCAGCAAAGGCCGGTGAAGTGCTAGAAGTTCAATGGAAGGATCCGACCACACTGTGGCATTCAGTCCCAAAAGCGTTGATCAAGGTTCAAGTTACTTCCCCCTTAGCCACAGGAGCTCACTTACGGACAAGCACTGGCGAAAAATTGTGGATTTACTTCAAATATGAAAAGCGTTCCACCTTCTGCTACGATTGTGGTATACTGGGACATGACCAGGGAGTGTGCAAGAGGGAAGGAATATTCGAGGCGAACAAATATGGCCCATGGCTCAGGTACAATGAGATTGATGATATTCCGCCACCGGATCTAGATCTTACTCAAGAATCCAACCCCCCGGAACCCGATGTTGATGAGCAACCTACAGAGGAGGTGAACAGTGAACATTTCAACAAAGGGAAACACAAAGAGTGTCCCATATGGCAAAAAAGTCTACGCCCAAAGTCTATGGCCGTACAAAATAGGCAACAGCAGGCCAGCTCTGGAGAAACAAGTACTAGGCCATCAATGCAGGGTCAGATCGGGCAGGTCAATGGGGAAGCGCAGAAAGGAAATGTGACCGTTACTAAGGAAATGGGAGCAGAAGAGCCAGGGACAGAGGAGGCAATGGAAACAGACAATAGGACAAAAGCAGCCCAGTGGGCCCAATGGGCCTACTTTAAATCCATCCAGGAAAATATTCGGGCTCACCTTAAGGAAGGTTCTATTTTTAAGAAAAGAAGGCGTGGGCCAGGAATGGAAGACTATATTAGCGGGGCCGAGAGGTATGCTCCGATTCTTAAGGAGTTGTATGAGGAAATGGATGTGGCTTTAAAAGAAGATCTGGTTAGCATGGTCCATCAATCCAACCCATATAAAGCCAATAGATCTACCATGAGAGTCAGAATCAAAGAACTGGAGGACAACTCTATGCAAGCAACTACTACACCAGCTCCTAACATTGTCCAATCGGCTGGGGTGGCGGGCCTAATCTTGCCCCCACAATCGCCATGAGTCTAATAGCATGGAACTGTCGAGGGATAGGAGGAGGCCCGACAGTTCGACAACTAAGGCTCCTCCAACGAAAGTACAACCCAGGAATGATTTTTCTCTCGGAGACAAAAGCAACTACACAAAGATGTGAGCAAATTGCCAGACGATGTGGAATGCAAGGGATGAGCTGTGTTGAAGCAACAGGATTAGCTAGGGGTCTGTGCTTGCTATGGCACCAAGAACTCGAGGTACAAATCTTGCACAAATCTAACTCTATGATACATACCAAGATAAGTCATCCCATTTTACCAAATGATTGGTTGCTTACATGCATATATGGTCCTCCCTATCCACATCTAAAGCAACAATTCTAGAACTTATTAGGGCAGATGGCTGAGACAATTACAGAACCATGGCTATTGATTGGTGATTTTAATGAAATTAATTGCTCAAAGGAAAAAAGAGGGGGTAGAACATTTGGTCAATCCTCAACTCAGTACTTACAAAACTTTATTGAGGCATCAGGGTGCATTGATCTAGACTTCATAGGTAATCCTCACACATGGAGGAACAATCGAGCCGGCTGGCGCATGTTAGGCAGAGATTGGATAGGGCCTTAACAAATGATACCTGGAGACTCCTGTTCCCCAAAGCTGGCGTGCTACACCTCCCTGCCTCACAATCTGACCATAACCCCCTCTTGCTTAAGCTGTGGCTGGAAAACTCTCCAAATCGTAGACCTTTTCGCTTCGAAGCAACCTGGCTCAGGGACCAAGAAAGCAAAAATGTAGTAGCTAGAGCTTGGAACAATTATGTGATAGGATCGCACCAATATAGACTGGTGTTCAGGCTGAAAAACACAAAGAGACATCTAAGAACCTGGAATAAGTTGGTATTCGGAAACTGTCACAAAAAGATTGATCTTATTCAAAAGCAAATTGACACGATACAGCAAGCTGAACCTTCTCTGGAAAATAAACAAGCTGAATCTCTCCTACAGACACAATTAGATGAGGAATTAGCGAGGAGAGATACCATCTGGAAACAAAAATCGAGAGAGCTATGGGTTAGAGAAGGGGATAGAAACTCCATATTCTTTCACCTATCCACCATCATTAGGAGGAGAAGAAACCACATTTGTGCCATAAAAGACGAACAAAACAATTGGATCCAAAGCTACAATGAAATAGGCGACTACTTTCTTAGGAACTTCAAGGATCTTTACAAATCAATTGCACCTCCTTTCCCAGAGGATCTGGAAGGCTTTTTTGAGAAAGTCATTGATGAGCAAGAAAATGCAAGTTTGATAGAAATACCCTCTGACGAGGAAATCTTTTCAACACTCAAAACTATGCCATCCCTAAAATCCCCAGGACCAGACGGTATGCCAGCCATTTTTTACAAGCATTATTGGGAAATAGTCAAACATGACCTGATTGCAGCAGTAAAACAATTTTTCCAAAATGGCTACCTCTTAAAGGAATGGAATAACACATTCATCACTCTAATCCCTAAATGCAAAGGGGCATGCGCTTTTAAGGATTTTAGACCCATTAGCCTATCCAATGTTTGTTATAAATTAATTTCGAAAATACTCTCAAACAGACTGAAACCTTTCATGGACAGAATCATTTCCCCACACCAAACAACCTTTATCCATGGTAGATGGATCAATGAGAACGGTCTGGCCGCACAGGAAATTATCCATTTTATGAACAAAACCAGAGCCAAAAAGGGATTTGTAGGACTTAAAATTGATTTGGCTAAAGCCTTTGATAGAGTTGATTGGTCTTTCCTACTCAATATCTTAAAACTATTGGGATTTCATATGACATTCATCAAATGGATTGAGCAATGTATTTCAACAATTTCCATGTCCATATTGCTGAATGGTTCTACCCTAGGCTATTTTAAACCTTCCAGAGGTATACGGCAAGGAGATCCTATATCCCCTTTCCTCTTTATCATTGTTATGGAAACATTGTCAAGATTATTCAACAGGGCTGAACAGCAGGGGAAGCTTAAGGGCATTAACATCAGTAGAGGAGGCCCAACAATTAATCACCTCTTATTTGCTGATGATATTCTTATTTTCGCCAAGGCAAGCAATCAGGAAATCTTAGGCTGCAAGGACCTACTAGAAAAGTTTGCTAGTTGGAGTGGACAATCTATCAACTGGGAAAAATCTGGAGTCTTCTTCTCCAAAAGAACCAAGCCAGATTTAAGAAGAGAAGTTAAACAGATTACTGGGATGAGAAAGCTAAGGATGGATAGCAAATATCTGGGCAATCCCCTTTTCATCAAGAGAAAGAAGGCAGAATCCTTCCAATTCCTTTTAGATAAGATGGCAGGGAGATTAGAGTCCTGGAAAGCTAAGACACTCTCTTGGGCAGGCAGAGCTACACTGATCAGGTCCACCCTGAACAGCATTCCCAACTATTCCATGTCATTATTCAAATTGCCTACAGCTATTTGCAGGAAAATAGACCAAATGAATTGCAGATTCTGGTGGGGAAAAACTCAGAGCCAAACTCACTTTTACGCTTCTAAGAGTTGGGATATCCTCTGTACACCTAAAGAGAGTGGAGGACTTGGGTTTAGAATGGCCGAGGACCAAAATAGAGCCTTACTATCCAAAATGGCCTGGATACTAACAAGAGATTCCAGAAGCCCTGCCTACAATCTAGTGAAGCATAAATACGGCAATTTCCTCCACCTCAGCTCCAGGAACAGATCTAACCAGTCCATTATATGGAAAGGGATGCTAAAATGCAGAGACACACTCGATAAAGGAAGCCGATTCTCCATCAGCAATGGTGGGAAGATCAACATCTGGCAAGACAAGTGGATACCTGGTGATCCCTGCCCTCTCAACCTTCCTCCCAATGCAGATGAACACATCACCAACATGAAAGTCAGCGACCTCATACTACAGGATCCTCAGAGATGGAATACTGAGCTGCTGAACCAACTCTTCGATGACAGGACATCCAGAGCAATAAGATCAATCTTCCTACCACAGCAGCAGCAGGAAGACAGGCTAGTTTGGGAAAGGAACAATTCAGGGGAGCTCTCGACTAAGTCCTTCTATTTACTTGATCAGGAGAATAGATTCAATTTCTCAAATAGGAATTTCTGGAAGAAACTATGGAACCTAAAGCTGCACGAGAGACTTAAACTCCATTTGTGGAGAATAGGGAGTGAGTGTCTCCCCTGGGGTGCCGCAGGGGAGACTACCTGCCCGCTGTGCAGGGCAGGACCAGACTCCTTCGAACACCTGTTCAATCAATGTGTATTTTATAGGGTAGCTTGGAGAGAATCTCCATGGAAACTATGGAACATTCCCATCCCTATAGATTCTCCTATGGCTTACTTGGAATTTTTAACTAATCCTCCCAACACATTTACCCAAGGCGTAATTCCACCAAAGGACTTTACACTATTTGGTGCCTTGCTGCTTTATTACCTATGGGATCTCCGAAATTCCTATTTGTATACGAACTCTGAGCAGGACCTATTTGTGTTTCTTTCCAGGATAAAACGGTACTACGTGGAGCAAGGGGGAGGACAGGACTACACTCACCCAGAGGAGCCCAAACAGAAACCCCAAGAGGATGGGAATGCGGAACATGTACTCCACCGAACCATGCAGGCTGGGAGACCACCACAGACCAGCATAGAAGAACAAGGCATCATCAATATTTTTACCGACGTTGCATGGAAAAACAACAATACAGGACTGGGAGGTGTCGCCCTCAATGGAAACACAGAAGTCATCACTGGTTGGTACGAAAAGGCCTGGACAATCAGCCCTCTGCAAGCTGAAGCCCTAGCATTTCTGAAAGGCATCGACAAAGCCAAAGAGAACAATTGGGAAAGAATCAAGATCCACTCAGATGCACAGAACCTGATTGCAGCAATCAAAGGATTAATACCCGTACCTTGGGAAATTAGGTGCCAAGTTGAGGAAGCTAGGTGTCTCCTTGAGACTTTTGCTTCCTGGAGTTGTGTATGGATACCTAGAAATATGAACTCCCTAGCCCATCATTTTGCATGTACGAGAAACTCGGATCCACAGAGTTCTCGAACCCTAGAAGATGGAAGGGGTATATCTCCACATTTTGAACTGGAAGCGGTTCACCTGCCTATGTTATTTTAATTATGAAGTTAATGAAATATTACCCTTATCAAAAAAGAGTGTAATGTCTATCTTTCAGGGAGTTGATGGATATCTTAAAGGCTTCGTTGTCATGGATGGGTAGGGAGCTAGTCTTCATATCCCATTTCTGGTTCAGTTCCTATATTTAATATTTAAGACATGCATTATTAGTGGTGTGCTCCCAAGCTTGTTAGAAGCTTTTACATTGGTCTTCTCCTCATCCTCTAGCAGGGGCGAGTTGGCAATCCTCCGAAGGGTTGCAGCATACCCCTTTTTTGGAAGCCATCGAAAATAATAGGCAAAGGTCCCTTTAGGTCGATCTTGGTCTCAGAACCAAAGACAGTTGTGGCATGAGTTTGCTGGGTGGGTTTGGTTGTATGGCAGGACCTCGTTGTAGGTTCATTTCCCACTGAGATGTCCTGATAGAATGCTTCTTTAACTTGAGGACCTATATGGTACTGGGTTCACAAATAAAGAATTAGGGGAGACACAACAATCTATCTCCAGTACGACAATAGATTTGCAATAATGGTTCTAATCTGTTCCTCCTCATTGGGATAGGTAAAATTCCACCGATTTTGTTCAGAGGATCGACAGTTCTTTCATTATCTTATATGTTCCTTTGGGTGACAAGGATTCTAATTTGTTCTCCTCACAAAAGTTTTTTCAATATTTTGTCTTCATTATTATTGCCCAGAGGATTAGAAAAATTAGGATATGGGAAATGGGTACCCGAAGAGGAATGTATGTGGAATAGCACCTGATTAGTCGCGACTCACATCAACATCATTATTTTCGTCCTATATAAATTTCAAGATAGTTCATCGGGAGCATCATAAAGCTTAGTTTTGACAAGTAGTTCAATTAGTTCAGAAGTTTAAAATAAAAAACCGGGTAAAGATGTGCTATACACATTGTTTTTGAATGCACTCAAATCGAATCATTAAAAAAAAAAAAGGAAGAAGAAAAATACAGTCATCCTTAGTGCCCACAATCCTACAAGATAGTAGTCTCGACTGATCACATCATCAGACATTCTACTCATTCTAATGTAGTCATGAAGATCAATTGGACATCCTAACCTAGGCAGCAGAAGATGAATCATTTTATCACCATGACCCCTATAGAGGTGCCTTTGGATGTTCATAACTCTGGGAGACATTTTGACCTTCGAGCTGACACCGAGTTATGCTATTGGCTAGGTATCCAATTGTTGATGAAATAAGAATTTTGATATACCCAATGTCACTATACGAGATGGAAGTGACATTGAAGGGCGCTTAAGAGATCGACAAGCTGGACTTTTGTCGTTTAAATCAATGAAGCAACAACCTTATGAGACATACTTTCACGATGTTCTGAATATTTCTATAAATGCATTCTACTTAAATCATTGAATGTGGTTGGCTCAGGGCCGTGAGCCTCTCCCCCATGACGTTGGGCGTGGTATGAACTGTTAGTCCCAGCACTACGAGACTCTCACCGGGTTCTCACTACAATATCGAGTGCTACGTAATCTGCAACCATGACATGAGGATTGGATCGTTAACCATTTGTGGAACCTTGATTTCCTTCCCCACAGAATTAGGAAGGCATCTAGTGGAGGTTGGTTAGTATCCGTGGTGATACGAGATCTGGGATTTTGAAGAATTCGAGCCCTTTGGGTCCTTTTTCTCTAACGGCTGGTCGTGTCAATTGTCACCACCTCCACCACCACCTTTCTTGTTTAGAACAGACATCTATTTATACAATTCATGAAGAGCCATTTGACACTTTGTGGTAAAGAGTCTTTGAGCCCTTCATTTAACTGACAGCCATTCGGCTATTGGTGACGGAGAGATGCTCGACTATACATGATATAATATGGATAGTCATTCGGCTCCGATAAAACTGATGGCAGGTCTTAACACTTTCTTGGCGACATTCATCTCTTAATTTTGTTTGGTTCATCATTTAACTCATTGCTGTTCAGCTCTTGGTTACAAAAAACTTTTCACTTGCTAACGTTGCCATTGATGTCTTGGGTTTTGTGAATTGTCGATCAGCTTATCATTTAATAAAGTGTCATTTAACCAATAGAACCATTCAAATTAATGCTTACTAGTTTGCCTCAAATCCAAATCATAATCTTTCTAAGGTCTTTGTTGGGGGCATTGATCTTTCTTGACCATCACAAATTCGATTGCTTTGAAGGACCAATTACATGAACTGCTGAGTTCAACGGTTTGTTCCTATCACAGGAGAGACCCATTCGTGCCACTTTGTCAATTTAATTTATGAATGTCAATGGTTTAGAATGGAATGGACCTACACTTACCCAAAAAAAGGAGAAACCTATTGGAGCTTCAAACTCCTAAAGTCTCATTCTAAGGACAACCATGGTGTCTGCTTAGGTAAAATCTATTTTTATTTTTGATTTATTATTTTACGCCTGAAGTCTCGTTCAAACAATAATTATCGTATCTACCTAGTTAAAATCCATTTCTCTATTTTTTATTTGTTATTTTTTTCAGTGTGTTGATTTGGTTTGATATTACACCCCTCCTTTCTATGGTTCCTAATTAACTTCTCTAAATATATATAGAAGTAATTATATATTGAAGTCCAAAAGTATTGACTTCCAATAACATAACAAATTCATCTAAAATTCAATCATTGAAGGGCACACAAATTTTTTATATTGAAACAGAGTGAGATACATTTCTTGATTGATGCAAAATTGTTTCCATTTTCCATTCAAGTTTGTTTTATTTCGATCCATTACATTGTATTAATGAGTACACTGTACAAATAATAAACTTTTTACTTTTAATATGTAAACAGAGATGACTTCAAAGACGATATGTGGAAATGGGAGAAATTCAACCTGCTCGCGGCAATTCTAATCAAGAAAGGATTTCCTAGGCAAGAGACTTGGAAACCGGAGAAATTCAACGCGATCGCGAAAATTCCAATCAACAAAGTATTTCTGAGATAAGAGATGTGAAAATGGGATAAATTCAACCTACTCGTGACAATTCCAATCAAGAAATTATTTTCTACGAAATAGACATGGACACTAGAGAAATTCAAGTTGATTTGCCACGAGCAAGTTGAATTTCTCCAGTTTCCACGTCTCTTGCGTCAAAAATACTTTTTTGATTGGAATTGTCACGAACAGGTTGAATTTATCCCATTTCCACGTCTCTTGCATCAGAAATCCTTTCTTGATTAGAATTGTCGCGAGCAAGTTGAATTTCTCCAGTTTCCACGTCTCTTGCATCGGAGATCCTTTCTTGATTGGAATTGTCGTGAGCAAGTTGAATTTCTCCCATTTCCACTTCTCTTATCTGAAGTCAACTCTATTTACATATTAAAAGTAAAAATTTTATTATTTGTACAATGTACTCATCAATGCAATAGTGTAATGGATAGAAATAGAACAAACCTGAACGGAAAATGGAAACAAATTCACATCAATAAAGAAACGTATCTCACTCTATTTCAATATAAAAAATTTGTGTGCCTTTCAATGACTGAATTTCAAATGAATTTATTTTGCTACAGGACGTCAATGCTTTTGGACTTCAATATATAGTTAGAGACTTTTGTGTGTGTGTGGGAACCATAGAAAGGAAAGATGTAAAATAGCAAATCAAATCAGTTCACTAAAAAAATAGCAAATCAAAATAGAAAAATGGATTTTACCTTGGTAGATATGATGGTTGTCCTTTGAACGAGACTCTAGGCATAAAATAGTAAACTAAAAACAAAAAAATGAATTTTACCTACGTAGATAGAATGATTGTCCTTTGAATGAGACTCCAGGCATAAAATAACCAAAAATAGAGAATTAATTTACCTGGGTAGATACAATGGTTGTCCTTTGAGCAAGACTCCAAACGTCTGAAGCCCCAATAGATTTCTACCTTTTTTGAGTAAGTGTAGGTCCATTCCATAACATTCCAAACTATTGGCAATCATAAATTAAATGGACAGACTAGCACGGATGGATCTCTCCTGTGATAGTAACAAACCGTTAAACTTAGTAGTTCATGTAGTCGGTCCTTTAGAGCAATCGAATTTGTGACAGTTAGGAAAGGATTAGTGCTCCACAAAGACTTTAGAAAGATTATGATTTGGATTTGAGGCTAGTGAGTAAGCATTACGCTGAATGGTTCTGTAAAAGATTATAATTTGGATTTAATTTTCGATAAGGAGATACAGAACTCTGTGATCCCCTCAGCCAGTTCATAGGCTTGCGGTTAGTTTATTATACCTTAATGATATGGTATAACATACTTTCCCTATTTAATGCCTTAATCCAAAAATTTCAATGAACTGAAATATTCTACTTTATATAGTTGTATTGTACTCCTATTTATTTCTGGTTCACATACTGCAATGCTTTATGTAGAAATGGAGATAAACTCTCATAATATCGTGTGTTTTACACACGATTATTAACTTATGAAGTATAAAAGAACTACATTGCCAAATGTGTATGATCTCCAGACTTTATAATTTATTCATATCATCCTTAATAACTTGTTTCATTGCTTGACCTTCTACAATTAAAACAAGCATTGAAAAATAAATAATTTTATAAATTTTTAGAATGACAACTTTATGAGCCATGAAATAAGTAGATATCCCTTGATAATACATTCTTTGAATTAACATGCGCTATTTAATCCATATGTGGGGATTTTACAAATTTCTTTAACGGAATATTCATTTAAAAAATAATTCCTTCAAAAATAATAACTTGATTTGGAAACATATACGTAATTTTTCAAAATTGAAGATGTGAGAAAATAACTTAATGAAGGGATAACTTTGTAACAAAATAACTCCTTTTCTTTTTTTTTCCCTTAAAAAAATTGCATAGTATATCGAATATAAGCTGAAAACTGAATTAGTCCACTTAAGTATTATCAAGGACATTAATGTATAAGAATCATAGTACATTTATCACCTAAGCACATTGAAACTATGACACTTTATTGAGTTTTCACAATTATGTAATTAACCTAACTTTATTAGAACAATTTGTTCTAAAATTAACTTTATAGAATCCTTGACCCTTTTAGGATTTAAACTTTTAAAATTTAATATGAGTCAGAATAGGTTTTAAAATTTAACAGGGAAATATCTTATCCCATTTTACTCATTAAAATTTCCCTGAAACTTTATATTGATTGCTGATAATTTTAAGCCAAATAGATCAAAAGTTCTTGTACCAATAAATCATTATAGTTGAAATTTATAATCAAATAGCATAAAAATGCAATGTATTCAAAATAGCATAAAAATGCAAGGAAATAAATCAATATGCAATGAAGCTCACTACCTTTAGAAGTAAATTTATATATGTTAATAATAATCCACACATTTTATAAATTTACATTAGCCTTATATAGTAAATTCAACCTTCCTTTGAGAATAGGCTGTGAAAAATGCATGAATTTACTAGTGAGACAAGTGAATTCAAAAATTACGTTGAAATTGTCCCTAGATCATAATATCAAATTTACCTTTTCCTAGAGTAATCTGAGTCTTGAGGCTAATAGATGCCCTTTGAGACTAAACTATTAAACTCGCAACTCGATTACAATTTGATGCCAATAACCATATTGTAGGATAACTACATGCAATTTGTTTTAGATATAGTGTGCTTTGGCTCCCCTATACTCTTAAAATCACACTACATAGCATCACATAACCATCTTGTGGAATAAAATCAAAACACCCTATAAGCCGATCAAAATTAGTTTAGAGCCACACTGTAATAGATCAAAATCAGCATGAATCAAACTGAATTAGTCCATACAAAAATGAACTAGGCTGAATTAGATTTGATCTAAACTAAATAGGTCTAGTTGGGCTCAAACTAAAATAAGATAGTTGAAATTGAGTTTGAACCGAATTGAATGAATATGCAGTTAAGCTTGAGCAAGGTTTTCACATAATCGGCAATGAACAACCCATGACTGGTCAATCCTAGACCAGATAAATTAGACATAAAAGGATGATATCAATATTCATTTCTTTTTAGAACATGTAAATGCCTAAAATTGTCAGCCTTAATGGTTTAGCATGCACATTGTTCTATAACTGGGGTATGGCCAAATTTTCAAATCCGAAAATGCATCTTAATACTATGATCTTACACAAATCCTATGCCTATTTGCCTTAGTGAGTGTTATCCTTGAAGCTGAGGTTAAGGCCTTAACAGGAGCGAATCCCATTGTCAAGCAATTTATCTCCGCCAAAGAATTCAAGGGCATCAAGAGATTAATTCACCTTTTCATATAACAATTCCAGGCCAATAATTTATTTGTATTCATCCAATTCAATTCCTTTAAGTCCAACCTCTCGAATTCTTGTTTGGACAGTTTATGAGCAGCCTGTGCAGACAGAGATTGGAAGAGCAGAGACAAATTAAGACGAAATATATAAACATGAAACTAATGGCTTCTGAAGACCAAGAGTGGAAACCTATGTGCCGTTACCATGTTAATCATTTTGCAGCTTCTCAAATCAACTCAATGAAGTAGCCTGAAGCAAATCCAACTTTGTTTCTAATTTATACGACTAACCAAGCCTTGTACTTTTACTGATTCAAGCTAACCTTGGAGACATACCTGTTAAGCTCCTTCACAGCGTTGGAGAGCAACCGTTTCTCAATCAACAGCTTCTCCTGCAACACACAACACAGAAATAGAGTCAAGAGAGAGACACATTCACCGTAGCGAATCTTCTGTTGCTTAGTCAGAGTCACGATGAGTCGGCATGCATACCTCCTGCTCGGCTCAGGCGAGCCTGTTGATGGTGTCGGCAAGGGAGTCCACCTACGGCCATGTAGATGGCTAGCCCAGCAACCCTCGAGAAGCCCCTGTTGGCACTGGTTAATCGGGGAGAAGAACCACCTTTCGCCTCTCCTCCCCTCTCTAAAGACGCCTCCCTCGCTGACACTCGACCTTATGAGCGAGCGATACATCCCAGGCAGGCCGGTCTGCTGATCAGTTGAATCGAACAATTCAGTAAGATTCAGACTGGTAACAAAGAAGTAGAAGAAGGTGGAGATTGAGAAGCTCAAGAGGGATCGGGAGTCTTGGAGCTAGAACTCACCGGCTTAGAGTAGAGAATCCGCCAGACACCCAACAATCCTCGAGTTGAATCCATTGGATAATTGTGCAGCAGAGAAGACATGGAACTGTAGAGAGGAAGGTGCGGAAGATGGAAAGGACGGGTTCTTAGAGAGGGAATGGAAGTGAGAGGGGCGTTCACATTGACTCTTTATAGACACATGGCTCCCTGGGAGAGCAATATCACGCACGGCCCACTACTAAGAGACAAAGCGGACGAGGAAACGAGCAGAACAAAAAGTGAACTCGCCCTACTAGCTCAAGAAGGGACCCGATTTAAATAGACTTAGGATTGTGTAAATTTAAGAAGGAAATTAGTTAATTGCTTTCTCGTCCTCTTTCTTTCTACCACACAAAAACCCTAGCCGCTAGTCACTGCAAAAAAATTGCCGGTCTTTCCTCTGACTTTTACGGAGAAGCAAGCAAGATCATAACCGCAAATCTCGGCCACCACAAGGGAGAAACTGAAATCGCATATTCCACGCTTGGTCCCGGAACGCAGGCCCGAGCACATGATCACCACTCAGGCCGCGACTCCTGGACCCTAGTCCAAGCTTTCAGCCAACCGTCGACCATGTGAGCGATTGATGACCAAACGGCCTCGACCTTTAGTAATCGCTCGGAATTGATGGACATATCAGCGACAAAACCTTAATCGGGACCTGCCCGAATCCCTTTCCTGGGCGCGCCACCACCACCCCCATGACCCCGGCCTTCCCTCAAGGGTTTAACAACCGCCAAGGGCCAAGGAAGCTGATACGTGGCCATGCCTTCTTCCATCATAGAACAGTGAACTCCTTCCATATGACCGAAACTTCATAGGGCGAGAAGAACAATTCATGCATATAATTCATCCCGGGCATCAAATGCAAGAATTGCTCAAACTAAATTAAACAAAATTATAATATGTCATGGGCATCAAATTGTTGGTTTAATGAATCCAAACGAAATAGTGTGAGCCCACATAGCCCAAGGAATATGATGAAACACAAGCAGAATTTCACGTGACAGAGGCTTCATAATTTCATAGTTTTCATGCGAGGTAATTCACGGAATTGATTAACTTGAACCAAATCCTAATTCGTAAATCGTTAGCGATTCAAACGCATTTCACTCCGATATCAAGCGTAAGAATTTTAATACTAAATAATATTTTCAGATTGAATTCGTTAAGAGATTAAATTACTTAATTGGAAGCGTACCTTGACCAATTCCAGTATATGTCTGATTGGATCAGCCTCCCTTGATTAATCACAAACACACTGATCTAAAATCTGAAATAATAAATTGTGAGATTGAAAGAATATTCTAACTCCTTCCCTCTCTAACTGGAATGCTAAGATAGTTATTCATACCTTTATCTAGTACCTCTCAGAATAAGATTTTTTTTTTATATATATTTCCATCAAAAAGATATTATTTAACCGTCAGATATGAAATATATCACGCAGATACTAAATCAGATATTGTGGCATGATGGTCATCTAATAGAGATATTTATTTCTTTATTCAGATATTAAATATTCAACACATCTATGTATACAATTCATGAAGAGCCATTCGACACTTTGTGATATATAGTCTTTGAGCTCTTCATTTAACCAACAACCACTTGGCTATTGGCGACGGAGAGTTGGTCTGACTGTTCATGATATGATATGGATAGTCATTCAGCTCCGATAAAATTGGTGGACTGTCTTAACACTTTCTTAACGACATTCATCTCTTAATTTTCTTTTTTGGTTCTTCGTTTAACTCATTGCTGTTCAGCTCTTGGTCACAAAAAAATCTTTTCACTTGCTAGCATTGCCGTTGAAGTTTCGGGGTTTGTGAATTATCGATCAGCTGATCATTTAATGGAGTGTCATTTAACCAAAAGAACCATTCAGTTTAATCCTTACTCTTTCACTTCAAATCCAAATCATAATCTTTCCAAGGTTTTTGTTGGGGTATTGATCCTTTTCTGACCATCACAGATTCGATTGCTCTGAAGGATCGATTACGTGAACTGCTAAGTTCAACAGTTTGTTACTATCACAGGAGAGATCCATCTGATCCAGTCCATCCATTTTATGATTGCCAACCGAAACTCAGGTTTCTACAAGGGGGGTTTCCTAGCTTCTCGAGATAGGGCTGGGGGAGTCATCAACCTTTGGTGTCTCGAGGAAGGAACAAGCTGAACCCATATAAATGAATGGCCTCGCAAGCCTCGCCACTTCCAAGTAACTGTGGTCGAAATTAAGAGTCCATACTCGAGTCGGCGTATCTGTGGTGGACTTGTCTGCAGCCTCAGTAGAACACACCGGTTGGGATTCCTTGTCTGCTGATGTCTTCTTCAGCTTTGTGAGCTAGGACTCCGTTGTTATTCTCTTCATTCATAGGCCAATCTCAGGAAAGATCTTATCAAATAGTGTGTGAAGTTTCTCCCAAACATCAACCGGACCGAACTTACTGGCCGTGCTTCTCCAATGCTATGGTTTAGAAGTCATAGTTGGGCATGTTTAGATTAGAGTACTCCGAGACCTTACCGTATTTTCCGATAAACTTATTCCGAATTTCCTGAGGGGAAATGCGAATTGGACATAACAGCAAAGCAATTGCACAGATAATTGAAAAGAAAACCAGCGGCTTTCTCAGTCAGAAAACTTATAGAACAGGTTCCAGGTTTGGCATACCCCCGTGTGATCGTGAGCTGCCATGCAGGTTAAAATATGTAGCACATTATCTCTATCAGCAAGTCTCTATGTGAATACCCGTAATGTTTCAAGTCAATATTTAGATGGTTAAGGTCACAGGTTAGAGCTCGATAACTTGCTGCTCATCAGTTAAGCCATTATTTTTTGCCATGAATTCACTGTCAGTTTAACGGCTGTTGTATTTGCAGTCTTCTGCTAAGAATGCTATCCATATTGCAGATGCTGCTAATGAAATCCCGGATTTTTACCAGACATACCGTCAAAGTTACCTCCCCATACCAGAATTTCGGAGGTGGAAAATAACGACACAAAGGGTTCGATTTTCCTTGAACAATGAAACGAACTCCGATCCTCAATGAGCACCCCATCCTTCATGCATCTGGAAATCCCATCGAGCATATTCCCCTATCTTCCACCTTACTAATCAGTTCCCCGAGATAAACAGAAAAACAAATTCTGACTTGGCTGTTATAAGAGTTGGCTAATGGGCAGGATGTAAAAGTCCGTGTGTTCATCTGCAACCCAAGACAGTACTTATCGAATAAAAGATGAAACGAGTAGAACAGAAGAATCTACCTCGAGACCGCCACAGAGTTCATTCAGCAGAAAGATGATTTGTCCATAAGGATTTAACTCGTAGTCTACAGTAATAACTTACAAAAACGGGCTTGTGGGGCCACTTATTGAGCGGGAGTGGTAGCAGTTAATGGCTACCAAAGTGGTAACTCTGAATCAATCAATCAATCCAGCGAACCAAACTGAAATAGATGTCAAAACAAAATCTTTCGCCGTAGCTCTGATTAAAAAAAAAACAGAAAGAAACTGGCTTTAGATGCGACTCGAATCCCGACCAAAGATAAAGCGCCTCGTCCAATCTGAGATGACCAGCATCCTCGTGCGCCAGCTAACTTGCTTGCTGAAATTTCAGAGAGAAAAGAGTGAGATATAGAAGAAAAGCTATGACGTGAGTCGATGTAATTCAAAAAAGTTTACCTTGCATAGACAGAATACCATAGCCACTGGCTACTGTGGCCTATTGAAACCCAGTCACCAGGGAGCTGAGCTGCTGTTTGTTCACCTCCTAGCGGAGCAAATTGCCCAAAATGCTTGTACCTGATTATCAACATACAGGAAAATATACGTAAATGGGAAAAATGAAAAGAGCCGTGGGGTGAACAAATGTTTGCACAACTCAGGCGTCTTGATCCCACCATAATAAAATCCATAAGATGCAAATCTACATTAATCTCAATCTCAGAGTCCATGCCTTCCATTTTATGATTCAGGACATTTTGTGGGAATGTTTGGTTTCTTTGCCAAGGGGAGTGGAGAGAGGATGCTGGATTTCTTACTCTAGCGAGGTACTAAGATATGTACCTGAAAGGACGAAATCGGTGACGGCCAGTTCCTCTGAACCTAATAGGACCTTCTGGGTTCTTCTCACAGTCGTCCATACGATTGAAACAATCAGCTAAGTAGGCACCTTGCTGAGCTGCAACCTGGAACGCGAAATGAGATGGATATAAGAAATCTATAAAAAGAAGCTGTGCGAAGACTATGCCTAGATGTAAGAAGTACTAATGTCCAATAAATACCTGTGCTGTCGCTGGAAGATTCTTCACCTGAGAATCAACCTGAGAAAGAGCAGCCTTGAATTCTTCAATATTAAGCTCAATTGATTCTTTCTCGACATCCTTCTTTGATTCCTTCAGCAGATCAACTATATCACTGAGCTTCTTATTATTCAAGTAGAGCTCCACTTGAGGGTATCTCTCACAAATGTCGGCAATGACTTCTCGAGCTTCTTCAGCGGTCAATGTTCCTGAGTTGTCCTTGTCCGCCTTGGCAAATATTGCTGAAACATCTTCCTAAAAGCCATAGAAAAAGAAACGAGGGAAGAATTAAATACTTTTAGACTTGACATTCTCTTGAATGTACAGAAATGGCTGCAACATAGCTTCTATTATTCTTATAGTTAATGCAGAAGCAGAAGCAGCAGGAGGGTAGGTGCATTTAAAAATGAACCTTTTAGATGACATGAACAAAACTAAGTAAAGAAGAGGCCATATAAGAAAAGTCAGAAGTTGTACCATGACTTTTCGCTGATTAATCGTGGCACAGTCACCGAGAGCATAAATATTATTGGTTCCGTCCACCCGGAGCCATTCATCTGTTGCCAAGACACGCCTATTTGCCTACGTTTGCAATCGTAATAGATTAATTCACAAGAGAGTATATGATGAAGACTGGTAGGAAAGTTGAATAAACAAAAATTGCCTAGAAAGAAAAGGAATCAATGTAAAGTAACAGATGGCCACCAAAAAGAGAGAATATAATTGTTTGCTGGGCAATTCCTCAAATACTGAAATAACATACCTGTCCAACTTGCTGCATGAAATCCCTGATGACAGGACGAGTTCCAATGCCAGTTGACCAGACTGCCATTCCGTAAGGAATAGAAGAAACTTCCCCGCTTTTCTCTTTGGTAGAGATTTCTTTATCTGATACTTTAACAACCATTGACCCAGTCCTCACATCAATTCCATCTCTCTGGAATTTTCTTTCAGCAAAGTCAGTGATTCTTTTGTCAAACCTGCAAGAAAGGAATAGATTCTCCTAAATAAATTCTTCTACTAGGCATATTAGAATCTTAGAATTCTGCAGTCCAGTAAAGGCAGATCATTCAAAAGCTTCTAATGAGAACCAGTAGAAAACGTACAAAATCCACTGATATCATACATCCAAATCTTCAAGAAAAATTGATTTTACATTTTTCTCAGTCGATTGAAATACCATATAGTTGAGGCTACAGTAAGCAGATAAAGTTAAGAAATGGAGATTGGGGGAGCTATAACAACTCATAAAACCCTCAATCAATAAGAATATAAAGAATTGCTTCAGCGGAAGAATTTCAGCCATTGGCACTTACATGCCCAAAATATGATCTGCTGCCTCCAGGAGGGTTATGTTTACTAGTTCCTTTACACGCGGATACAACTTCACTATGTCCTCATTAACATAGTCATGAAGCTCTGCAGCAAACTCAACACCAGTGGGTCCTCCCCCAACGATAACAAAATGAAGAATTCTCTTCCTTTCATCATCACTCAGGTTCGGCAGGCTAGCTTTCTCAAAACAGTCAATGACACTCCTTCGAATCTCCTGAGCATCTTCTACCTCCTGTACAGTGTTAACCATTAAAAAAAGAAACAGAGCAAAATACTTTTAAAATTTTCCCTTTTCTGGCACACAAGCAATATAGCATCTTATGTAGTAGACCTGATGCAAGACAAAGGAATATTATGACACATGACATGGCCATTACCTTCAAGAACTTGCAGTTCTCCTCTACCCCAGGAATATTGAATGTATTAGAACGAGCGCCCATGGCTACTACAAGGTAGTCGTATTCCACAACAAATTCCTGCTTTCCGTTCAAATTGGATCCCTTGTTAGATCGACAATAGATTTTCTTATTTTGTGCATCAATCCTGAAACATTCAGCTTCCCAGTAGCAGATGCCCATATTCTTCTGCACAATAGGAAGAAAGATATCAGCCTGAACTCCACAAAACATATTACCAGAATAGAAACTGACTTACAAAGCAGTGAGAATCACTTCTCAAGCATAAAATTGTTGCATCTCTAATCCATCTCCAACTATTATTAATTTCACTTCCAAAAGTTAAAAATGTATGTTTAAAGGAAACACTTCTCATCTGGCAAGATAGCATTAATTGGGAGAGCTAACAGGTGAGACATCCTTTTTTTTTTTTTTTTGCTTAAACAGATGAGACATCAATAGTTAGATTAAATTCAATTCCTATTACCTTTCTAACAATGTTCCGGATTGGTTCAACAATGCTGCGAGCTTCCACTGTGCCACAGGTAACACTTGGCAGCAACGGAGTAAATGCAAAGTAATTACGAGGTGACACCACCTGAACATCATAGTCAGGATTCTTAAGATTCTTCAAAAAACTCGTTCCGGCCCAACCAGTTCCGAGTACCACAACTCTTTTCTTGTTGTTCTCAGCTTCTACTGGAACAATACTGTGTGAACTACTGATTGGGTTTGCATCAGAATATGCTACAATCCCTCCGCCACTGCAGGAAAATCATCAATTGCAGATTAGACAAAATTGATGACCCAAATATATGCCTCTGGTGAGTCCATTAAAATATCAGAAATTTGATAAGACTGTTGGATGGGGCATGATGATCATTATCCGGTAGCTCAACATTAACACTACGGGTGGAAAAGAAACAGCTAACAGCCAATAGAATTCGTGGCACTTTGCTCCAGTAGCCATAGGAATCCACTGAAGTTAATGATAACACTATCTAAGAAATCAATCCCAAATCCACAATTATCTGTACAATATGCTTAGACAAAACATTGATTTCCTGTCATTTTCAGCAAAATCATATGCATTGAATTTAAGAAGAAAAATAAGTACAACCAGGGGCAACATCATGGAAGAAACAAGTTTATGCCTCTAAAAAATTATCAGCAATACAGAGAGCTTCCATTGATATTTCGACAACAAATATTTGGGCAAAAAGAACTCACAAATTTCAAATTATAACGATTGAAATATAGCAGGTCTTCTGAGAGGGAAGAAAAGCAGCTTTCTTCCACCCAGATATCACACGGCCATCATTTGCTAAAGTATTGTTAGTGGTATAATACATATCCACCAAAAGGCTTAAATAATTGGTGGTATCCAATTTTCTTTATATTAAGACCTCATCTCATGAGTACATAATGTCAAGGACTTTACCCTCCGATCGTATATCAAAAGTACACAATCCATCCTGAACAAGAGAGTAGCTGATTCACGTAGAAAAGCACAACAATAGCATGAACGTGGACTTTAGCAATCATGAAAAGCTCAAAATTTACAGAGCAGAGCAGATCAAACAAAAACAGAGCATAGACATGTCACTCCCCGTCAATTTCAGGAAACGAGACGGAATCCATCCAGAAAAGAGTCAGCCGACAAAAAATTCGAACGAAAGACTTGGAAATGGAACGGAGCGTCCTCTCCCAAACAAACAAACTCGGAAACGTAGGCAAGCATTACCTGACAGTGAAGAGGACGACCAGCTTGGAGAGGTTGGGGTAGTCGTGGAAGGCTCTGGAGAACCTCTCGTAGAACGTGAAATTCTTCATGTCGCAGCCGGTGCGGGGATTATCACCGTTACGGATCTAATGAAGGTTCCTGGATTTCTGGAAGACGGCAAGAATGAAGAGAAGAGCAGAGGTAGAGAGAGAGGGGGAAGGTTTAGAGAGAGAGGGAGAGAGACGTGGCGTTCAAAGGTAAGACTCTAGAAAGAGAAAAGAAATGCAATTTATACATGCGTGAGGCAGAGGGAGAATCCAACACGAACGTGAATGGCTCGTCCCAGTAACTCTCCACCGCCGATCGTTCCAGCTTTTTCGGTGTATTTTTTATATTAATTTTTTTTTATAATCAACCACCCATATTCAAAAATTAAATTAGCGTAAAATTCATGTAACTACAAATTTTTTTACATAAAAAACTCTATTTTTGACTTTTTCTATGTAATGAATGTATCATACGAATTGATAATTATTTAATACATCAGTATAGTATTTGTAAATGTTTTTCTGATGTATTAAAATAGTTAATAACTTATTATACATACTACGTGATATATATTATGCAAAAGAGTTTTCTATACTGGACATTACTTTAAAGAAGAGAAGTGTTTTTTTTTTTTTGGACAAAAAAAGAAGAGAAGTGTTGAACCAGCACAAATAAGTAATATTAGTTTTTTTAGTAATTTTAAACGATATAGTAATATATACCATTTTAAAAAAGAAAGTAGAAAGGTGCACCTTCCTTGACTTAGAGCGCAAGTGAGATCTGCCACGTGGCACCTGGAGAGGGCCTCCATTCTAGCGGAAAGGCGTACGCACCGTTGGTTGTACCGGGCAGTCGCTGCGGTGGCGGTATCCGCCGGATCAGTCACTGGCTGCTTCCTGGCCGTCGGATTGATTACTACGCGTGATGATTGCACGAGATTTTCATTTCCATTTGGACCGGTCATAAGTCCGCGGAACATTAAAAAAAAAAAAACGAGGCTTATTTGTGTCCCTTTTTTAATCAATTTCTCAAATAAATTTTGATTGATAATTTTTTATAGAACAACTAGCCACCAAGAATGAATGATGCGGCTCCGAATACTTCGACCATATATACCATTTTTTTAAATCAAATATGCTAAATATTTTTAGCACTTAAAAATCCTATGACGTTCACATTTTTAATAAATGTTTTATTATTAAGAAAGTCTTGTATATATTGGATACATAATTTTAAAAATCGGACCGAACTGACCAGCCCAACTGGTTGAACCTGGAACTGGCGACTGACCCGGTCCAGTTGCATAGTAACTCAGTTTGCACATTGACTCTGCAGAAATCGGGTCAAACCAGGTTGAACCGGCCTGTTTTCAATGAACCGGGTTGAGCCCATAAGATATTAAATTGTTAATGCTTGTGTATTTTAGGCTATTACATGTAATTTATATATTTATTATTTTTTAAATAAATTCGGTTCAATCCATTGAATCCCTGGTTGACCGGTTGAAGCTGGAACCGGTCCCTTGACTGGTTCCCGGTCCGATCCAATTCTAAAACTATGATTGGATATATTATGTGACAGTGCTGGTAAGACGTTATAAACCAATGACATTTAGTTATTTTTTAGGATTTTTTAATTCTTGCTAATAATAATTCTTAAAATGACAAAAATATGTTATTGGTTTGTGACATCGTATTAGCATCACCACTTAGTATACACATTTCACACAATACTCTCTCCTTATTTTTGTCGAAGAATGTTGCTTATTTAACCACAGAAGGATTAAAAAAGTGAGTTTAGTATAGTGATGCCATTATCAATTTGATACCAATAAGTTTCGGGTCCAATTTTCATTAGTAAAAGTTCATATACCTTTTGCATCTGAGAGGTGAATCTGTCGATAAGTTAAAAACATGCAGTAAGGTAGGTCCAAAGTTCGACACTTCACGTAGGTTGACATCTGAGGATTAATGGTAAGGCTCAAGCCGTATAATACACCGTCCAGTAAATTAGTTGCTTGTTATAGTGTCGGATATTATAATATAAAAAAATTCATGTACTTTTTTAATCTCTTCTTTCTATCTTTTTCTATAGTTATATACTTTTTTTTATATATAAAAAGTTAGGAGGGATTGATTTGAATTATAATTCCTGAAACGACTTTCTCACACGTATGGACGAACCAGCACGAGCTACCAAGAATCGTAAGGGAGACAACATCGGAAGCAACCTCGTGGCTCCCGTACAGCAGCCAGCGAGGTCTCATCTAAGGTGCGCCCAACTAGCTCTGAACTGTCAACAGCAAAATAAACAACGTGAATTTTTTTTATAGGTATTTACACAAAAAAAATAACTATCGAATAATTTCTTAATCTATCACAAATTATTTTTTATTTTCAAAAAATCATAAACTATTCAAGAATTTTCTAATATACCATAAACTATTTTTTTGTCCAAAAAATCACGAACTGTTTAAGAATTTCCTAATTTATAATGTCGTTAATTTATCTGTTAATTTCTGACATATATCATTAATTTCACTGGTTGTGCAAATGGAATCTGATATGATATCATATGTTGCATTCATCTGGTCACAAAAAATTACGATCTATCATCAAATTCTCTATTTTGTCACGAAAATAGATGTGCAAATGGTAATTACACAACTAGTAATATTAATGGTATAAATCAGTAATTAACGATCAAAATTAACTACGTTATAGATTAAGGAAAACAGAGCCTAGTTCCTGATTTTATAGGAAAAAATAGTTCGTAATAGATTGGAAAATTCTTGAATAGTTCGTACTTTTCTAGGCAAATAGCCCTTCTTTTATATGGTATATTTAGGCACGTGCAATTTCCTTTTCTCTCGTTTTTTTTTTTTGTGAATTTCGATTTTTCACTCAATCTAAGTAAAAATGGCATAAAATACAGGAATTGATTTACCTCGCATTATCACCCCCCTTTTTCCGTTGTATTCAAAACAAAAATAAAATCATCATTTTGGTGACAAATACATAAACAATCTGGAATTAAAATAAATGCCAAAAATTCAAATAACGCAGTAAACAAAATTCAGCAGGAAGATCAGAAATGGATTTGAGGGAATGCAGGAGCGGTCGCCCCTCGAACTCTGGAAGATCACTAAATCGTTACATGTGTTTTAATAATTTTATCAATTTTTTAGTTGAATTATATTCTTTTGTCCTTTCAAATTTATCCTTCTATTTTTCTTGTGGCTTCCCTTGAGATTCGCTCCCAGACAATTTTTCTGAATTCGTCCCGAGGGAGAAAGTAGCACAAGATATAATTTCAATAAAAATTTTGGTGTACGTTATCCAGCATTTAGAAATTTAATAGTGTCCGATTTAATAAAGTTTGAACAGGTTAACTTGCTAAATAAGAAATTCTCTTTCAATTATAAATTTTCTATTTATAAGATTCAAATTTAAAATTTAAATAAAAAGTCAAATTTTCCAATTTTCTGCCGCATGAAATCCCAAAAGGAAAAAGAAATGTGCAGGCATTTAAAAAGAAAAAAGAAAAAGAAATTCCAACTGGTTGGTAGGAGAGGAGAAGAGCCGCCAGCCACAAAACGGTAGAATCAAGCGAGAGAAAGACATGTGAAGTTGATTCTTTTTGGCCACGAAATTGATTAATTAAATTTGTCGTTAATTATAATCGATTAAATTAAGGAGGGGGCAGTCCACAAAATAAGAAGCCGACTTGGAATTCGCTGGCCGCATAAATATTCAGACAAGAAAGCATGCTCTGCTCTGCTGGGCTGAAAATTTACGGACAGGATTACCGGGGGAAAAAAAAAGGAAAATGGATGGATCGGATGGGCTGGCCTCGTCCTTTAAGTGCCATTGACTAGTCTGAGTTGACTTTCACCCACCCCAACAACCAAAAGTCATCCGAAGACCATTGAGGTACGAAGGCAAATCAATTACTCGCGGCTCGGATTTTCTCGTTGAGCTCTTGGCCAAGACTTAAAAGAACAATTTTTTTTAATCAGTAAAGGGGATGCTATATTAAACCTGGGTCTACAAAAGAAGACTCCTATAAATACAGAATGTTGGTTGGATTTATAAGATCATCTTGACATAGAGAGTGAACTAAAATATTTTGAGACATTGATATCCAATGAACTTCATAGAAAACAAAAAGGAGATTTGAGCTTAGTTAAATCAAAAATCAAATTCTTGATTTCCCAAGGTGGGCTAAGCTTTCCTTCAAAAGAGTGAATCACCAACTGAGCATCAAAAAACAAAATGATCTTCTTCCATTTCTTCATGGTGGCCACTCTACTCTCTGAAAGGTGGGCAGGTGGATCAATCTGTGTTGAATTCGAGGACATAAGCTTTTCGTTCCAGGAGGCCAACCATTCAACAACTCGAAAAGCCACTCCAGCAACCGTATCAACCCGGGTTGACCATATGCTGCATCAACATATATACTGATATGATCATTTCCAAGCTAACTATTATATTGTCTAGCTCTAACATAATGTTGCTTTGTCATTTGAGATGCAACAAAATCTTTATCAATGATAATTGAATATTCCAAATATGTTTTTATTTTAAATGTGATATAAATTTTCCAGATTTGATGATTCATTTAAAAAAATTAACCTATTCCTTTCATTCCATAAACAATAGATCATAATGGAACCAAATAAAGAGAACTTTGTTTTCTCTTGAATTTTCAATAGAAAACTAGGTGGATTGCAAATAAACTCAATCACCTCAGTTATATTATCAGCAGGGATATCCACTACCTTTTATACAGACTCTCTCCATGCCATTCTAGTAAAAGAACAGAAATTGAAGAGATGCAAGTAGTTGTCCTATCCAGCTTTACACAAAGGACATATCAAGTTCTTCGTGTTTGTCCAAGGGAGACACTCTTTGGCAATCCTCCAAAGATGGAGTTTGAATCTAGTATGAATTTTGAGCTTCCAAATTCTAGTCCAAAATTGTTCTCTGCCTTTATTAAATCTATTATCTTGATCCAATAGGTAGAAACTTTTAACTATGTTTCCCCATTTTTACTTGGAACTAGACCAATTCATCTCCTATATCATTACGGGGAATGTAAATCTTTAAGATATTTGATATATTGGTATCATCAAACAAAGTATTAATTAGTTTCATGTTCCAAGTTGTAGATATTGGACTGATAATGTCTCTAAGTAACCGAATATTATTGGCTTTCACTGAATAGGATTTCGGGGTGGGCTTAAAGTTTGGGTTTCTAAGTATCCAAGGATCATTCCATAATCTTATGGCTAACCCATTTCCTAATCTATAACATCCTCCTTTGGTTATAGTGGATTTACGTATTTGGAGATCTTTCCACTTGGTTGAATGGGTTCTTCTAACAGTGTTATCATTTGGTAAAAAATTACCATATTGTCTTCTAATAATTGGTGCTACTAGACTGGATTTATTCATATTAAGGAAACAAGTTATTTTAGTTAACATGACTTTATTAAAATTAGTAAATTTTCTAAATCCCAATCCACCGTATTTTCTTGGTTGACAAATAGAATTCCAATTAATAGGGGCAAAATATCTACCATTTTTGTCTTGTTTTCCCCACCAAAAGTCTTTAGTTTTCCTAACCAAAAGTCTTTAGTTTTCCTATCCATCTCATTTCATATCTTATGTGAATTTTTGAAAGTGGCCATTCGATATACAAGTATTGTGTTTAATACTGATTGAGCTAAAGTTGTTCTAGCTGCCCAAGATAAAGTTTTTGAATTCTATGCATTTGTTTTGAATTTTTTTCAATCATGAATTGAAAGAACTCATATTTTTTCCTTTTGATAAATAATGGATTCCCAAGGTATCTGATTTCTTGACCTATTTTTTAAAAAATTTAACAGTTCTTTAGTTCTTCTTTTGTTTGCTCCTCTTACAAATTTGGAGAAAAACACCCCAAATTTCATATGGTTGATTTGTAGACCACTCCATGACTTAAAGAGATCAAGGATTATTTTGATGTTTTTAACTTTTGAAGTTGATGCACTAGGTATTATCAATAGGTCATCAGCAAATAATAGGGGATTAAATGATAATCATTCCGAGAAATATTGATTCCCTTAACATAATTTTAAGTGTTCGGCAAAGTGTAACATTCTTGAGAGAATTTCTATAGTTAGGATAAATAAGTATGGCTAAAGGGAATCTCCTTGCCTTAAACCTCTAGATGTATTGCAAAAGCTTGAAGGAGAGCTGTTTATTAAGATTGAGAAAGATGGTGTAGTAATACATTGCATAATCAATTGATAAAGAGAGGGTTAAAACTGAAATTTAATAGAAAATTTTTGATAAAACTCCATTCAACCATATCAAAAGTTTTAGAAAAATCTATTTTTTTTTATTGAAGTCCATTCCTTTTTCGATTTAAATTTTTTCATTGTACGTACTGGTTCTTGAGCTAGAACTCCATTTTCATTGATCCATCTACCATCCAAAAAGGCGGTTTTATTAGGAGATATTATTTTAGGTAGGACCATTTTGAGTGTATTGGCAAGTAGGTTTGAGATACTTTATATTATGTATTTGTTAAGCTTATAGGCCAAAAGTCAGTAAAATTGTTTGCATCTTGTTTTTTGGAATGAGCTTAATGAAAGTTGTATTCCATTCTTTCAATAAAAAACCGCTTCTCAAGAAATTTTGAATAGCTTTGATGAATTTGCCTTTTGTTATGTTCCAGTACTTTTTATATAATAATGTTGACATGCCATCTGGTCCCGAGGATTCTAGAGAACTCATGGACTTTATTACTGCCTCAATTTCTTCTTTTGTTGGAAATTCTACTAATTTAATGTTTTCTTCCTCGGTGATTTGAATGAATTAGTTCTTCCAAATTACCAGGAATATTTGCATTTATGGAGGTGAATAAGGATTTAAGTTTTCAACAAAATATTTAGCTATAATCATACTCATAGATCCATTGATTATATTCAAATTTAATGGCATTTATGGAGTTAATTTTTCCTATGATAACTATGGAAAGATGGAAGAATTTTGTGTTTGTATCTCCTTCTTTTAGACATAATTCTCTTGACTTTTGTTGCCAAATCATATCTTTTTTTTCTTTTGTAATTGTAAGTGCAATTGTTTTTCTTGAGTTATATTTTCAATGGTATAATTTTTATTTTGAATATTTACGATATCTTGCATAGTCTGTTTAATTTTCTCCTTGCAATTGCTAAAATGGTCTTTATTCCATTCCCTAAGTGATGTTTTAATGTATTTTATTCTACTACTAAATCTGAAAGCTAATGATCCTGCAGTGTTATGACTCCATGCAGTTTTAACAATATCTTGACATGTGGAATCCCTAGTCCAAGTTGCAAGTAATCTAAAAGGATATGGTTTATTATGTTTTTTTAAGAGGGATAATAGGATTGGATTGTGATATGAATTTGAGGCTATTAGGTGTGTAACACTTTGCATTCGGTATGCAAATTTCCCCTAGATATTAGTTATAGCCCTGTCTAGTCTTTGTGTGATATAGGCTAAGCCTGTTCTATTAATTCCTCCAAGTAAAGATATTACTACTAAATCCAAAGTCAATAGTACTAGTATTATTTATAAACTTCCCTAGAAAATTTCCACTTGTTGAGCTATATTTTCTAGTACCAAACTTTTCATCAGTAGCCATCATTTCACTTAAATCACCAATCATTACCAATGGTTCATCTATATCAGCTACCAATTCTTCTAATTGATTCTAGAAGACGGGCTTCTCATTTTTGGAACTTTGGTAATTTCATTAACTCAAAATTACGTGCAAAGAAACTATCCCAAATAAACTATGTATAACAAATCCCCAACAATAGCCTATATACAAAATGTGGCAAAGTGCAAAGTTTAAGCCTAACTGTATCAATAATGGAATTCACCAAAAACTCCTCACTCCATTGTAGTCATTGGAAGATAAGTCTACTACGTTCTGTCCAAATCATATAAAAATATTGCGTTCAAGCAAGCTTACGAGCCGAGACATCAAGTGATTTGCCCTTCTTCTCCAATAACCAGCCAGATTCAAAAACCCAATCAGAAGGCACACAAAACAGACCCATCTTAGCCAAAATAGATCCCCAAATCAACTTAGTGAAAGGGCAAGTGAAGAATAGGTGGTCTCGATACTCCAAATGCCACAAAACCCACAAAGAGCACATGGTAGCGAGACATTCCACCGAAGTAATCAATCCTTTGTGGATAGTCTGTTCAACCAAGTTAACCAGCATATAGATGAAGCACGAGGGATGTGTCTAGAAAACCAAATCCTCTTTGCCCAAACCAGTTGAGTAAATCAAACTCGAATATGCTCCCACACACTACGAGACATGAAATGTCCATAGCGAGAAGATGTCCAAATCAGACCATCCTGAGGTTGTATAGATAATGCTTTAGCTAATTGGCAGATAATGGGAGCCTGAGGATTAGTACTTCGAGGACAATGCCACCGACCTTGTCTAAAGATAGAGCCAATCTTAGCAGAAGCAGGGATAGAGGGAAAACACAAAAAATCTCGATCACAGAAGGAGTATAAAGGTCTGACTGGTAACCAATTGTCATACCAAAAGGAAACGAAAGAATTCTCACTAACTAAGCACTTAATATAAGGTCGGACAAGCTCTCTCAATTGCAAAATCTTCTGCCAACACCAAGAGCAATCTCCTGGCACCTTGAGAGCCCAAAAACTACTATCCTTCATTAGCTAACAATACGCCCATGCTACCCATAAAGAACCAGAATGCAATAGGCATAACCAAATATTTTTAAGAGTGCCCACACAACCATTGTTGAATATCGTGAAGCCCAAGTCCACCCTCATTATGAGGCCAACAAACTCGAGCCCAACTTACTTTTACTCCCGGAGCAAATTCAATAGTACAGTGCCAAAGAAAGTTCCGAGAAAGGCATTCAACTTTGTGATAACAAAAAATAGCATAACAAAAATCAAGCACCAAAAATTGAGCATATGAGAAATCACTGAAGCTATAAGCTACAAATGGCCTACAAAACTTAAATGCTTCACTATCCAGCTCTGCATCCTATTAGTAATGCAATTTGTGAGTGAAACACACTCTTTTTCAAAAAGTCTAGTAGAAATAAGAGGAACACCAAGGTAATGTATAGGCAAGTAGCCCTGCTTGAAACTCGAAGAGCTCAGAGTGTAGCAACCAGTGGAGGAGCAATACCACCAAGAAAAAGCTCAAACTTATTTGGATTTAATTTTAGTCTTGAATTCTGATAGAGCCGGGTGAAAACTTGGATGATACCCTGCAACAAACTATTAGAACCATCGAAGAATATGGAGAGATCATCCACAAAACATAAATATATCAATCAAAGACTTCGACATTGCCGGTGATAACCTATTTGTCCACGAATAGTTGCCGAATCTAGAAGAGTGGATAGATAGTCCATTGCAAGCACAAATAGGTAAGGTAGGAGAGGATCTCCTTGCCTAACCCCACGTGCTCTTGGAAAACAGCCCACAAGTGTACCATTTAAAGCCACCAGGGGGGGGGGGGTGTGTGCCGGCGGTTGGGTTAGAGAATCAAAAGCCTTCTACAGATGAACCTTTACGGCTCCCCTAGAAGTAATCAACCTTCGATGATAGCCTCGAGCAAGCTCATGAGCTAAGAATATATTATCATGTATCTGCCTACCCTTAAGGATAACTGACAAACTGAAACTGATGACAAAAAGGCAGCACAACACTAACATGATTAGCTGGAATCTTCATAATACATTTATAAACCACATTGTCACAAGAAATCGGATGAGACTCCTTCATTCTTTCAGCCTTTTCATGTTTGGTACAAATGTAATGATCATAGAATTTACCTCCTATCTTAGCTTAAAGGAGTCAAAGAATGAGCGAATAGCCCAAACAAATTAGATTGAATATTGGACCGTGACTCCTTAAAGTGTCTAATGAAGCCATCAGGCCTAGGACTCTTATTACCATCCATAGCAAATAATGCTAAACAAATCTCCTCATCCATAATGAATGCGTCAAGCAATTGACCTTGCTCTTCAGATATACGTTTATGCATAATTCCCGCAAGGTTAGTAGCAGAAGGATAACAAATAGCAGAATATGCAATACCAAGGAGTTGTTGACAGAATCAAATAGTCTCCTCTTTAATGCTAGAAAATTGACCAAGCCTATCACTCGTGTCAGTGTAGAGGACCTTAATGGTCTCCTTAGAATACTTAGTTTTGATAGATTGAAAGAAGAATGTAGAATTTTGAACCCCAACACCCCACCCCCCCCCCCCCCCAAACCAAAGCACCCTGGATTTTTGCGTTAATTGGGCCTCCTCAAAGTAGAAGCTTCATGAAGCCTCCGTGCAAGATCAGTCTCACAAAGTAAAATTGATTTATCCATCCAATTACAAAGAAGATCAGCCTGCAACTCTTCAAGTTCAACTTGTAACTCATGAGGCAAGGTGCACATTACTGAAATGTTGTGCATAAAAAATTCCAAGCTCTTGCTTAAGGAATTGCAACTTGCCATATAAAATTTGCATTGGGATCTAAAGAACTCCTTCGACCAAACTCTCTTCACCAAATCATGGTAATTTGAATGCTGAGTCCAATAGTTAAAGAACTTGAAAGGCCGAGGCCCAGAGCTCACAACATGGCTGAATGTAACCAAAGCAAGACTATGGTCCAACAAGCCTGGTCGGAGGAAATCAACCACTTTAGATGCACCCCGCTGGAGCCATTGGTCATTTGCCAAAACGCAATCTAGCTTTTTCTTTTCAAATCCCTCAATTTCTTTATTTGACTAGGTAAATTGGCATTCCCCAAAAGGAAGATCAAATAATCCAGCAGTCGTCAAAAAAGCATCAACTTCATCATACTAGAATAAAGTAAAACAAAACCCCCCACAATATTTCACCTCTTCAGAGACCTTGATAGCATTAAATTCCCCTAAAAGAATCGAAGGAGAAGAAACAAGTCCATGAATAGCATGTAGGTCAGCCCACAAAGTCCTCCTATCTAGTTGATCATTCGGCACATAGATAAATGTAATTGCTAAAAGCCTCCCTGCATGATACAAGGAAAATTGCATAAATTGGCCAAATTGAGAAATGAAGGTCAAAGCCATGTCCTTCTAAGCGAGAACCCAAAGATGACCATTGGCAGCCTACTGATAGTTTGTCCAAAACTGCTAGTCTGACCATCTAGAGTCACTTGATTTTTATTTACTTCCTTAACACATGTCTCCACAAAGCAACAAATATCAAGCTAAATGTCCCTAGCAATCCTCAGAACCTTAGCATGTTTTAGGGGATCATTTGACCCCCTCACATTCCATGAAAAAAATTCTCATTTAGGAGAGGGAAAGGAGGACTGATCCCTTGTCTTCTTCATGATCACATAGAAGGCATTTGACTACCCTACACCGAAGGTGGAGCAAGAGCACAATCCTTGTCGTCCTCGTCATGCATACTACAACCAAAAGCAGTAGCCCTAACCTCCTCATGCACACTACATTCATCAGATGAACCAAGAGTCGTCTCCTGTTGTACATAAAACTTAGGTGAAGCAGAAGAAACTTCACAAAAAAACCTCCTCCACTTGGCCAAGCAAATAAACATGAGATGGCACTACCAATTCAGACACTGCAAACAGAGGAAAGCCTCCCTAGCTAGTGTAGAAGGAGCAGTACCTTCAGTAGCAATTTCATGATTGGGAACTCGTTCTGAGCAAGAGTGCCCAAATGGCCCCACACTTAGGAATCCAAAGGGCATCAAACCCCAACTTCCACAACAAAATCCTCCCCAATCTCCAACGTCAACTTCTCTGGAACTTCCATCATGGTACCAAGCCCAAAACAAAATCTAGCGTAATCTAATTTATGATAGTGTGCAATGGCCCGATCCATATACAAAGGCCATCCTACTCCACTAGCAACATAGCTTATCCCCTTTCTATGATAATAAGCAATGGGATATTCCACAATTGAACCCAAACAAGAAGTCTCCTCAAGTTGAGATGTTCTGGAGCAAAATCAAGTGCCCATTCATACAGAACCGAGTAACCTTATCAACATGCCAAGGAAAATTCTAGTACCCAATCTAACACTGCTTTCTCGATAAATTGAAAGAAGAATAAGTTATCTTCACTGTGATCGAGCTCCGTTTAGCCCACAAGGTAGCAACAACTCAACCAAGAGCCGGTTTCTTTCCCAAAAATAGACCCACCAAACAATTCTCCCACAACTGCCTGCCAATCTCAACAATTGCAGTAGGGGGCGAATAATGACCGCTACATTCTCCGATGCCAGCAAATAATAGCTCAACAACTGATTTACAGGAGGCGAGACAATTTTCTTCCAACTAAGAGGTTCCTTAGAAGCCTCACATTATAGGACAGGTGCCTCATGGCATGCAACAACGGACAGGTGTACTGGAGCATCCCGATGGAGCTCAAACGGCTCAGTTTGCCTCGAAGAGAGAGCATCACGGTGCAGAGCAAAAGCTTCAAGCTTAGAAATCCAATAATAGACGAGTGAACTACAGCACCCTGATGGAGCTTAGATGTCTCAGTTGCAACTAATGTTAGCAATTCCGGTGAGATACGATGACTGGAAGCCGCTATTCAGCCAATAGAAAGTAGGAATTAGCACCGGAACCCTAGAGTTAGGAAACTCTGCAGGAAAGAACGGCCTAGATCACAGCTAAGAAACATGTGGATGCACAGAATAAGGGCACATGTTAGCAGAGCTAACTAGCACCAATAGAAAACTCTCGCCTCATTTCTCCTTGCAAAGTTTTCTCATTCTAAGGCAAGCTTTTCATGGTCATAAGGCAGTCCATAAATACAAGTAAGCAGGAATTTATATGCTGATGAGAGATGATTGACATACATATGGATGCAATTTTTGTTTGCAAATAAAATAGATACCTTGATGTCCTCCTGCCATAGAAGGCACAAACCTCCTAATCTTTGGACTACATCCACTAAAGACTTCCTTAAATTTACATATCCTAGCCACTCTTGTGCATCTTGTTAGATTAGTTCTGGTTTCTACCAAAAAACCTAAGCTTGGTTTGTGATTTTGAAGGAGCTGTTTTAGAGCTCGAACTATCGAGGCACCTCCCAATCCTCGATAGTTCCTTAGAAGGGATGGTAAGTGGGCTACTAGGAGTTGGATCAGATGGAATATCTATGTGCTACAGCTTAGAGGGGAGGATTTTCTTTGCTTCTCTAGCAACTGGATAGAGAGCAACTGAAAGGTTCGAAACATTTGCAAATTCAAGCTTCCTTTTTTTTTTTTTGCTGATTAAGAAAGTGGAGATATGATCATTAGATTATCAGGGCTTGTACTGATCCACTTTGGTAAGAGAGATTTTTTGAGCTTGGATGGTAGAGGGAGTGACTTTGATCGGAGTTTCAATTATATCAGCCTAGGTCTAAGCTCTACCACCACTTTCTAGTAGAGTGAGAGGAATATGATAGTTGGGAGTAAATTCTGATGAGGGTCTAGCAACGGATTTACCTGCAGAAGTTTGAGAGGCTGGTTGAGGAATTTGGGGAATAGTTCTTGGGAGAGAAGATTCTTTGTTAGATTCAAATTTTAGCCGGGAGCCAAATTTTGAATAGATTTGCTGCCTAGCTGGTTGACAGAAGCTGGAATCACGACCAATCTTTCCACAAAAATTACAAAAAGTGCCTAACTTTTCATATTTGAAGTTGATCCAAATCTTGGAATCATTCTTTTGATGCATATAGAATCTATTGTTTAAAGAATTGTTGATATTGAATATGATGAGAACTCTAGGAATCTGAAAGAAATTGGTAAGGGATTAGTTTTGGTATCGGTCTCAAGGACCTCTCCAAGCTAGATGCCACTGTATTAATATTTTTGGGATTAACTACTTCAGGAGGCAGACCAGATATGCAAAATCAATATAGAGCTAAACTAAAGACTCTCAATCAGTTTACCGAGAGCAAGTTTTTCAAATAGGAGATGGCATCTTCGCATTGACCATTCTCCGCATCTTAAGACACTTTGCATGTCAAATAGATCATCAAACACACACAAATACATCCTTTAACTAAGTCGAAGGGTAAGGTTCTGGTAAGGTTGGCAATGACAGTGTTGTGACTCCGGATTTAATACCCTAGATCTTGAAGACCAACGCTCATGAGAGGACTTCGGTGGTAGGAAGGTCAATGATTTTCGCTTCCTCCATGGCCGGTATTGCATGCCGAGATCAGTAATAGACAAGGGGTCTTGATTATCTACGTCTATAGGTGATTGTGGAAGCAGATGGAGAGTGGTAATATTTGGTGTAGAAAATGATGAGGTCCACATAGAAAAATGAAAGGTATTGGAAATCTTGGATAAAAGAAGCCAAAAGTATAATGAATGCAGGGCATTAAATTCCCAGATTTTCCTCGAGGAAAACCTTTCGAACTTCAAGACACCCAACAAAGCGGCACAGTTTCCTCTCTTTCAAGAGACTAAAAAGTTAGAGAGAGGTGAGAGCATTGTAGAGAGAGAGTCACCATCCTTTGTTGAATGGATGTTACTTAAAAGAGTAAATTATTAGAACTAGAGGTCTACCTAGTAGTTTTAAAAACCGAACCAGGTCCACAAGTCGGACTAGTTCAATCGGGAGTAAACCACCCACCTGATCTATTTCTTCAATTGACAACATTATGCAATCAGATCCACTTGAACCCATTTAAACCGGGTTTTTCCTCTAAATTTATAGAGCCTATTCAAACCGCTAGTTTAACCGGCCCACTTAAGAATTGAAAAAAGTGCAATCAAGAGACAGAGAACCACCTTTCTTTAATTTCATATTTGTAGATACTTAATCGGATTTTTTTTCTAATTTTGGAATTTGGGTGATGCTATTTTACTTTCAAACATAAATTTATATTTTTATATTATAGTTAAATAATATAATGATTATATTAAAAACTTAAATTTATAAATTAGTGTCTCCCATATTGCATTTTAGCTTTCTATTATTTATTTATATTATTTTTATTAAACATGTGAATCAACTTGTGAACCCATATGTTATCTTATTCCTGATTGGTCTGATTTTAAAAGCCATATTCTATTTATGCACTGATTTTATTATTTAATAAACTTATTGAAGAAAGTAAGTACATAAATGGTTAAATAAAGTATTATTTGTAATTAATTTTTTAGTATGTAAGTTTTCTGTAAATCAAACATGAAACTAACCAATGATTTAGGAAAAGATTGAGCAATTGTATATGGTGAAAGCAGTAGATAGGAACTAGTATGAGTTGGTTTCAAGTGGTTCGACATTTGGTTCCCATAGGTGTAGTTCTCGAGCTCTAGTTTTTTTGAATGGAGAAAACTCATAATGTGAGAGTTTGATTCTTCAATTAGCTGACATGACTCAAATACTTGCCTAGAGTGGTTCTTTGATGAACGCATAAAATCTGTCAGTTCTGTAAATCACATTTCTGATTGGCGAATACTTCTTGCTTGATCAAAGAAAGTTTCTCTTCAGTAGGGGGATTGATTCAAGAGCTTGCTCTTGATGAAAAGGAAGTATACCCGTGATGGGATTTTCCATATTAAAATTTGTGTCATTTTCTCTGATTATTACTCGTTATTCAATTTCTAGCCCGGTTATATTGGAAGAAAAAGAACTTAATTTATTGTAGTATTAATTGACCGTACATATTCCCATGGCAATGTATATGGGATCAAAATCAAACATTGTTATCTTCCATTTCCTCGACAAATTCAAGTGGACCGTAATATACCAATTTCATCAATCTCTCTAGCCAACTAAATTGAATTTCAATGAGATGGTAGTAACAGATAAGATATTTTGTTCTAACAAGTAAACAAATATTTCAACATCTCGTTAAGCAAAAGTTATAGCCAAATATCTAAATAGAAGTCTACCATAGGTGGAATGATGTTGATGATTGTTGGGGGGAATGGAAATTTGAGTATACGAGGGAATGGACACAAATGGTAAGTAAGTAATCAGAGCTATCAAAGTCCCACTAACGTTTCCTAGTTAAAATTTATAAGATTGATACATTGATAATAGCCGAGAAAAACATGGATAGTGGGCATTATCTCCGTTGTTGCACATTCACGGGAGGTACCCTGCGTTCTTGGTGGTGTTGCAGTCATAATTCAGATCCGTCATCACTTCAGACTCAGCTTGTTGGACTTGCATCCAGTGTTAATGCTAGTTTCCTCATGGAACCTGGGCCTGAACCTGAGCCAACCACTTGCCCAAGGCTTTCTCGTTGCCAACAGACATGGGAAAATGTGTTAAAAGAGCGCATCCCCGACACGTGCCCTACGCTTTCTGTTACCCTGATAAATATGTTCCCTACTCCGTTACAAGAGATGGGGAGCACCGTCACATCTTTCGAGCACGCGTTGCCGCCGTACTTACCTCTTCGTCTTCTCTTGCTCTGAGAGTCACTATTTATCCTTGGAAGGGGATTTCGATTTTTGTAAGATATGACAATTTCTCCAAAGCATTTTCCTCTCCTCCCTACACTTTCAGAGCTCTCATTTCTCTCTGTTTTTACCTCCTCCTTTGGGACACCATGCCTTCCTCAAGTCACACTATACCACCATCTCAGGATGAAGGTGAGTGTGCCATTTTTGAGAATGGGCTCACCCCCTGGAAGTTTGTTGCAACTTTGAAGCGGGGGAGGGTCGGCGCAAATTTCTTACTACAGTTTCCAGTGGAAGGGGAGGAACCCTTGGATCCTCGACCATTGAGTTTGCCAAAGTTCCACGCCCATCGAAGTTTCCATTTTCCATGAGTAGATTAGGGCAGGGTTAGCTGGCCCCTTGCTAACCCGATAGTAATAATGTTAAAGTATTATCATATTGCACTATGTCAGTTGTTTCCCGCGTCCTGAGCATATGGACTGTCTTTTATCTATTCTATTGAGCGTTCCAGATTCAAATTAGGATGCTACTTTTCCAATATTTTTATGTTTGAGCAAAAGCTCTGAAGAGAGAGTTTTTATTATTTTTTCAACGCTGGAGAAAGCAATACGATGCTCTTGTTAAAAACTATGGGTCTATCAGCTCTGGTTAGAAGAGTTCTTTCTTTTTAATGAGAGATACTAGTGGGTGGGAGTGGCATGGTCATAGTGGGAGTTCCAAGATGTTGACCCATTGGGCTCCATGGACAGGTCCAAGGGCATGAAGATAGATGCCCATAACATAATTATGAGGAAAGTATTTGCCACTAAGATCTGATATCAGAAGTTCCCTAGGAATGAAGCATTGATGCGGACACTTGCTAGCTTTCAAAGGAAACTTTGGCAAATTTCTAATTCCTCTTCTTTTTACTTTCGGAGGTTAGTAGGGAAAAGCGGTCCTTTGTTTAACCACTTAATGATGTAGGAGTAAGCTCAAGTCTCTGAGAAGGGGTCTTCAAAGAGGAAGACACAGCATGAGAGCGCGATTGCTGAGTCATCCACAGTGACACAACAAGAAGACGACGTTGAAGTGTCCCATGCTGACTAGGTTGTTGGTGGCACCGATACAAACACATGTGGGGAGGCACCTCCTACTCCTCCTGGTCCTAAAACTCCTCTAGGAACGGAGGAGGAGATGGCAACAAAAGCACTTGTTCCCGGCACTCAAGGCATCGCCTTAGCAGGCGTCACCACTAGTGAAGTTCATGTCGTTGCTAGTGAGGAGGATATACAGTCTTCTCCTAGAAGACAAGGAAAAGAGCCAGTTGCAGATGAAGTATCTTCACTTTTCCTCTCTTATTTTTTTGACCGTATAGTTGGGCCATTTCTGATATAACTTCCTGTGCAGATCCCAGGTCCTAAAGAATCTATATGAGAAGGACAGTTCTCTGGAGGATTCCATCATTCAATCCCATTTGGGAAATTTCTTTTGAATTTTAAGGATGAGCTCCCTCGCTTTAAGTCCAGGGAAGAATTATTCGCATTTGGATGCTACTGCTCCTTAATGGTGAGACTTTTAGCATTTTGTCTTTCATTTCTTGGGTGATTGAGTTTCACGTTGTGGTGTTAACTCTGAGTCTTCTTTACGCATGGATCTTTAATGTACTATCTGATTATGGACACTTGGGCTCAAGAGTCTCGCACCTATGAGCTCATAAAAGAAATTAAGTGCCAAGAAGTTGAATTCTGACCTCAAAAAGGAGTGTCAAGACCTGAGGAAGGAGCATCAGGATGTGATAAGTCAAGTCCAGGGACTAAAAATATGTTGATAGTGGCGCAAATAAATCGAGATGCCCTTCGCCTTCGTTGGGGTTTGAGGGTTCCGCATCTGTAATTAGTTCCTTATGCCCCTCCTTTAGCATCAACCACCACGCACAATAGGAGAGGATTTTGCCCACAGGTTTGGGGAATCATTCTATCGTGCAGGAGATAACAGTGTCCTGTATTTTCATCGCGAGGAGCTTTTAGCAGACAACCTTCCTTTGGGCTGTAAATATGTTGTAGTGTCAGATTTAATCTTGGGTCACAGAGGTCTTTTAGTATTGAGTTTGCCCCTGGGTTGAAAGAATCTTGTAGCAACGTTTTAATGGTTCTCTCGCCTCTAGGTCACAAAGGTCTTTTAATGACTTTATCTGGCCTCGAGTTGTGTGGATCTTTTAGTACCAACACTTTTATGGTTGTTCCCCCTCTAGGTCGCAGAAGTTTTTTCAAAGCATAACATTTTTAACTCGAGATTTCTCTGTTAGGTACATAACTCATCATAATATGAAATTACACCTATCTTTATATCGAAATAAAATGGGTCTTCAACGGGATCCATACCTACAAAGGGCTATGTGTTTGAGCGAAATTTGAACTTACAATCTAGTGAGAAGCACAACACATCATGTCCGCTAGGTTAATATTTAATCATCAGTAAAGCGATGAATGGTCTAATTGTTGATAGTTGTAATGTAGCCATGGGTAAATCTATAGCTACTTCAACGTAGAGATTTCAAAGAAGAAGAAGAATCTCTCTTTGTTAAGGCTGAAACTAGAATTTGAAGGAAACATATTCTCCTTCCTCTACAGATCCCTCCAAATTCCTTTATCTAGGCAAGCCAATAAAAGCTCAGTTTTCACCATGATGATTTGGTCATCTAGATTGAGTCGACAATAGTCACAAGATATCACGACAGACCAAGAATATCGACATTCTGATCAGAACTACTAACTGTAAGACTAAAAGGCGAAGAGAAGATTCTTGAAAGATATGAACCTAAGAAACACCTCCTTATGCGGGAGAAGTTCAACATGACATTAACTGATGTAAGCAAACTGTACATTTGCATTGTTGACAGGAAAAGAAAGTAAACTGCACATATTTGCTGCTTTCCTCCTCCCCGAGCCCCCCAGCTATACCCCATCTCGAAAAAGAAGACATGTGACTATGAGAACTAAGACACTATTAGCCTCTACGCACTTCTGCATCTGTAATGAAACCAGCTTATTCGGAAGAAGCCCTATATTAGCCTTAAGAATAAAGATAGATTCCTAAATGTCTATCCCAAGACCCCTAAAGCATTTCATATATGTTTTAGCGGCTTGAACCCACATCTGAAACTTGAAAATGGCAATTCCTATGACTAAACAGATAGGAGCACTCACATTTCCATCCAAATTGAGCATCCCTTGAAACGGTAGTTGAACACAAGCTCGGCACCCTCAGAACCTCTTGGGTAGCTCTGGATCATATGCGTTGCTTCAAGCAGCTCACACATGTCTCCTGCTTCAACTGGCCTGGTTCTGTTCTTGGCTCTGCTCTCATCAACATTAATGACCATCTTCTCCAGTACCATAGCCTCATGAAGCAGAAACTTTATCAGGGCGAGCACAGGTTTTGAACCCAAACAGTTTGTATCAAAACTGACAATCTCGACATGTTTTAGGGAACGGTTTAAGCAGCGCAAGGTCTGCAACTTCTGGTTGGACACCCAGTATACCTCTTCATCATGGCTTGGAATTCCCAGAGAATCGACGGGAAGCTATAGATATGAAGAGAGGTAACAATTAGAAATGGAAAACTTCAAATAAGAATGGAATTGTTTCTCTGGGAACCCAATGTAGTTTTTCAGGATATGCTCATGCTGAATTGTCAGCAGCTCACCTCATAGGTTAAATTCGAAATCTTCTCCACTGTGCCTTTCTATTTTTCTAAAAATGAAAACAATCTTGAGATATATTGTACTTGATAAAAAGGGAAAAGATTTCCATTGCACAATTAATTGCTTAAAGAATAAGAATATCTCGAGCAGCTAATATTCCAATTTCCACAAACTTTAGAATGTTCCAATTTAAAAAACTAGTATTACTGAACAAGGGAGGAGCTAAACCAACCTCAGAGATGCTTGAGGAAGTCATGTCTATGACCAATTTCTCTAGAAATATTGAACTCTCTAACAGTTGTGCTATCCCAGCAATAACCCATCGGTCAACTTTGGTGTTCAATATCAAAACCTTGTTTTGTGTTGATTGAGACGACAATTGGCATGCCTCAAAAATTGATAGAAGCTTCAGGAAGAGCACCACCAAGAAGAGAAAAATCTCATAAGATGGCAAATGATTTGCGATCTTTTAAACCAGTAAAGAAGACAAATCTTACTGTAAAGCCTCCACGACAAATGAAAAGAGGCATAAACAGCCAGGAGAAGTGTAAGGAATTGGAAATAAAGTAGAACCCATACCTGAAGGCACGAATGGTCAATAGTTAGTCTATGAACATGCTTAAGATCTTCAAGCAATTCCCCCAACAGGGAGCTTTGTGTGCTGAAACTGTGAATGTCAAACCAGTGAACATTCTCCAAGAACTTCAAGTTGGCTTCAACCAAGGATGACACGTTGAGCAATCTCACCTTCTTAGCAGTCCAATCCCCCACCAACCGCAAAACCTGCAAATAAGGAGCTGAGACTTTCACCAGTAAGTGAGGATCCAAGTCCCCAGCGACACTCCTGTCATACCCAATCAGCATCTCCCTCATGTTCCTCGAATTAACTTCGATATTCTCCACTCCCCTGCAACTGAACAATTCAAGGAACTCAAGAGCAGGGCTTCCCTTGAAGATTTCTTTCATAATGTCATCCGTCAGCTCCACTCTTTCTAGAGTCAAGACTCTGAGAGACGGCCATTCAATCTTCTCAACGTACCCAAAGAGGCACCTTCTGAGGGAAATCTCTACCACCGAGAAACAGCTATAGAGAACATCGGGCAATTCATAAGTTTCCTCGAGCAATTCTACAGAGAGATCTTCGACATGTCCTTTGGAGGCAGTTCTAAGCCACGAATCAAGCTTAATCCTCAGAGTCCTATCATAAGGAATGCAGAGGTGGAATTTTTGCAACTTACTCGGCGTATCAGGGTTCAGGGATCCATCGACGATATTCAAGAACTCGCTCAGACGGCCGTGCAATGACGGCGGGAGGGAGAAAGTCAACCTCCGGGAATTCGTCCAAGCATCTATCCACGTTTTCCTCCATCGCTTAGCAAGAACGCATGTCCTTACGACGTCGAGAGTCGGAAGGAACGAGAAAATGTGGTGGAGCAGCTCGTCCGTCAAGGTGCTCAAGTAATCGCGCCCGACTCCACCCTGGCCATGGGAATTGCACGCGCGGCGTCGCTTCTCGAGAGGCGAATCCCTGACGGAAAGGTCGTCGGCTTCCCTGATCACTACCTTCATGGAGGTTTCGTTTGAGGAAAATGACTCGTCACCTCCGTCCCAGGGCCCGGACAAGAGGTTCATGGTCGGCGGGGATTCTCCGGAGATGACCGACGGGCCATCCCCGAGATCAACGTCCGGGCGGCGGTCAGTATCCAGCAACAAAAATTGAAATTCCGCCTGCCGCAATGGGCTCCCTGGCGCGGAGGTCTCATTCGTGAACAGCCCTTCGTCTCTGGGCGGGGAATAGTGGCCCTTGATCATACCATCGATGGAGCTCTCCCCCATGGTTTTAGGAACTCCAGGGTCTATATGGCACTGCGAGTGAATCGGCCGGCTCTGAGGTTTTTAGGGCTTTTCCATAGGACGGGAGCCTCCGCTGGGAATCTTCCGCGGCCGTGCGCGGCCACAGATTTCCGGCGGCCGACTGAGAGAGCAATTATTTATTGTCTTGCTGCTGCAGGAGGCATATTTATATCGGGTAAATCACATTAAAAAGAGAGCATATAATTTGCTTCTTTTTTCCCCTGAAAACTAAATATTTCAAATTTAAAAAATAATATCATGTACTTTTATTTTATTCTCTAATTAAATTAAAATTTTCATAATTTAAAATTAAAATTATTTACTTCTTTTTAATCTCAATTTAAGTCAAACATTCGGGAAATTTAGTATTTTTTTATTTTTCATATTTGTACTTAATCTAATTTATATATTAAAATCTATTATATGCATATATTTTATAAAATTTTCTAGATTATGGGCAAAATAGTAATTTTAAGTCATTTTCCTCTCATTCCATATCTTCAGTCTTGACAGTAAACATTTTTCATTAATTGTTCAGATTTTCTTTTCTCACTCAATTCTACAATTTTAACAGTAAAGATCGGTCACATTTTTTAAATGAATGACTTGAATTTGTAAACTTGAAAATGGTAAAATTGACACAGTATACTAATAACAATTTTACCATTTTCAAGTTTACAATTTCAAGTCATTCATTTAAAAAATGTGATCGATCTTTACTATTAAAATTGTATATACTAATATAAGTAAATGGATTTCAAATCAATTAAATTGCATTATGTTAAAAATAAACGATCTAATTTTACGAGTTCATCTTAGTATTTCACATTTATTTTTTATTTTCTTTTGGTGCGTAGCACGGATTCGTCTATACTATTATATGCAAATATTTGAAAGGTTTGGTGTATTTTTTATTTTTCATATTTGTCCTTAATATAATTTACATGTTAAAATTTTTGTATATATCTATTTTATAAAATTCTTCAGATTAAAAGTAAAATACTAATTTTATTCATTTTTCTCTCCCCAATATATGTAATTGTAACAATAAAAATTTTTCATTAATTATTCATATTCTCCATATCACTCAATATCTAGAATTTTAAAAGTAAAAATAGGTCATATTTTTTGAATAAATGATTTAAAATTATAAACATGAAAAGCTAAATTTAACACGTTAACAACTTATAATACTTTGTCTTCTATTTTAAGTTAATGAATTTCAAATCATAAACAAATAATCCAATTATACGGGCCATCCCATTATTCTACATTTATCTATTTTTATTTTCTTTTCATAATACAAGTCTATGTCTAGTATTACATTAAGTAAATCTAAAACAGATCTCATTTTCAAGTTTCACAAATGCCACCACAATCAAAATTAGTTTAAGATCAATCAAATTTAATCTGGAATAAAATAATAAAAAATATGAAAAAGATTTTTGCATCATTTTCAAAATTTCAATATACTTATTTATTCTATTAATTTTTCATATCATGTTAACTATTTTCATGATTTTCTTAATTGTTTCTCATGATTCTGTTAACTATAAAATCTCTTTTCACTCTTTTAGAATTCTCCTTATATCTGTAACTTAAATAAAAAATCTACTTTATACGCTAAAAACTCTTTTAATTCCTTGGTCATATTTCATTTTTATCTATTCTAACTTTAAATTTTATTTCTTTCATCAGCTTCGTATTTCTTTAGTTACCTTAATTTTTAGGAATAATTGCATTAAAAAGCACGTGGTTTGCTTCATTTGAAAAAAAAAGTCAAATGTTTTAAGTTTAAAAAAATCATTATGTTTTATTTTATTCTCAAATTAAGCCAAATCTTTCAAGTTTTACAAATAAATCATGTTGCTTCATTTCTTTCTCAAATCAAGCCAAACTCTTCAAATTTGAAAAATAAAAATTATATTTTTATTTATTAACAAAGTGAACTAAAAATATCAAAATATAAAGTGTTATTCTTGCATGGCATAGTCTACTTTATTTTTCCTTATAAATCGATAAAAATAGGGTAATTTTTGTTTAAAATTAATATAATAATTTTCTCTTAAATTAATATTAGTGTAAATTTTAAAAAATCAAATATACTTTTATCTCGCGAGAAAGAAAAAAAGTTATAAAAGATTTGTCTCTAAGCACCTAATATAAGGTTGAATAAATTAGTTTGATTTCATACTAAATAAAAATATATGATTTTAATTTTAAAATATGAAATATTTGGCTTAAATTGGGAACAAAAGGAAATTACGTGTTTTACCTAATATATGGTTGAATAAATTAGTCTGATTTCATAATAAAATAAAAAACGTGATTTTAATTTTAAAATATGAAATATTTGGCTTAAATTGGGAATAAAAGGAAATTTTGTGATTTTATTTTTAAAATTGAAATGTTTGGCTTTATTTTAATAAAATGAAACCATATGATTTTATTTTTTACATTCAAATGTTTGGCTTTTTTCGAGAAAATGAGCAAACTACATGCTTTTTATGTAATTTAACCTAATTTTTATAATAACATACATAATTGATAATTTCATATATAACACGAGTTACCATCTAGTTTAATTTACTATTGAATATGACTAACTTGCTTAAGCTAAAATGAAATGCTTAGGTGATAAATCCTTCAAAATATTTTTCTTCATCATAGAATAATAATATATTAGAATTTTTTAAATTTACATTAATTTTTCATATAATGTCATTGACGGACACTGACGTGGACGGTTATGATCACTTTTTGGGTTCCACATGTCACATAGTAATTTATAAGTAGGTAAATTTATTTTTTTAAAACAATAAATAAAGTAAACTATCATTTTATTCCTCTAAGTCGTATCGAGCCATTAATCTAGTCCTTAAAATTTGAAAGCCAACAATTCAGTCCTCATTATTTAATATTATTGAATAATTTGGTCCAATCGTTATAATCTTTTATTATTTTAATCAAATCTAAAACAATTTTGATCTCTTTTTTAGTTTTAAAAATACCTTCAATTAAATTTAGTTTATAATTGGTCCAATTTAATTTAAAATAAAATAATAGAAGATATGATAATAATCTTTTTAACATTTCCATAATTTTAGTATATTTATCTATTTTATTAACTTCTCATATTATATTAACTTTTTTTGTGATTTTGTCAACCATTTCCATAATTCTCTTACTCATACAACATCTTTTCACTCTTTCAAAATTTTTAAACTCCTTACGACATTCGTAACTCCCATAAAAAATATATTTTATTCACTAAAAACTCTTCAAATTTCCCAGTTCTGCTTCATTATTTTTCATATAAATTTGTTCTTCATTAAATTTAATTTATAATAAAGTAATAAAAAGTATGGAAAAGAGTTTTTCATTATTTGCAATGTCATTTTTTCCAATATAAAATATAAGTTGTCCACGACCTGAGAAGGTGTTATGTAACATATATATCACGAGATAATGTTAACATGGTATCACAAACCAATAGGATTCAGTTATTTCTTTTTGTATATTTTTGGAATTTTATTAGAAAAACCTTAAAATAATTGAATATTATTAATTTGTGATACAATATTAGCATTGCTATATGATATATCTGTTACACATAATATTCTCTTCCAAAACCCAGCCTTCATGCAAATGCTTCCTAAAAAGCAATGGGCTTCAAATACCCAATTTAAAGGAAAGATTCTTGTAAAATTATACGGTTGAAGTGGTAGAGCATCTCTTCCCCTTAATTGAGAGAGTCTTATCCCCTAATAGATCCATCTAACTCGAACCACATTGATTAGGCTGCGTTAGACTTCTTAATACCAGTGTTACCAAACCCAGAAAAGGACACATTCCTTGAAATTCTGATTTGGCTATCAGATCTGCGAATTTGTTAGCTTCTCCATCAATCTTCCTAAATGAAATATAAGCATTTTCGCACTTCAGTGTCCAAACATCCTCCATGATTGGCTTAATTCTCCATGGCACATTGGCATCATTGCGAATAGCACATTTGTTTAGAAGAGCAGAATCAGTCTCGCATTAGACATGCCTATGGTGAATTTATCTATGTAAATTCGCTTCAGAAATAACAAACATTATTCATCTGATATGGGAGAAAGTTTTTAGTGAAACGGTCATTCCATGTAGGCGACGCTGACGCGGTGCATCCACCCAATTATAATTCACCATTTATATATATTTTTAATTATGGTTCAACATTTATTAGATTTTTTAATTTTTTACCATTTATATATTATTTTCAATTATAGTTCACAATTTATTAAAGTTTTTATCTTTCTAAAAGTTTTTTAAGATTTAATAATAATAATTATATAATTATTGATCACACGTCAAGGCGCGATTGGACGGATATGCAACGCCAGCATCACCTACGCAGTATGACCACTCCACTGAAGATTTTCTCCTGACATGGAGAGTGGTAGAAATAATATAACATTAATGCGTATAATTCTTCTATTAAGTTAAGCTTGAGTCACTGGTAAAAAAAATTTAAACTAGGTATTCTGGTTTTGTTATTTAATAAAATTACTAAAGAAAGTAAGAACATAAATAGTTAAATAAAATTTAATTGTAGTTAATATTTCAAATGTTTAATCTTTCAATAAACTAAACTAGATGCTTACCCGTGCTATGCACGGTGTATTATCTCGATTAAATTTATTAGAAATATTTATTCATGCATAAAAGTAAGTGACAGTGGTTTGTCTCTCTCCTTTTGTTCTCAAGCATGATATTCAGTTTCTTAATGCGACTAAATACTTCCCATTGACTTTCATCTTCTAGATACGATTATACCTCGAGGAAGAAATCAGTGTCCGCGAGACCAAGTGAGAGAAGAAATTAGGACTTGCACTTCCCTCTTACTGTTGTGGGATAATGAAGATGGAATCTGAGAGAAAAGTGGAATGCGGGATAATATAATCAAAAGTTGAGAAAAAAAGTGGAGTGTAAAAATTGATTTGTTAGATGGATACGTTAAAATAACAAAACAATCCATATCTAATTGTTTATCAAATAATAATATGGAGGGTAGTTTTGGAATCGTAAAAAGACACCAAGATCACCCAACGTTTGCATATAATAATAGATAGATATAGAAATTAGGTAATAAATTTATTAAAAAAATTGATCGATTTTATGGATAACAAAAGAATAGAGAAAAAGTAGGTGAAGAATGCATATGGAATAAGAGAAAGAAAGTGAGAGTGAAGAAAAAAATAGGTAGTCGTATATAACTGATTTTTACCATCGCTCCCTTTTTTTCCTAATCTAATAATTGTTGAAAATTAAATTTTATATGTTACGAGTAATTTGAAAAAGAGAAAAAGATCCTCCGAATGATAGATTCTTTCATATATAACTAACAAACAGCAGGTCACAAAAATAATTATATGAAGTAAAATAAAATGTTGGTATTATAAATTTAATAAATTTATCTAAGTATGTGGCAAAGATAATGCAACCACTTCAAAAGCAAAGTGGAATACAAACATTACAAGTTATGGAAAAAGTGAGGCTGCAAATAGACTACCTCTTTAGGTTATTATCGTTGGAGCACCGCTCGACTGCATCCATGCATTGGGAGAGAGTGATTTCAATCTTCCAGAACCAATGCTACAAAACTGCCAATACCAAAAATCAGACGGAAGGTGATCGATCATAGCTAAAAAACTTATATGATGACGAGTGAAATGAACGTGAGTAATCAATCAGTCTCCGAGTGCATCGTACCCTTGTCCAATAGGGTATTTATAAAATGCTCAATTTTCTGAAGTGCAAGGAGATAGGAGAGTGGTCGCTTATGTATCTAAAGATATAATTTGAAAAATCGAATTCTTTTCAAAGATTGCAGAGAGATGAGGAAGCGGTTAGTTAAGAAATGTATGTGGAAAATATGGTTTGAAAAAAATAATTTTTTAAATACTGCAGTCGTAGAGCGAGAAAGGAAAGTGGGAGGGGAGAAGCTAGATAGTTAAAATGAAAGTGATTTTATTATTGAAATTACAGTTATGGGTGCGAAGGAAAAGAGAGGAGAAAGAATTTAGACGATTAAAATGAAAAAGGTGATAATGGTAATTTCAGTCTAAAAAAATTATTTTATCCTTATGCGTAGGAATTTATAAAATATATTTGAGGAGCAAATGCATAGGCAACTGAGGAACAAGCTAAGTTTTGGTTTGGCTTAAGTAATGGAGATTAATCATTAATCATAATTAAATATTGAATCCTGATATTGTCATTAAAAGGGTACCGACAACCTATATTAGCTGTTAAGCCCGACTCATCTCTCTCTCTCTCTACACCCTCCCCCGAGCCTCAGCACAGACGCCTTCTTGGCCGGCGCGTCCGGCTCCGGCTGGGTGCGTCGGGCCCCTCCCCTCTAGCCTAGGTGTGCAGCCTCCACCACCCGCTCATCGATGGCCGTATATACCTCCACCGTTAATGCTGGTGGCTTTTGCCCGGACGGCTCGTTCGTCCTCTCTTCGTTTTACCGGCGGTTCATCGTCTCCTCTCCCCCTTTTTTGAGAAATCTGTGCATTGATCCTCGCCTCCACGTCACAGCAACTCCGTGAGCAGCTAGCTCGGCTCCAGATCTGGCTTCTCCACCCACACCCCCGTCAGATCCGTCCTACCCATGCCTCTGCCACCGCCCACACCCCCGCCCCTGCCAGATCTGCCCCGGCCTACGCCTCTGCCACCACCCATGCCCCTGCCTCTGCCAGATCCGCCCCCACCTCTGCCAGATCCGCCCCCGCCCCCGCCCTAGCCTACGCCTCTGCCTTCACCAGATCCGACCAGGCCTCGGCCAGATCCGACCACACCCATCGACGCCTCCCACGTCTAGCCTTCACCCACCACCAGATCTGAGCCGAATGAAATCCGTGGAGGAGCCGAATGCCTGAGTACGGCTCAAGCCACCCACCTGTTTTGCTCTTGTGCGGAGATTGTGAAATCTCTACACAAGATAACAGAGATCTACATGGATTATTGGCTTGAGGACCCTCCCAACTGGGTTTTTACCAGGATCCATGTAGACCGGCAGGAGTTTGTGATTGAAACTTTGGTGGCCGGCTGACTAGCTATGATTGTACTCTATTTTTTCCTGATGTGTTTTACATATATCTTCCTTTATAGTTAGTCCCGGAGGATACCTCCGTTGTAATTCGATCATGTAATTTTCTATTTCTTGAGCATTTTCCCTATGTACTCGTTTTTAAGTAATGAATACATCCTCATTACTATCAAGGAAAAAAAAAAAGACAACCTATATTAGCTTTCATAAAAATACTCCCACACATGGACTGATAAGTGCCTTTCTAGATCAGTAGAGGTGGTGATTCTAATGGTATAAAACTCACTCTCATGTAATTAGATAATATGGAAATCACAGGTTTGAATCTCCTCTATACAAAATCTTCTACAAGGAATTTTCTGGACTGGATCTTAGTGGACATCGACTTCTTAAACTATGCCAGATTTTAAAATATTGTTATGTTAATGGGGCTACTGTTGCTCAATTTGTCTGATTTGTTTGCGATTGAATATGAAAGTCCAAATATTATGTAGTAGGGATAAATGAATTGTGATCATTGCTGCTCTCATTTCTATCAAAAGAAGTGTCTTTGTGAAAAAAGATTGCATCAAGAAGTTTGACAGGAGGTGTTATAAACGATTTCTCTATTACTTAAACAACATAAAAATTTAAATAGTCCTCCAATTCGCATTCAGTCTTTTACACTAGTCCAATCTTCAATATTTTCTATTTCATCAACTTAGTCCTTTCGCATTCAGTCTTTCACACTAGTCCAGTCTTCAATATTTTCTATTTCATCAACTTAGTCCTCCAATTCGCATTCAGTCTTTCACACTAGTTCAGTCTTCAATATTTTCTATTTCATCAACTTAGTCCTCCAATTTGCATTCAGTCTTTTACAATTCGCATTCAGTCTTTCACACTAGTCTAGTCTTCAATATTTTCAGTCTTTCCACTAGTCCAATCTTCAATATTTTCTAGTAGAAAGTTGATGTGGACGCTGGCTGGTTAACTGCTATTGATTTTCAGTTTAGACTGTTAGTTTCCAGAAACTTAATAGACTCTGACTAATTCAATTCGAGACGGAGAGTCACACTAAGGAGTAAAGCTCTCCTAAGGTTAATTTTTTTCATTCGTAAGATTCGAACGCCTCAATCAATCCACTTTGGTAACTATTAATTATTTGCTGATATGACAACACCACAATAGTAAACTTTAAGAAAAAAATACTAACAATTTGACCCTTGAAATTATTTAACATGTAACGTATAAGGACGTAAAAATTTTTTACTACTGATTAGATTCTCGAATCAACATTTCATCTAAAATTAATGTTCATCTATTAACCCACGACAAAAAAGGTGGTGCGTAGTTCTAGTGAAGAGTACGACCTTAACTTTTCTTGTTCTAACACCGCCGCATAAGAAAAGTTAAAACACATACATTTCACAAAACACAAACATCTCAACTTGAAATGAAAATGGTAAATTGCCCCAGAAAGTCGCGGGGTTTGATAAAATTTCTTATTTGGTCATGACTTTCGGTAATAGCAATTGGCAAGTGCTTTACATTTTTGTAAAATATCACGAAATTAACTCTTAAAATTTTTCGTTAATTGCTAACTCTGCGTGCCGGTATGATATTTTTATTACCGACGTAGCATTTTTATTATATCGAGACATTGAAACTGTTGAGAGACAGATCCCGAGTTGGATTTATAACAAATGCGATTGCAATGATCACATTCGATAGTTTTCTGAATATGAGTCCAATATCTCATAGTCGACTTCCGTATTTTATATAGTGTCACGGCGAATTTACAATAATAAATCCAATCTCATTTTACGACAATAATAATTCCGACATCATCTACTCCGATACCGCTTTATTTAGTTTCATAGTAATACATTTTCTTCTATGATAGCGTCAGATCAACCTCCGCTAGACATACCATCTTCTTACTTAGAAGGATTGTTACATAGTAAATGTCTGCATGGCCAAACTGTTTGTAATTTTTTAAATTTGTCCCGAATGAAAATTCTTATTCTTGAGAACCTGTTTGATCACCAATAGGGAGATTTAGGGCTTTGTTTAGAGGAGGAGCCATATGGACAAAATAATATAGAGAATGAGTGTTTTATTTCTTTCATTTTCTTGTAAGCCAGTGGATTTGTAGGATTTTTTTCCTTTATTTCACGTCATCAAAATTATGTCTTGTCACTCATTTTAATCAAATATTTAAGGTGATTAACGATACCAGCATTAGCTGGTACCGGAAGAACTAATAGTGTCTAATGAAGCATCATTTTAAGACTTTTAAAAGTCAAGCTGAAACTCGTATGAATTAATTTCAAAAATAATAAATTTATGGGACTTTCGTTATTATTTTTCCAATTTCTATTAATGAAATTTATTTTTTGAATGAATAGAATTTTTTGTACCCCTTATTTCTCATTCATCCCATCCCTTCCTTAGCATAGGCTTTTCTCTGATAAATATACGGTTTATTACTGTCATCATTGTGATTATAATCTAGTAATACAAATTCACTCTTTTGCAGTTTAACAAATCCAGTGTCCCGAACTCAAATTTCTTTTGTACATTTATGTTGAAACATTTAATAGAATTTTGGTTTTTGAATTTGCCTTAGAAGAACATCTTCTTAAATTATGTTGTGTTAGGTTTATTGCTAGGACAAACCCAACGTTGCCCCATAAAAATTGATATTTCAATTGCAATTCTCATCATATTCCAAATTGTCCATAGCGTTTGCAGATAATTACAGATGTGCCCTTCCAAACCCGGGACTCCACGTCTCCTGACTATCCGCATCATCTCAAGAGCCCATCCTCCTATCTCAGTCCCAATTCGTCCGATTTTGCTTCCCATCTTCGCCTCGAATCACCCTTTCCATCTTCGTTCGCCGCCTCTGCCGCCTCTCCTTCTGTTTGTTGCCGCCGGTGTCCGCCTCTCCTCTCCGTTCTTCTGCTCCGTTACGTCCATCCTGTCGCTAGCCGCTGCTCTGTCTCCATCTTGATCGCAACTCTCGCCTCTCCGCTTGCAGCTCCATCGACGTCATCTTCTTTCTTTTTTGTTGTGACAGCACCAGGTGATTACGCTTTCGTGTCTTCGTTTACTGTAAATCTTCCAATTGATCCTCTTGCTTGCTTATGCATTTTGTTGGTTTCACTTGATTGTGTGGCTTTAAGGTCGCGAAAGTTTCATTCGACAGAGCTTAAGAATGGATCATCGGTGATTTCGAGTTTAAGAAAATGGATTAATATGTTGAATTTGCATGGAGTAGTTTCGATGGTTGCCTAATATGGAACCTTCTATGGTATGTAGATTAACACTTTTTATGAGCACAGAGGATACGCATCCACTCAAGAGATCTCCCATTGAACTGAAGATCCACTCCCCGGGGATTCGGACGAAACGAGAGCACTTCTGCAGTGCTGGGGTTCTTCGGAGGGAGATCGATCGTTTAACTAAATTATAAGGAAGATATGGAGAAAGGGGAACAGGAAAAGGAGAAGACATGCAAGAGGTGCAAGCAGATGTACAAACCGTCTTCTAATTCTTCATCTTCTTGCCGCTTCCATCCCTCCTTCTTTGTCTGTCGCCGCCATGATGACCAGAAGAGGTAAGTGATCTTCCTCATTCAAGCTTTCCTTGGTTCCTCTTCAACCCAAGCTTGCCTTGCTATAATTGTACAGTTGGGGAATACAAACTTTGTCCGGCAATTGCCCACCTCTGGGCTCTTGTGAATGGTGTTTGATCGGTGGGTGAGTGTCAATAGTGCGTTTATTTTTCTATCTGTCTGGTGCCTGTGATGGTAGTAACAGGCTACGTTTTGGAGTAATTGCCATGTACTTTGAGATAATTGCGATGTACTTGTTCTTGGGCTTTTCCGTTGGAATGATTTTAATATCTTGCGACAATTGCAAGAGGCAAGTAATTGGAATGTACCTGTATCCAGATCTGGTATAGCAGCAGGCGCTGCTTTCCATTCTTTAATGGAGATATCACACCGAATGTAAGGATCGAACACCGCAAATCGAAGGAAGTAGAACCTGGGAGAAATATGACAAATCCAATGTATTTTGCTTTTCCCCTAGTATTGACTGAACAGGGTTCGCTTCGTTTTTTGTTTAGGTTCCCCTACTACAATGTATCCACTGAGCTGTGGGTAGAACAGTTAAACTGAAACATCGTGTCTTTTTTTAACTGTTACTTGATGAGAGCGTGAGAGGAACAGAATTCAAAGGGGGCTAAGATCAATGATTGATGATGGGTAGATTTCTTTTGCATGATCCACAGGTATTACGAATTGGGCCCTGATGACCCCCCCTATGCAGCCAAGTTTTTTGATTGCTGTGGTGCTGAGGAACCTGATGCTCCTGGCTGTACAACCAGTTTCCACGCCTCTTATGATGATGTTGATACATAACTGATATTTGCTTCATCTTCTTTCCGTGCGTGGATTTTGGGGTGATGGACTTTCCATCATTCTGCTGCTGCGAGGAACTTAATCTCCTCTTCGACAAGGTGATAAATCATCATAGTCTATATTAGCTCTTTCTTCTGTGGCTGACATGGATATGATATGGAATGTGGAACCCTACTTCTGTTAAATATTGTCTTATATGTGAAACTTGGTTTTTCGAGCTGCTAGAGTAAATGCCAGTGGTTTGCCTGCGGTGCTTTAACAGATGGTTAATAACTAAAAATATTTTTGTAAGAGTTGTTATATTTGATCAGTAACTCGTTTTGTATGCGAGAGCCAGTTTTGAATATGTGATGAAAAGTAATCTGTGCATAATATGTGCTTGGGATAGAAAAATATGCTGGTATGCTGATCAAAATGAAGAGCAAAGTAGCTATGGTTATATCATATATATACAAAATACAGGTAGATGCCACGCCTATGCATTATTTTTCCTCCTAGTGCATGTGCATGTGCATGTGCGTGCTGCCGGCATTTTATATCCAGATATTTTGATATAAAAATAGTGGCATGACATAAGGTAACATTACAGTTTTTGCATATTCTAGATAAGTGATCAAAGCAGATACAGAAGAGGTATTCAACATCCATAACTTCTTCAGACAAAACATGGACCGGTGACGTCTCTGAGCAGTAAAACTTATCAAAAGCTGATATGTTGCAGGACCGGTGCTTGGTGTGGTGGTCAATCCTTCTTTTCCTTCTTGACCCTCCTATAGTGGTCGAGGAAAATAACATTAAAATGAACGTGATGCAGATGCAGATGCAGATAAATCAGTAAGGCAAGATAGGCGAAACATACACGTTCCGAGGCCTCTCCTGTGGGAACTCCTCAGGATTGGGTTCAATAGGTGTGAGTGGTGGATTTGTGGCGCTGACTTCAGAGGAGGGGGTGGTGACCTGCAAAAAAAATGCATTTCATGAATATATTAACAGAAAAGGCAGTCAGAATGGTAATGACAAAAAGTTAATCTAAATCATTCTGTCACTCATGTGTCCATCTCTTGAAATGTTACGCTCTTCCTTGGTGATGGTTCAAGAAATAATTGTCTTCGAACTGCAATTGATCCACTTAATGTGATGGGGGCTGTTTATATTCGACAACATGTGCAGACAAACAGTTCATAGAGTGAAGTTAATGCTTGTGACTGGAAAACGTATGGCATCCATTGATACCGCACATTATGGGGAAAAGGCACTAATGGTGCAAAAAATTTGGTTAATGGTATAATGTGGTATAGACTCTTTAAAATTTGATAGAATGGCATTAAAATTTTGAATAGTTGATACCGACAGTATAAACTGTTAATTAGATATTAATGTCATTAGCACTAACTGGATATGGTCCATAATGTGGTGATATGAGTTAAAATAATTGAACTAAACGGGAGACTTATAGTTTATTGGACAAATGTAAACAGAAAAATATTAAGAAACATTGTTAATTAAATATGTAAGGTATATATTTTATGTATATAGATAAAATGGAACTCAATATAGTTTAATTAATCAAAGCGATAATAATCAAGATGTGATAGATAGATGTAATTGGCAAATGAGAAAACGGTTTGTGTTTATAATTTGTGTGCATTATAATCAGCGGAATATCTTATTGATTTATGGTGATTATGGTATTGTTTGTGATGACAAATATAAGTTAAGATAATTGAATTAAATAGGGAAGGTCCATAGTATATATGTGGAAAATGAACTCCAAATTTGTGACGTAATAATTTATACATGGAAATGAGTTTCATGTTAGTAAAATAATAATTATGACATATAATATCATTTTTAATTAAGGATTTTGATATTGGGGATCTTTAGAAAGAAGGAATATGTGAAATGAGATAAGTGTAAACGAATAAATTAGGGAAAATGTAAAGAAATGAATTGAGATGGAGATGGGTTGATTTTTCATACCTGAACTAGTGGTGCCCATAGGTATTTATTTACAAGCTGCATGTTGATGTGAGAAGACATCAGAAGTGCCCACTTGTCTTATAATCGGTGGATCTGGTAAGAACTCTTTAGGGTTGTGGATGGATTTTGATTGATGTGACTTTTGACCAATGTGATGGGATCGGGCCAAGTAGGTGGCATTCGACTGACCAGGACTGTAAATAGCTGATTTTGATTCACGTCGATTGCATTTTATTTTATCTTTACTTCTAGTTATATTTTGTTAATTTTTAATTTGAATTTTTTCTTTAATTTAATGTTAGAATGGGGAAATAACTTGATGGCAACTCCTGTCCCGTTATCGATTGTCCTTTGTTATGGGCATATTAGTAATGGGATTATTCTATAAATGTCACAAGGACTTGATGGCAACGTATAGAATAATGGAGGGTCAAATTGTAAATAGCTTGGTATGAGCAGAAGGGTAAAAACACGACACACAGCACTGTGGAAGTTATGCCAGAATACAATTAAAATTCCTCTCTCTCTGAACACTTCTTTCTCTCTATCTTCTTCTCTTCGATCGCTCTTGGTTCGTTCTCATAAAATCGTCTTGTAACAATTGGTATGAGAGCTGTGCGATTCTTGGCAGCCATGGCAGAGACTCATGCACAGGAAGTTTGCATGATCGATCAGGCAGTAAGAGAGTTACAAGAGCAAACATTTCAGAAGTTGGAACAATCAGAAAGGGCCATGAATGAGCTGCGCAAGATGATAGCAGATCAGGGAGTTAAGTTAGCTCAAGTCATCCACAATATATCACGCTTGACTCAAGCTACACTTACTCAGGTGAGACTGCTCGAATCCCTACCAATGCTAAGATGGAACCTATGCCTTTTGGTCGAATAGGAAAGGTCAAATTTCCTAGGTTTAATGGTGAAGATTTCCTCAACTGGTTGTACTAGTGCAAGATGTTCTTTGAGTTCAAAGGTATTATTGACAGGTGTAAGTTGCAGCTGGTAGTGATTCATCTAGATGGTTAAGCTTTGATGTGGCATTGGATCTTCTTGAAGGACAGGGGTGAGGAGGGAGGACCTCTGACTTGGGCAAAATATCTACAAGCTATGCACAATACATTTGATGGACAAACTTATGAGAAATATGGAGAAAAGGATGATTGCGATTCTGACATGGAAGACCAAAAAGAATAGTAGCCACTGATGACAACCTTGGAAACATGGTTATATTTTGTGCCTAGTGAAGAAGTGCAAGAGTTGGAAGTAATTGATCTAAAGAGTTTTGGTGAAGAAAGTGGAGCCGAGGTAGGTTCGATTAAAGTTTTAGAGCTAGTAATTGCTAATGAAAATTTGAATTGTGCTTATACTTGGGCCTATATTAGTAAAGTATAGCTTACTAATGAAGAGATATTAGAATTGGAGAAGAACGAAGAATTTGTTCCCTTGGAACCAATTGAAGATGTCAATGAGTCAATTGTCAAAGTTGGTGAGGTCTGTTGGACCACAGATTCAAGCAATAAACTGCAAGGAAGAAGTAATTTCTTCATTGAAGGAAGTGTATGGAGAAGTGTAGCTCCAATTGACTAAAAAAGAGTTCATAGACCCAAAACCAAATGTCGTAAATGACAAACTTCGAGCAAATCTGAATGCCTAGTTACAAACCCTAGATGAGAAAAGTAAATATAAGATTTTAACTATCAAAGAACCCAACTTGAAGTGCAAGGATCGGAGTAGACAAATCAATGCCTTCGAAGAAGAGGATAATAACTTCAAGCAAATGTGTGATACTTGCAGCAAAGAGTTTTTTGAGGCAATGAAGAAAATGGTAATGCCAAAAAAGTTAAGAGACGTAAATGGTGTCAAGAAACGCAAGGATGGGCTGAAATGGAATAAGGAGATTATCTTTGGCCCTGGTGGGGGTACTTTTGACCGTGTCCTTGCTAACCATTAAGGATGGTGTTGACTTCTACTACATTAACATCGGCAATAGAAATGAAGATTTACATAGGAATCCATTTTTGAAATGTAAAAAGTTGATGAGACGTGTGTGAGGGTTGCTAAAATAGACAAGAGTAATGCTTGTACTGTGGTGCTTTATGGTGATTCCACTTGGATTCCAAAGTTGCAGCAGTTGTTCAGGGTTTCATTGGGAATAAGGAGCTTTGCAAAAGTAGTCATTCCGACGAGACTTTGGCTTATGGATTAGCCGTTCAGGTTGCAATATTGGGTAGCAAAGGCCATGGGGAGTTGATCCAAGACTTGCTGCTCTTTGATGCAACACCCTTGTCCATGCCCTTGTCAAATTTCGACCATGAGAGAGGGAAGGGGCTGCACCTAGGACCATGAAGCTTGTACTTTCCCTAGTCAGGCTGGTAAGGCTGATAAATGAGAGGTTGCTCAACTTATACATAGTGACCAAGCACTCTCATGCTATGCAGATGTTAGATGTCATTTATGATCAAACTAGTGGAAGGTATGAAAAATATCTCAAAATGTGTTGTTCGGCCAAAGAGGGTAGGAGCTTACTCAGGGACTTGAAGTGTACTTGTTATGGTTCATTTGTGGCTATTGGGTAGAAGGAAAGTTAAAATCAGAAGAACATGTTATACCCATTGTCTATGTGATTTTCTGCATTTTTGTGTCATCGGTTAGAAGGCTAGCTGAGCTTTTACGGCAAGTCTACTTCTCGCTTCAGTTCATTGGATTCTTAGTTGAATACTCTTATCTTCATACTGGCCATGTTATACTTGCAAGCTCGATGGACTTAAGTGACACTTGCAAGCTCAATGGACTTAAGTGACTACTCTTGTGATGACCAAAATAATATGGCTATTCAACTCATTGAAGAGGAGTCTGCATTTGGTGCTGGAGTCAATCTGCAACTTCCCACTGACTGCAGTTTAAATTTCTTGAGCAAACCTTGGGGATAAGGGACTTGATGGCAACATATAGAATAATGGAGGTTCAGATTGTAAATCGCTTGGTATGAGCATAAGGGTAAAAACACGGTATAGAGCACTATGGAAGCTATGCTATTATACAATTAAAATTCCTTTCTCTTCTAAAAACTTCTATTTCTCTCTCTATCTTCTTCTCTTGTATTGCTCCTTGGTTCGTTCCCATAAATCATCTCATAACATCACCACTCCAAGTCGCTTTCCGTCTCTCTCTAGTTGCCCCCCCCCCCTCTCTCTCGGTTGCCGCACCAAGGTCGCTGAATCAAGACGCAATGCATGCCAACTTTGCCGCTTTGACCCTTGTTAGATGCTAGCCCCTCGCCTGCCCACTTTCTTCCTCGAACGGGCTTCCTGCCAGTAGCTCTTTTCTTCCCCTAACTTCCTCTATGATCTGTCCTTCCATTCTTACCTTCCACTCGCCCCAAGGTCGCCAGCGACTGCTGTCTCGGCCGGCCGCCCCATCACCGATCTCGAATCAGCCTTCCTCCCCGAAGCTTTGTCTTTCCCCTGGCCTCCTTCCCTCTCCTTTGTTATGTTGTTTCTCCCTGCATTTTATTTTATTTTTCTTCTTTTTTTTATTTTGTTCTCTTTTTCAAACCCTGAAGTTTCAGATCACTCACGATTAGGCCCATCCTACAGAATCTTCTAGAAATAGAGCCCTCCATTTATTTGCAAGCAAACAGATACAAATACCATCTCTCATATATTCTCCCATATAACCTATCATTCATCTATTCACACATATTTCCCATCCAACATACCACCTTATATTCTCCATCTTCCATCTAATATATATATATATATATATATATATCTATACACTCACTCTTCATCAAATCATTTTCTTGAATGGGTCTCATGTGCTGACCAAAATTCAACAATATATATCTTCGCCTTGATCACATCCATCTCTACGACTGTCACCGAGCTCGAGTCCATTTGAACCGACAAATCTCTGTATCCCGAAGGTGCTCGGGTCTGAAACTAAACCGAGTCCAAGTTCCACTCGCTCCTCGACATCGTCATCGTCATTGTCACAGCTATATGTATAATTCCTTGATTGAGATTTAGCCATATCCTTGAAAAGTAATTTTTTTAAAAAAAATACAAAAATGTAAATAAAAAAATGAAGGTCACATTTTCCTGAAGAAAAAATAGAATGGATCCTCTAAAAAAGAAAACTTAACAAGTTGGGATTTTCAAGAATAAATTTAGAATTGTTCATCTTTTTAGGAAATGCCAAAAAAAGGTAAAACAAAAAATTAAAAATCAAAAAAGTCAAAAAAAGAAGAAAAAAAGAGAAAAAAGAAAAAAATGGTAGGTAAATTGGGGAATGACTAGAAAATGGGTTGTGCAAAGTCATGATGATGAAATTGATTGCTCAAAGTCGGGTTTTAAAATTCTTTTAGTTCAACCTGACCACTATTTTCGAAATCATTAGGTCATCTCTGAGGTCAATGTGTGTTTTAAAGTGGGTCTAATTATTTTTCAAGGTTTAGGGATCAATTTTTGAAAATTTTGTATCGATTCGAAGTCTTTTATCGATTTTTCTAAAATTATTCCAGTACTGTTCCAAATTTTTCAGTTTTATTTCAGATTTTTTTTTGTATTTTAGAATGTTCTTTGGTGTTGTTAGAATTTAGGGATCGGTTTTTGAAAACTTTGGATCGTTTCGGATCAATTCGAGGTCTTTTAATTGTTTTTTAAAATCAGCCCAGTACTGTCCTGAATTTTTCACCTCTTTTTCTGAAGCTTTTATGTGTTTTAGAATGGTGTTGTTAGAATTTAGGGAGTAGTTTTTGAAAATTTTGAATCGTTTTGAATCAATTCGATGTCATTTATCAACTTTTTTAAAATTAGTCCAGCACCATTTTGAATTTTTCATCTCTATTTTTGATCATTTTTATGAGTTTTGAAATGGTCTTAGGTGTTGTTAGAATTTAAGTGTCGATTTTTTAAAATTTCGGATTGCTTCAAGTCAATTCAAGGTCTTTTATCGGCTCTTTAAAGTCAGTTCAATATTGCTCCGAATTTTTTAGTTTTGTGTTTTAGAGTGGTCTTAGGTGTTGTTAGAATTTAGAAGCCTATATTTGAAATTTTCAGATAATTTTGGATTGATTCGGGTCTTTTATTGACTTTTTAAAATTAGTCCAGCCTGTTGTCCGAAATTTCCATATTAGGTCTAATATTTTTTGTATGTTTTATGATCTTAAGGCTAATCCTTAAAAGGTTCGAAACATTTTGGGGCAATTCGGGCCATTTCGGAGTCCTGGGCGATTCTAACTCAATTTCTATATCGTTCCCATTTTTTTAAGATTTTAGAAATTAGCTTTCTCATTTTACAAAAAACTTGTCTTGAGTTGAATAAATCTATCGTGATTGAATTAATTAGTGTGAATATTGGTTGAGGTATTTTCATCGTCGTGCATTGCGTTGGTTACATGCGGTTTGGAAAAATTAATGTATTGAGTGCATCAATGTAATGGGATGGGTAGTGTGTGAGAGAGTGGTGAAGAATGTATGTAATCCAAATAATAGTGGAAATCTTTACTTTCTGCACTTATATTAGGATGATTAATGGCATGCTAGGGTCTAATACGAATTATCAAATTTCACTTTGGACCATCAATTCGAACTTCGATTAGGAAAACAATTGGATAAATTAAAGTGCAAGCAAACAAATAACCTAGACTTAGAAACAGGTACCAAGTTTGGGCTATTTTGGCTCTTGAGCTTCAAGATATATAATGGAACTTTCGAACTCAAATCTTGATTCCAATACCAACAAAAACCTAGGTGATTGGTATCATGCCCCATTGGTAAAGCACTAGGATCCCTTCCAAGACGTCCCAGGTTCAAATCCCAGGAGGGGCGCTCCTCCATGAGTAGGGGCTTTCAGCCCTCTTAAACTCGTCAGGTTTGCCTGACTTACCCGGTACATGTGGTTTGCAGGCTATTACGTATACCTGAGGAGGAGGTGTCGCAACTACCACTAGTCGGACTCGAAAGGCATTCGGATACCGTAGTTATCAAAAAGAAAGAGTAACACATTTTTATCTAAGGTTGTGTTTGGCTGGGTGTAATCCATGAACTTTCCATGAAAAATAATTATTTTACATTCTAGATTATATTGTTTAGATACAGAATGAAGAAATGTTTGGTTCGAGTATTGCTAGATTATATAGTAAAGTGAGATTGCATAAAAAGTAACCATTTTACATGGAAAGTAATCGGTAATATGAAATTATTGTTTTTGATAAGTTTTACAAATTACTAAAAAAGTTAATAAAATATAATATTATAAAATTTATATTTACTAAAATATCCTTTTCTTTTTAGATTTTTACCTCAGTTTTCTCTCTCTCACTTGGGCTTGTAGTAATTTCCATAATTGTAGTTGTGGGTTCAATGTATTCTAGGGGCCAAGGTGAGGAGGCTTCTCCTCCGAAGCCACGAGGACGGGAAGTCAATGAGTGACGAGCAGCAAGGGGAAGTTGTGAGGGCAAAGTCGGCCACCGGACAGTAGGGGAAGGTGGTAAGAATAGAGTTAGCTAAAGTAGCGACGACAAGTGGTGGAGCCAAAGTTTTCGAACCATGGATGCAGGCTCCAAGAAAGGGGAGGAAATTAAGGGATTCTAATAGAATTATCGCTATCAAAAAAGGAAGGCAAGTTGTCAATCAATTAGGCGATAGGCGGGGTAATTCTCAATTTGATTGCCTGAGGGAAAATGAGGATTCGGTGGATGATTTGGTCAGAGCTGCCGCTGATGAGGCAGGTGGAAACCCACTGGGGGCTCTCAACACCAAAAGTCAAGGTCGTGTAGTTGAGGGAAGGCCACTCATGTTTGGGGCCATTCCAAATAAGGAGCCCACATTATCAAGGGAAGACCATAGACCAAACAAGAATGGGACCCAACAAACTAGCAAATGACGCAATTCGGGCCCTAAACCTAGTCCACAGAGGATGGTGAAGCCAGGAATTTCTTTCTCCCTCAGTATGGATAGTAGAATAATGGAACCGAGCACTTGGAAACTTACGAACAAGCAAGGAACTCAGTTATCAGTTCTGGGTAATGTTCTACCTATGGAGACTGAAGCATTTACTACGAGTGAGGTTGCCATCTTTTCACCACAAGAGGAATAGAGAAACCTCAAGGAAGAACTGAAACATAATCCCGAGTTCGATCCAGAAGAAGTGGTGGCAATGGCTAAAGCAGGCAATATGCTCCATAACCATTCTCTAAGTTAGAACATGGTGGATACAAGAATGGTAACGGTTGATAGGGATTTTTCTCAGACCTTAGCTAAAGACGGTGCCCTGGAGGAGGGTGATTCCATCACTATCGCTCAGGTACTCAAGGTTAGTCTTATTTCATTGTTAAATTATTTAATGCTGATCTTCTCATGGAATTGTAGGGGTCTAGGAAGCGGTCGATTCCTACGCGCATCGTATTAGTATATTAGGGAGAATAAGTCGGACATAATAATAATTTTGGAGCCTTGGATTAGTGGCTCTCAAGCGGAAGTAGTATCTGAGGCATATGGCTTTTGTGGGATCCTAAAATGGTCTCTATTTCCAATATCCGCTATCATGCACAGTTCATTCACGTGTTGGCCGAGTGGAATAATGGGAAGAAGTTATGGTTAACTGCAATTTACCCCCATTCTACGGAGTCTATAAGAAGGGAATTTTGGGATGAACTTCAAGCCTTAGCAGACCGTATGACCTAGCCTTGGCTTGTCTTCGGGGACTTCAATGAAATTGCTTCTATGGAGGAGAAGGAAGGCAGGGCCCCCTTCAATCCAAATCCATGTTTCAAATTCAAAGAGGTATTAGACTCATGTGGTCTAATTGATTTGGGAAGTAGTGGACCCAAATTTATGTGGAAAGGCCCCCAAGTTGGTGGATATGCTCGAGCATTCAAGCGCCTTGATAGTGCCATGAGTAATGCATGTTGGTGCATCTTTTTTCCTAAGGCGTCGGTAAGAGTGCTCTCTCGAATAAAATCAAACCATCATCTTCTACTGTTATTTGCTGGGAGTGTCACGGGACAACGTAGATTGGGGAGGCCATTTCAATTCCAACTTGCATGGCAGTAGCATCCAAAGTTTAGTGAGTTTGTCTCGGATAAATGGAGGAAGGACGTGCTCTCAATGTAGGCCTTGGTGCTTTTAAGGAGGATGCCATGACATGGAACAAGGAGGTTTTCAGGAATATTTCGAGAAGAAGCGCAAAATCCTTGCTCGGCTAGGAGGTATCCAAAGATGTCTTCAACGGAATTCTAATCCTTTACTTGTTCGCCTAGAAGCAAGTTTGACTCTTGAGCTTGAGGAAGTGTTGGCTCAAGAGGAATTGTTATGGTTCCAAAAGTCTAGAAGTGATTGGGTGAAATATGGAGACAAGAACATTCGATATTTTCACACAAAGGCAATAATGAAGTGAAAGGCAATTTGTATCAAGGGACTTAAAATCTGTGGTGGGGGATGGTGCTTTGATGACATGGTGCTCAGGGATTTTATTGTAGGGCATTTCATGAGGTTTTATAAGGAGCCGTACCAAGGTGGAAGGCCAAGGAATTGAGCACAACTTTTCAGACTTGGATGACCCAGCAAAGCTTAAGCTTTCCCTGCTAGTGGATGAAATGGAAATTTGAAATGCAGTATGGGGCAGGAAACCGCTAAAAGCTCCCGGCCCTGATGGTTTCCATGCACAATTCTATCAATTTTATTGGCATATCATTTGTCCACAAGTTCTGAAGTTGGTTTAAAGTGTTGTAAAGGATGGTGCATCGACAAAAGACACCAATCAGACACTAATGGTGCTTCTTCTTAAGGTGCAAAGCCCGGAGATATCCATCATTTTCAACCAATAAGCATATGCAATGTCTCATACAAGATCATTACTAAGACCACTGCTAACAGGTTGTGTGAGATAATGCCATCCATTATAGTACCTAATCAAATGAGCTTTGTCCCAAGTTGTCATGTTCAGGATAATATAATTATTGCTCAGGAACTTATCCACATTATGAGGTTGAAGCGGAAGAAGGGCTTTATGACAGTAAAGGTAGATTTGGAGAAGGCATATGATTCACTATCGTGGACTTCATTATAGGTACTATCAAAAAGGCCAACATCCCAGACTCTTTTTGTAGAGTGATCGCGGAATGTGTCTCATCTCCGACGTTGCAGGTTCTTTGGAATGGTGAGGCTTCAGAAGCCTTCTCAATGGGTCGGGGAATTACATAGGATTGCCCACTTTCACCATATCTCTTCGTGATGTGCATTGAACGCTCAGGGCATAATTGAGGCCAAAGTTCAAAGTGGACTATGGAAACCTATTTGAGTTGGAAGCTGGGGCCCTAGAATTTCACCCCTTATGTTTGCCGATGATATTCTATTATTCACGGAGGCTTCTATCAAGCAAATGTTCATTTCAAAGAGGCAATTGGCCAGTTTTGCGATGCCTTGGGGCAACATCATAGTGATGCCAAAACAATGCTATATATCTCGAGGAATGTAGATGAGGGAAAAAGGCAACAAATTCAAGGAGTTAGCTCTTTCTCTGTCACAGAAAACATTGACGCTACCTTGGTGTTCCGATTATCCGTGGAAGAGTCACTTGATCCACGTATTACCGGGTGGTGGAGAGAGTGAAAGCTAGGTTCAATGGTTGGTATGCGTTTTCTCTATCTATGGTGGGTCGTCTAACTCCAGTGAAGTTGGTGATCATGTCAATTCCTCCATATTCTATGCAGACCACATGGATTCCAAAAAACATCCTTGATCAAGTGAAGCTACTTGCACGAAACTTTTTACGAGGACATATGAGAACAAAAGGAAGATACCCTGATCTCTTGGAAGGCTATAACACAGCCGTTGAGTCGTGGTGGCCTCGAAATTCATAGATTAAAGGATCTCAATGAAGCTTTCTTAGCAAAGGTATGCTGGGGACTAATCGATAAGAGGGATCATCTTTGGGTCCAAGTCATTCGTCATAAATACAATGAACCTCATCAACCAATTCTACGGTTTGAAGCTAAAGCAGGGGATTCATGGTTATGGAACTCATTGTGTAGAATTTGGCCGAAGCTATGTCATGGTATAGGATGGAGTATTGGCTCTGGTCATTCAGTGAAATTTTGGAGGGGTCATTGGACTCAATCCAATGAAGTTTTAATTGATAGGGCAATAGCTTCACCTCCTCAATTTTAATGTGAATTTTCTGTAAGTCATTTTATAGATTTCTCGGGCTCCTGGAGATTGAATATGTTTTCTAGCTTTCTTCCCCTTGCTGCAATATTAGAACTTGCATGAATCCCACCGTCAATGCATTTTCGAGGTCAAGATCAACCTTTCTGAATGCTGACTTCCAGTGGACAATTTTCTGTGAAATCAGCTTACAATCTTCTAATGCGAGAGAATCTCCGTATTGCGAATGAATTATGGAAAAGCATATGGAAATGTTGGGGGCCTCAATGAATAAAGACTTTCTTGTGTCTTGTTAGCCATGAAGGATTAATTACAAATGAGTTATAGACATTCAAAGGGCTTAGCTGACTCTGATGATTGCCCATTATGCCACTTAGAGAGGGAATCCATCCTTCGTGTCTTGAGAGATTGCCACGCAGCTAGGCAGGTATGGTCGCTTTTGTGCCACAATCTAAGCAGCTATCCTTTTTTGTTGCTCCATTAACTCAGTGGCTTTTATATAATTTGTCAATTTCGTTCTTGGGCACCTTTGGTTTTTTGTGGGCTTTCATTTTTGGAGTTTGTTGCTAGAAGCTTTGGGGATAGAGGAATAAGCATGTTTTTTATCCTCAGTTCTCAAGACCTATAGGAGGTGCGGCGTGATAGTCTAATATGCTCGCAATCTAGCTGGTAATTTGGAGGAAGCAAACCTGATTAATACTATTACGGAGAGGAGATGGAGAAATATACGATGGGTATGCCCAAAGAATGACTGGCTTAAACTCAATACTGATAGGGCATCAAAAGGAGATTCGAGTTGTGCAGGGGCTAGTGGATTGATTAGAGATAATCGAGGAAGATGGCTAGGTGGCTTCATGCAGAATATTGAAATTGCTTCTGCTGTTCCAATGGAGCTTTGGGCTGTGAAGACCGGCTTGAAATGGCATGGGACTTTGGTTCTCACAAACTAATACTGGAGATGGACTCGGAGGTGGTCTTTCAATACCTTACCTCTCAGGAGCTTCCCATGGGCTCGTATCGTGCACTCGTCAGAGACATACGAGGCCTAATGCAATGTAACTGGATGATTGCTCTATGCCACACATATCAAGAACAAAACTCATGTGCGGATTGGTTAGCTAACCTAGCTGTTTCATTTCCAATCGATGTTCACTATTTGAGTCAATGTCCCATTGGACTTGAGTTGATCCTGTTAGGCGATGTAATTGGGGTCTCCATACCCCCACCTATATACTTCTAATATGTAATAATTTATGTTAGGGCTCCGGCCCCATATTGCACCCAAAAAAAAAAGAGCTCCAATTTACATCCAAACAACTCAAAATAGAACGTAAAATGGTAACTTTACAATGTAAAGTTAAGACTTAACATTTAACCAAACACCATGAAGTGTGTTTTGGGTTTCCCAGGTCTTAATCTCTTTACTTGGCCTAAAAATTGGGGGGTAAAACTTTTACAAAGTAAAAGGGTGGACTTCCTCTTTTACATACTACCCACTTCTAAAATTACAACAACCCCAATAGTGGGACCCACATCAAAACATTGTTATGCTCAAAACCCACTTGAAAGACTGGGCATTTTTGTAATATTAATCATTATAATGTTATATTTTATCTATTTTCTTTGTAACAATAGAAAATCTTCCAAACATAATAATTTTATATTATAATTTATTTTCCATGAAAAATAAGACTTTTTATGTAGTTTAACTTTCATCTATAATCTAATAATACTCGAACCAAATGTCTCAAAAGTAGTCCTTTTCCCCGGTTGGCATCTCAGTGAATGGACCGCTCAGCCGTCTTCCATCTAAACCGGGCGGCGGAGAAACCCAGGTGACCGAATATTAATGTCCGCCGGTCCCCCCGAACGGGGACAGACGAGGCCGGGACGGCCATGTGACGTACTGGCCTACGAGAGTGCCTTCTCTGCGCAAGCTATCAATTCCGTCGTTCCATTCATGGCAGTAGCCTTCGATCCTGGAGACCCGACAATGGAGGAGCCCGACTCTCCGCCGGCCGATCCGGTCATTGTGGAGCGGGTCAAGGTGAACGGCACCCTGACACCGCTCACGCTCTCGGCCGACGGTAAGCTCTTCTGGATGGAGAGTGGCCGGCGGTGCCTTATGGTCGAGAAGGAGGTGCTCGGGTTCGCCACGGAGGGGTCCAGTATAAGGATTAAGGCCGCCATCGATTCGGACGGGCCGGTGTGCTGCATTGGTCTCGCCGGACGAGGAGGAGAAAAGCTTGTCAGGAGAGAGTTGGTGTTCGAGCCCCTTTCGGACGAGTCTCTTAGCCTCTGGTGCCAGAAGCTTCAAGATTATATGGACACTCTGAGTAATGTCTCGGCTTTGGTCGAATTCTTCTCCCAATTCTGTTGCGAATTATGAATTAGAGATTTTCTGGGGATTGATAAACTCTCATAAAAGAGATCACGGGATAGAATTTTGTGTACATTCGGCAATCGGGCCCGATCAGACACTTATGTCGGAAATTCCTCTGGGTTGTCCCAAATTAGAGTGTTCGTGAGGGAAGACCATTCTTCAGAGCGCTCGTGGACGCTTTATTGATGTAAGAATCTGTCTCTTTGTGATTAGGTGAAATCAGCCAAAATGGTTCTTTTTCCTGCCCTTAGGATCGTTTTCTACCTGAAAGGCTGTACGAGTTAAGTTGTAAAACTTCAGTGGCAAATTGTTATTTGCTTCGTGGAGACCAATGATCTGTTGGTCTTAAAATCAAGTGGTCAACGGTTTAGACCAAGTAGACATAGCATAGTTACACTAGCTTGTCCTTTTGATGGAATGACATGGTTTAACTGGTTCAATATCAATAAAACGTTGTGGTCATGTTGACATAATGATCCCTTCTATAGGGCGTCCGAAGAGGCTCTTCATTTTCCTTAACCCTTTTGGCGGGAAGGGGTCAGCTTCCAAGATTTTTGCAGAAGAAGTGAAGCCGCTTCTTGAAGATGCTGCCATCAAATTTGATCTTCAAGGTTCGATTTGTCGAAGATTAGTTCTGGGTTTTTCATTCTTGTTTCGGGATGCTCTCACGCAGTGGGGTGCTTTTGTCTTTTCCTCAGAAACTGGATATCAGTTGCATGCGAAGGAAATTGCTCGGAACATTGATATACTAAAGTATGATGGAATTGTCTGTGTGAGTGGAGATGGACTTTTAGTTGAGGTTAGTAACTCATGCCAACTCATGGAATGAGAGTTGAAAAGTGGGGAAAAACTATTATCACCAAATGAAACACTCCGATGGCTTCGCTTCTATGAGGTGTGGGACACGCTTTGACTGAAGTTGCAAACTCTGAGATCTGTAAACCAGGGAAAAATATTGAAGTGGCCCACCCACATGCATCAGGTAATAGCCAGCTTAATGGGCTAAGGGCACAGTCTCAAAGATCTTGGATGAATCCTAATACATTCCTTCCTGATTTGTGGGCAACTCTTTTTCCACGTTACTTTATTAGCATTTGGGACTAAGGAAACAGCTGACCTTAATATTTATAGTTGTTTTCCATATCTTAAAACTCATTTATAATTCCTAAGTTTTGTTAATAAGTTTTGAAACTCTGGCAGGTAGTGAATGGATTGCTTGAAAGGGATGATTGGCAGGCTGCAATAAAGATGCCTGTAGGCATTATTCCGGCAGGTTTGTTTTCTGTTCCTATTTGACATTGAATTATAGACAGTTTTATATAACTTTGTCAAGGACTTAAAATTCTCTATTTCATCTCATGATTCTTTGTCATTTTCAAGATGAATACCATATAACTGATCATGACTTTCCGTATATGATCTAATATAATTCAGGGTCCAATCTGGCTTTTATTTATCTTTTTCCTTTTATTGAGGTGAGAATTTTTTTTTTTTTTTTGCTTCAGTTCAATTTTCTCAAGTTCATAGCCAGTTTGGTGAATGCATTCCTTTAGTTTGATTGAAAGTTCAATCTTTTTTACTTACGATGTTCCTTTCTTAATTTTTTTTAGAATTTGACTGAAGACCAGTGAGTGAAGAAAATGAATTTATCTACAAACTTATTTTTACATGTTGCATGTATTATACTTGGTCTATTTAGGTACTGGAAATGGCATGGCAAAGTCTTTACTAAACTCAGTTGGTGAACCCTGTAAAGCATCTTATGCTACTCTTGCCATTATTCGAGGTGCAGAGCTGCCTATTTTTCCCTACCCTGTTTCAGTAATTAACTTCTAGCGCTATCAATTTTTAAAATTCTCTAATGATATCTCAGTCATTCACAGGCCATAAAAGATCACTTGATGTGGCTACTATTTCTCAGGAGGACAAGAAATTTTTTAGTGTTCTGATGCTCGCATGGGGTAATGCCTCTACCACTTATTCCCATAACCTAAATTTTGAAGAAAAAATATGACAGTGATATTGGATGTGTGTTACAGAGCTCTTAAAATTGCTCTTATTTTACTTCAGGCCTTATTGCAGACATTGACATTGAGTCTGAGAAGTATAGGTGGATGGGGAGTGCCCGTATGGAATTCTATGTATGTGTACAAGTCCACACATTCTCTCTCTTCTATCTCTTCTTTTTAGTTCCTCTTCACTCTTTACATGCCTTTTTCTTATGAGGCTTTCTTGTTTTCCTGTGAGATTTGACAGCACGTACCATCTTCTTAATCTGGTCCTGGAAATTTTACTGTGAAAGGTGTTCATAGGACATTCTTAGCCTACCCTGCTTGCCGAACTTGAGGCAATCCATGAACCCACTGCATGGTGCAGTCCCTGCTATAGTTGACAAGAAGGACTAGGGTTTCCCATTATAGTTGTCCACTAACTTATAAAAGAATTTCTGTTCATAAACCTCCTCTGTGCATTGTGATGTAAGCTTTTATGAATAGTTCATGGAATCATATTAATGTTGTGCACGGTTGTGAATCATCACTACTATAACTTTTCAAACCTTAGAAACATCATCAACCTTTTATATTTATGCTTTAGGCGATTCAACGTGTCCTGCACCTGAGGAGGTATGAAGGGCGTATCTCATTTGTGCCTGCACCAGGATATGAAACTCATGGACAGCAGGTAAGTTACAGCTCACACCATGGAGAAGAACAGACTGAGGTCCTTTCCGGTGGTTATCAAGGGCCCCATGTCAAGTTAGAAGAGCTAAGCTGGAGAGGCATTGATGGACCATTTGTCTCAATTTGGCTTCACAATGTTCCTTGGGGTAGCGAAGGCACTATGGCTGCCCCCAATGCAAAGGTTGGCCCACTGAAATTTTCACACTCTGCTTGCAGGTTTCTCATCTAGCTTAACTTTTAAGGTTGAATAAGACCCTAAATATCTTTATTGAAATTATCTTAGAATCACACAAATTTCTGGAATGAGATATAGCAATGCGTTTCAGATTCTGCCTTTCAGTTAACAAGGTAGGCGTCTAGTGTGTTGCTGAGGAGTCCTAGGCTACTTTTAATCTATGTTAATGTGAGGTGTTCGTGACTCAGGATGGTCTTTGTGAAGAAAATCTGAGTATAATGGAAAATTCTGCATGGGTTTTCTTAATGGGTTGGAAAAGTATATAATTTTGCAAGAACTTTAAGTTTTACCATTTAATGAATCTGCTCCTTTATAGTTCTCTTTACACCAAATCATTCTAGTCATGATCATTCTCTTGCTAGTATCATGATAATTCTTTTGAGTTATCTGCAGTTTTCGGATGGTTATATGGATCTGATTGCTATACGAGATTGTCCAAAGTTATCGTTGCTCTCAATGATGACAGAAATGGGCAATGGAGATCATGTTAAGTCACCTCACGTCATGTACCTTAAGGTATGCTGATAATTAACCGACCAGTTCCTTGAGAACAAGAACCATATCGCCTGAAATTAGATTTTTTTATTTTTCTTGTTCTTCCTCCCTTGCAGGTCAAAGCATTCATTTTAGAGCCAGGTCCATGCACTGATGACCCCACCAGGGAAGGCATCATAGACACAGATGGTGAGGTCTTAGCCCAAGGGAAAGGAACGTACATGTCAGACAAAGAAACCTTGATGGCCTATCGCAGGCTTCAGATAACAGTGGATCAAGGTTTGGCCACTCTGTTTTCCCCATCGTAGTGTTTATGCATTCCTCTGAGGACTACTTCTCCTAGTATTAGTACCAGCATATGCAGAAGACGAATTTTACGGGTTCTTTGACTTAGTTTTTGATATATTAAATTGTGTGCACAGCAATTCTTTTGTCTTGTCGAGCTAATAGAAGAGTGTGTTCCTTTATAAATTTGGATGAAACTGAACTTATTTATTGCACTTTCCCCAGTTTTCATGACTTATTTTTCCAGTTATTTTGAAACAAAGTACCCTTTCCTCTGATATCTTATTAGGCTCTTCATTTGCCCAATCACCTGAAACTGATAAGTCTGAGAGAGGTAAAATGTCCAGCAACATCATTTCAATACTTCCCTTTCTCCACAAGTGGAATTTTGTTTTCCGTGACTCTTAGAACTGGAACTTCAATTTTCTGAAAGTTCCAAAACATCATCAATGGCTCTCTAACATTCTCTGAAAATGGTTAGGAGCAGTTGCACCCTGTTCGGCTTCTGCTACTCTTTGTTGTTTCAGATGCTTTATTACCAAGACAGGCGCCAATTGTTACTGTTGTTCGTTTACTTAGTTGCTTCAACTTATTAGCATATTTCATTTGCTGCCAAAAGTGCGGGGAGCTCATGACTTCCATAGTTCAAGTCTGCAGTCAAGTCTGCTTTGATTGATCCACGGTGATCATGACTTGCCATGCCCGCCTCCAGTTCGACTAGAATTGACAGAGTAATTCTTATTTTTTGGGTCAAATTGACTGTGTGCTCCTGAAATGGTACTTTTATGTGAAGGATGGCTAATCTTGCTCTTAGAAGTTACTAATTAAGGAAGTTCACTGAATTTTATGATATACAGTATTGCCTTGATATTCTGGCAATGTCGTACTCAAACTAGTAAAACAGGCCAAGACACATGCAGCTCTGATGCTGCCTTCTGCTTTCAGAAAGGATTGATGCTTTACTTGAGAATCATTTGTCTTTGAAAAAAATCTCTTAACACAAAAGACTAGGAAGGATCCTTTTATGCCATCTGACATGACAATAGGCCTGTTACACTGTAGATTTTAACCCGGCTGGTTCGGGTGGGTTCGTGACCGGTTGGAGCTGCCCAAGCCCAGCCCGTGAAGCTTAACTGCCCTGGCCGGTTCCAGATTGCACATCACGATCCCATGAGCCGATGGATAAACTTGGCCAATCTGGGCCATGGTTGGGTTGTTTTAGGTTTTTTTGGGATTTTTAGAGTTTTTATGGTTTTTTGGGTTTAAGAGTTTTTTTGGCATATTAAATTTATTTATTGTCTTTTTTTAGGAGACTTTAGGGTATTTTCGAGTAGTATTGAGAGTTTTTGGATTTTTTTAATTTTTAATTTATTTATTTTTTAAATTATTCAACCAGTCCGGGCCCAGTCCGATTTACGGTTTCGAGCTAGTTCTGGTTTAGGTCCAGACTGGTTCTAGTTCAATAATGGTTCCGATTTGGAACCCGGCTCAACAGTTCACCTTTGTTTTTTTTTTTTTGGGCTCAAAACCGTAACCACCTTTGAATGCTATTATGATCGGGCCAGTTTCGTACCTCAAATGGACCGGGCCGATTTCGGTTCGGTTTGGGATCAAACTAATCCAATTACCAACGCCATCTGTTAACCAATTGCATCCTTGGCTCTCTGAAATTTGAAATTGAACCTGATGAAAACTCGAAGGAATAAAAAAGATTCAAAAACAGGAAGTCAGGCAAAACGCTTCTAGGGGGCAGATTTTTCTTTTTTTGTTCAAAAACTTGTGTTTCAACTTTGAGCAAAAGACTCAATTTATAGAGGACGAGAACGAGGACGAGGACTCGTTAGATAATGGCACTCTAATTGCATGTCACTACTGTATTAAACGACACGCTGCATGTTTCGAAATTGTTAGGGATGACTTCACGGATCCCGACTCGGGAGTCGATTGGAATAGACTAACGTCATAGGAGTTGCTCTAGATGGTTAGGGTCGACCAATATTTTTTTTTTAGATCGAGGAGTTTATTCTTCTTTGGTGCCCACGAACACCCCACAAACCCACGGATTCGGATCAATTCATGCACGAATCACATGTATAGGTGGCCTCACTAAGGGTTACGTACTTAAGGGGGATTCGAACTTCCAACATCGTGAATTTTTATACGAGTCGTGTGCACGTTCTATCCACTTGAACTAGCTCTCACGGTTTTAGGGCGGACCGATATTGGAAATCAACCAGCTCAACTTGTAACGTTTCGGGACTGAGAGTTTCCACGTCTAATTTCGGCGGAGGAAAAATTGTAAGAAAATTGCAAAATTAGGACTCGCGCGTGGTCTCGTTCTTGGAGCGATATTCAACCCGTTCGTCGCAATCACACACATCAGTACAGTACAGTCGGCTTCTGCCTGCACCCTTATGTGGACACGAGAGATAAGCACGTGTAATATAATATAGCTACAGTAAACCATTAAATTGGTCATTAAATTTATAATGAACCATCAGTTTAGTTTTCAAAGTTTCAAAACCATCAATTTGGTCCTAACTATTTAATTCCGTCAGTCAATTTGGTCCAAGCGTTATAAAATCGTTTACGGATGCTGACGTGGACGGTGGCTACCACGTCAGCGGACTCCCTCACATGTCATGTGACAATCAATAAATGCATAAACTTATATTTTATTTTCTTAACTTCAACCAGTTCATAACTTGTCATATGACACGTGGACTTGATGATGCGTTAGCCACCGTCCACGTCAACATCTGTAAATCACGTTATAACGTCTAAACCATATTGGTTGACGAAAGTAAATAGTAAAGACTAAATTGATGACCTTCAAATTTTGATGACCAAACTGATAATTCGTTAAAAATGGTCAATTTGATGGTTTACTCATATACTTATGAATGTTATCCAATACAAGAGCACATATTGCATTTAAACCTTCAATTTTTCCTTCTCCACTCAGATGTAGGATTAATTTTCCCACCTCTTCAATATGGGTTCAACTCAAGATCACCCCTCCTTCAAATCAAATTTCGTAAAGGTTAACCTCGAGGGTTAGTTCAAGTTGATAGGATGCACGTACGACTCGTGTAAAAATCCACAAAATCGGAATTTACCAATCCCCCTTGAGCGTGTAGTACTTGGTGAGACCACCCACACATGTATTTTGTACATGGATTGACCCGAGGGATTGTTGACAATATTAATTATTCAATAAGTAATAAATAAATTGGAATTTATTGCTGTATCTCACGAGAGAAAGACTTCCTTGGGTTGCTGCTCGTCAGGTCCCCTTTGCATTTTTGTCGCGTCAATATTTTTTTTTTAAAGAAAACTCAGTACGGGAACTGAATTAAAGACGTCGAGGATAAGGCTAAATTGAAAAAAAAAAAATTTATTAGGATGAAGTTTGAGCGGAGAAAGTGGACTTTTCATAAGAATGGAGAGGTGAGTTGGAATTAATTGTGTAGAAGTGGAAAGACCCGATTGCTTTTGGAAAGTGAAACAATTCTTGGCCCACAACGTGGAGAAAGCATTCAATGGACAGATCATATGCTTACGCGGTATATCGGTCTAATCAAGATTAATTATTTATATATTTATCTAATTAGGGTTTGACAGTTTGTTAGAATTTTTTAATAATTTTTTAACGAGTAAATATTTTTTCCATTAGAGTTCACTATTTATTATAATTTTTCTATATTTCTTTGAAGATTTTTTTAGGATTTAATAGCTATAACTGTATAATTATTGATTACCTGTCAAGTTCTTACTAGAAGAATACACCACATCAGAGTCGTCTGTATGGTATGACCGTTCCACCGAAGAATTATCTACAATGAGGAATTACTTTTTTTTTTCCTTATAGTTTGTACCATACAACTCCCATGCAAAAGTCAAGCAGATTTTGTTTTACATAAATTAAAATCTGAGACATTTGCTTAATGTTAATATGGAGGGATATCTAACTATTTCAATCAATCCGCTTTGATAATGTGGAGTTACTTTTGCAGGCCTACACAAAAGGAGAGCAATGTGGCCACTAGATGTGGGAAACTATGGGGTAGTTTTCGGTTCGAACCACTGCTATTCAGAAATCCAATGGATTTTGACTAATCCATTTCGAGTCATGAAGGTTCACTGGGAGGGCAAAACTCTTCCAAGACGAATTTTCTTCATTTACAATACTCGAACCCGAGAGTTCACCTAAGAGAAAGAAATATCTTACCACATCAACCAATTTACTTTGGGACCGTCGGGCGGTTTTCACATGTTCTTCCTATAATCCACTCCCAACGTCTCTATATGACAACTCACAGAACTTATAATGTGAAAATGTATGTTGTCCTTAAGATCCAGGGCCACTGGGTCCTACTATTAACGAAAAGAAATTTAAATGGTCTTATCAAGCAATTACATGATAACCCGCAAGATCCATTTTAATCCGCACTTTTAACTTCGTATAGAAAGAGCATTTTGAAAATGCGTTTTTCAAAAAAATAATTGATAAAGAGAATTTTGAAAATACTCATTCTATACAAAACTAAAAGTACGGATTCAAAATGTATTTTTAGAACAGTATTTATAAAAATAGTTTAAAATTTACTATATATCGAAAATTTGTTGTATGGACGGCTGTATTTCCGCCCGCTTCTCACCATACCCCTCTCGTCCTTAGCCTCCTTTCAGACTTTATTCCTTTCTTGATCGCACAACAATTCTGAAAATTCCATCTTGACTTTGTGCCAATTTCTTGTCCGATTCCTTCACAACTCAAATTCCTTTTCTACCTCGCAGCAGCTACATTGCTTCTTCTCCTCGTCACTTCTGTTCTTGTCAGCAATCACAGCCCCCTCACCGTCAATCAACTCATCAATTTCTCCTCAACCTCCATTTCCTACAACACACAGTCCCGAATTAATTCCTCCCCTCTCAGCTCACCACAACTCGACGTCTCAATAACCTCATGACTAGGCATGACAATTTTTGATACGACACAATACCTGATCCGACCCGACCAAATATGGAGTTAGGTAGGTTCGGGTCGACCCTGAACGAGTTTTGTGTTTAACCCGTTTATATAAACAGGTTAAACCGAGTTGAACCCAAATAATCCGATATGACATGATTAAACTTGCATAATTTATCTATCTATTTGTCAACCTCATTAACCCATTTTAACATATTAAGTTAAAATTACAATTACGCCAAATACATTTAGTTATAAAGGTTAAACATGTCGTGTCTCCAATTTTAGAATGGTCGTGCTGGTATTTGAAGTTTCTGACAAATGAGTCGTACGTGGGTTAAGATACTTCTGACATGAACCCGTTTAGACACAGTACGTTTAAATACGATACGACACGTGTTGGCAGCAACGCCAAAATTCATTCTCGATTCCACACTCCCACCGCTCCCCTGTCGTTCCTATAAAACTAAAGGGTCGAAATTATCATTTCTGGTGAGGAATCACGAGCCCATTACCCGAAATCAAGGATAGTACTACAGAGTCAAACCCAACTTGCAAAGAGGTGACTCACTCAGGGAAATCTGTGCTCGTCTGTCTTATGCTTGTAGTAATGAAGGGAATTAGCTGCAACCTTCTCGGAGCAAGATATCTCATGAAGCGTGCAAACCCCTCACCACCCTATTTGACCACCAAACCGCTGCTGAGAAAGGCTTTCTTGATCAATAATTGCCAGGCTTGTGAAAAGGCACTCTAACCATGATCGACTTCATCAATGCTATCAAACAGTTCGCCACCAATTTCACGCATACCGGGAAACCTAAAACTCCAACGCGGATCAATCGGTACATAATCACGCGTCTTGGGATTGGGAGCATCTGATTCTGGCCTCTTGTCGTCCCTCTCTTCCATTAGCACCGACGAACTCTCAGTTCTTCTCTTCGCAACGAGGCTCGATGCAATGCCATCCCTCTCCCTCGACTTCTCGTTGCCAAGTCACTTGAAATGACTGTCGCACGAGCCAACATCCATATGTTTTTTTTTTTTGAAGAGATGCGTGCATAAAACAAATGAATGTGTAAAAATTCACATGAAAGCGAGCTCGTAAGAGATCCATTATCGAAAATATTAGGAACAATTAATTTCTACGAATATCTAAGTCGATGACAAGTTTAAGAGTGACGGAGAAACTTTTAGTTAGTGAAAGGAACACGGGCCTCTATGGCTGGCCCCGTCGAGCTGTAGCCCCGCACTGGTTAAGGAAAAACATGCACACACGACGTTTAATCTTCTTCTTAAATGAAAAACTAGAGACCAAATCTCGGTGTCTTGCATAATTTTACGTCGGACTACAAATATCTTATATGTTTTCTTATAAGAAAGTTGAGTTATCATTATCTAATCGTTTAAATTATTGAGGGGAAATGATTCAACTACTTGTATAGTCCAAGTGGATATCTTAACAATGAAAATGTGCTTATATTTGACATGTGCTTTAATATCTGCCATCAACAACCGATATCGAATTGGGTACTATTGACCACGAGTGGAGTGTTTTACTATTTTTCTCTCGGTCTCTGATTAATCTTGTTAGATCCCAAATCGATCATATAAGAGAACCATAATGAGTTTATAAGGTAATTGGATGCCACAATCTGATATTTTAGATTTTTGGGTAGAAACGACTTAGTCTCTTGTAAAGGCCATTATTAATAATATAATATATGAGTTTCTGACTACACGACAACCTCTGATGTAAAGTCGGATCTATCTCCGGCTCGTCAATGGTCCACTCATCACAACATACAAATTCGGCCGACATGATGTGATCCCTCATGTAAAATTTTTAACGTGCCTCGAAGAGATTGGGCCAATATTCACATAAAAGCCTAAATCTGTAGGTGGTGATTTCTCTATTCTTATATTTCATATTTCAATTGTGTAATTATGTGATGCGATATTTATTTCTCGACAAGTCTCAAGTGTAGTGTTCTATACGAGACAATGACGATGGGGTATATATTTTCGTTCAATTAAGAGTTGACATTTATTTTTCCAATTTATTAGGTTTTTTTTTTTAAATTGACAATTATAATTATATGAGCAATAGTTACATGTCAAAATGCGATTGGATAGAAATACCTCGTTATCGTTGTCACGCAGTAAAGCGGGTACACAATAGACCATCTCCTAGATTGTGTTACTAACGGGAGAATCAAATCGAATAAATTGTAAATGAAATCTCATCGTAACTAATAACAAAAGTATCAAAACTCCAAATTAATTAGCAGGGAACTTCTAATAAATCTAGCAGAAAAGTATTAGATATATTTTGTACGCGGTGTTGATCCAAGAGAGAGTAGAGAGCTAGAAAAATAATGTTATATGGTCCTACAATATTGACTTAAATTTATTCATTTATTATAATTTAATTGATATTTTTTCGATTTAAATTATTAGTATTCAGAAGTTCAATGAGCTCCCATTAATGCAATTCGAGTCGAGAAGGCCTACCACGGGATAAAACTCTCCCAAAACGAATTTTCTTCATTCACAAGAATCAAACCTGAGACTTTATTTAAAGGGAAGAAACGCCCTCCTACCAGCTCGATCGACGTATTTTGGTTTAATTGGTACTTTTTAATATTTGACTTATAGGTTTTTGTTTAATTCTCTTTATTTTTTTATTTTTATATTATGTTTATAGGTTTTCATGTTACTAGAAAAAAGAAAATTAGAACAAATTTATAAATTTGCTGTCATATCCTATCTTTTTAATTTATTAATTAATGAAAATTGAAATTTGTAAAATGTTGGTAATTTTTTTGGGTATAAAAATATTAGTAATTTGATAAATAGAGATGAGAACAGGAGGGATTAACTCTTGGCATATAATGGTAGCATGGAAACTAGAAGGATCTAATTAATGTATAAATGACACTAGTAAAACATATTTTTTAAGAATAGTGCCGGGTTCGCGTATTGTGAATAAAAAAATTTCACCTTAAAAGAGTTTTACCTCGGTGGACCTTCCCAGCTCGAATTAAATTAATTAGAATTCATTAGACTTCTAAATACTAATAATATAAACTGATAAAATATATTTGTTCGAATTTATTTTATGTCTTCCTCCTAATCTCTATTACAAATAAATCGCAATTATTCCACAAATACCTTATTTCGGGGATGCTATCGAAAACCCGTCTCAGATCAACCTCTCGCACGACATAAATTTTGGTTGGGACGTCGAAGTATATATATCTCAAACTCATTTTAAACCAAGAATTGATGATATTACCTAAATAGCCTCGACTCTTATTATACGCATGACAGTCCCCTGTGCCAGAAACGCTTGCACATAACAAATATATAACCTATGACAACACTGATATAATACCGTAATTAATGATATTCATTTATTTTTAAATTATTTTATTATTTTTTCTAGGTTGGTTTACTATTTTTAGGGATATATTAAAAAAATTAAAATGACTGAATCATATTGATATTTGATACAATATCAGTATTATCATGTAGCATATCTATTACACATGCTACTCTCTCCTCTAATGTAGCAGCTTGACCACATGGTAACGCTGATGTATTGTTCTTGTCCAACTAGAATTTGACATATAACCATCATCTATACAACTATAATTATAAAACATAAAAAATCCTAAAAATAACAAAAAAATACTGATAAATATCATACCCAAATTGGGCGGAGACACTATATCAACGTTACCACGTGATAGAGCAGTTGCACTTGAGACTTGGATGTTATTGAAACCTTCCCTTTTTAGTAGGGAAAATTACACTGGACTTAACAGCGTGAAGTGTATGCTAGCAAAATAATAACAATTTGAACTTAAAGATTAACGAAATTGATATTACAGGACTGAATTAACCATTTTCAAATTTATAGAACTCAACTGTTAAAAATATAAATATATAAGACTTTTGGTGTAATTATTTCCCTTTTAGCAATTATACACTCTAATTTGCGCATAACGCGGTAAGTAACTGTGTACAAATGCATAAATACACTCAATCGTGTATGTATACTTCTGTACCATGCATTCACCCACCCATTTGCGGTTAATGTGGAATTTTCGTCCATTGAAAACTTGGAAATCACCCGACTTGTTAGAAAGGAGAGTCTCAAAGTGCATCGAATATAGATGTTGTACACCTGTCCCATTAAAGTTAACTACTTATTAGATTTTCCTTTGTATTTTTAGATCTTTTAATTATAACAGAATAAATATTAATTTTATATTGAATATTGATTGAATATATATATATATCGATTTAATGAATATCTTCTCCCGAAAAAGAGAAGGGAAAAAGTAAAGAAAAGTGTGCAATGAAATTATATATTTTATTTTTTAAAATTAAAATATTTGACTATTTTAAGAAAAAAAGTAAATTATGTATTTTTTTTATGTAATTAATCCTATATTTTATATTACTACTAAAAAGAAGACAGGTCAGAGCAATTTCAAACAATGATTTGGAAACGGGACTTATGCATACACAAACATAATATATAAATATAAACGCATTCATACACACACACACACATATATATATATATATATATACACATCGCCCAATATTTACTATCAATCAATCGTCGCTCTCTTTCAAACGAGTCTCTGCATCTCCATTGCCTGAACTGCCGGCTCCCGAGCGACTCCCTTCTCTCTCTCCTCTCTCGCGCGACGGCTGTTGGATTTCGGGATATGCGCGGTTCCTTGCTGTAGCCCGTGTAGCTGTAGCTTCGCAGCGGCTGCGGCGGCGTCTTCGATGTCGGCCCCCGCTGCGCCATCCAAGGCCTGCTACAACTCGCACTGTAGGGAGCTCAATCCGGACCGCCCGAGGAAGGGATGGCGGCTCCGCAACGGCGAGTTCGCCGAGCTCTGCGATCGATGCGCGTAAGCCGGACTGCTACTTACGCCTCGTTGACTCTTCAAGAAATCTGTCTTCTTTCGTCAATTTTTTTTTGTCGTAGTCCAGTTTGAGCTCGCAGGTTTCTTTTTCCCGTTTATTCGGCGATGAAAGGTTCTCTTGGTCGTTTAATTAGTGCTAATGATCGTTTATATTTCAAATCAGGTGAGGTCTTTGGCATTCGTTTTGGTCAATTGTAATTTGATTTATTACGTTTAATGCGCTCTTCTCCTTGTGAATGCACTGATTTTCGTAGACTGATGCATCTAAACCGAGTTTCTGCTTCCTGTTGACTGTTTTAAAAATTAATCTGCTCTCTTTTTGGTGGATGTTTCCGTTTTAGTTTGCGCTGCAATTGATGTTGTTCGGCAATGATAAATCTTTGTAACCATAACGAGGAATCAAATTTCAACCCTGTTTCTAGATTTTTTCTATCTCTCTATTTCTAATTTTGGTGGCGTGATTGTGAATGCACCCTCCTCTCTCCAAGGGGATTTAATCGGGTCAAACTGGCATGAAGTGTGTCCGCTTTCTGTGTACGCTAGTTTGTTTACAGTAGGATGGCTATTTTAAGTCTGGAGATAAATAAACTGCTTTGGTGGGGATATATGCTGATTGCAATGGTGATAGATTGAGTATAAATCTAAAATGATACTGACAGTCTTTTATGAAATGTACGTTCTCTCAATTTGTTGTATCTCCAATATTTTGAATTGGGAAGAGTCTCAAAGTGCATGTATAATCGCTCTATTTGTTTTTGCGTCTTTCCTTTGTAGGGGAGCTTAGTGATTAGTTGATCAGGGATCATTACACTAACAGAAATGACCTAAATCTGTCTTTTGTTAGGTATTATTCTTTAAATGTGTTTGGTACAACACCTTGTTACTCACTCCACATTTAGTCAAAACTTTTCTTGTCCCGGTGGCAATGCCGTATGAACTGTTAACTTTATTTTTTTTTAAAATAAAACCAAGAAGGATAACACCTAAGCCTGGGGGTGCTTCATTCATCGTGTCCTTTGTTGCATCTTGGTTTGTTGTTCATGCCAGCCTTTTGTCTTAGATTGTTGAATTTGTAAAATACTTTAATCTGTCTCTACAAAGTTGTATTATAGTTTCTGAGACAGTTGATATTGTTTTTATTATGATCGTTATATGTCTTACCTTGGTTTCCCGTGGTTATATCATAATTCTATGCTATATTTTTCAAAATTCAGTTCCTTGTACGAAGAAGGGAGATTTTGTGAGACCTTCCACTTAAAAGCTTCTGGCTGGAGGGATTGTGAATCCTGTGGGAAGGTAATGATTGAACTCAAACTAATGGCTATGCTTTAATGTGCTGAAGATGCTGCAAAATAAATCCATGTTCTTATTTTCATGCTGCTGAAGTCCTGTGCCTAACATTTTTTGCAGCGAGTTCACTGTGGATGTATTGTATCTGCTCATACATTTGCACTGTTGGATCCTGGAGGAATTGAGTGTGCAACATGTGCTCAGAAAAATATTCTTTTAGTAAGCATTTGTTAATCTTTCTGGTTGAGTTGCGTCTAGCATATTTCTGTGTTTTCTTTTGCTCCTGTTACTGTTTCTTTGTGTGTTGCTGTATGTTTCTTCTTGCCACCTGATATTTTTATATGTTGCACTTTTCTATCTTCAAATAAGCGGTTTATACTGCACAAGAGTGGCAACTATTTCTGTTGTTACTTTCTTCCTTGAGATACTTGCAAGAGGGGTGACTTGGACGTTTCCTTGTAGCAAAGCTGGCTGACTTCAGCCAGTATGGTGACCTGGCTGTTTCAGGAAGTCTTGAGTAGAATATTGGCTTTGGCTTGATTACATTCCTCTTTTTTTTTTTTTTGGCTGAATTGTCCTATCACATTCCTAAATTCAAATCTGATCATCTTTTTGTAGTGAAATGATTGCTGTTGAATTCAGTTTCTTCGCTGACTGGTTCAAGGCTGCTTTGTGGCCCTAATATGCACCACTTCTGTCTTTAAATAACTGTTGACTGAGTGTTCAGATTAGCAAATATGTTTATTCTATCATATGCCTTCTTGGAAAAATTTACTTGGAATTTTCATCATGCAAAAGCCATACTGGCTTTAGGAGCCATATTGAATTAGGAAGTCTCTCATCATTTAGTTGTTTGATTTCAAACAAGTTATGCTAATTAATTACATCACCTAATAGTTATACATGTACTAGATGACTAAGATAAATTATTCCTTATGAATTCAATAAAGTCTTATAATTATTTATTAATTTGTAGCTTGGTTGCATAAGAGGGATTACATCCTTGTTGCTTCTTAATCTAGGCTTCTTTTAGCTTTCTTCATGAATTTTATCTTCACATTGTCGCCTTTTATCTTGATAAGAAAAAGGTGATACTGATCACTGCTGGGTTTCTGATATCAGTTTAGTGGATCAATTCACTGCTAGTTCATATATCTAAACTTTTTACTGACAAACTTGTTTTAACTTCAGGCATGTTCAACTTTATCCTTATAGTTCCTCAAAGTATACTAGTGAAAGGAATTTGAAGTTAATTTTTGCTCCTTTTGGGAGCTTTTTGACTTCTAAATTCCATGGTAGATCAGTTGTTGCTGATCAACAAATTATCTAAAATTTTCATCAGCAGGCTTCATCCCTGCTATTTCACGTTTATATTAACCCAGCTTTATATAGTATGATCAAAGTAAGTATCTAGTACATGGTAAATTTATCTCTCTTCTTGCTTGGTTATTTTAATCACACCTCTGTAACTGTTTGAGCTAGGAATGTACAATCTCAGTATAACTTTCATGGTTTACTTTCTCTGTCAGACCATTGATAGTTCTTTCCGAATTGATGGTTTGCAATTGTGTCCTTTCCAGACTGCAAGTCCAGCATGGCCAACTTCTTTGTCCTTTCATGCATCTTCTTCTGATAGACTCAAGGATCATCCTGTCAGACTGAATCAATTAGCCGGATCAGGCCCTGTGCCATGGCGGCAAGCACCCACTTTGTTCAATTCTTGTATTCCCCGGCCTGACTTGCAGCCAAGGCCATCTTATGAGGTTGATGAATCAATTAACAGTGATAGGCTTATGCCTCGTGAAAGATATAACCCGTCGGATTTTCCTGAAAGACTTATGAATGGAAATGCGAAGCACGGTGCGATTGAGTCAATTGAAAATGAAACTACAGGTGATGATTCTTCCCTTGCTTGTAATTAAGTGGGAATTATTGTTAATGCTTTATCCTATGCTGGAAAGACATCTGATCTTTACAGCTTGAGACCTAAAATAGTATGGACATTGTGCTGCAGGCCTTAAGAGTCTGGAGCACCATAGTTCATTTATGAATAATTCTCTGCAGTCAACCACTTTGAAGGAGGAACCTTCTACGCCACAATTTGGGTTGACCACAGCTTATGCATTAGCAAATGAAACAAATGGGCATCCTGGGGTTGCAGGACCTCATTTTCGGGCAGTGTCTCCACCGACACTAGCAAAGCACTTTTATGGTAATGTGCTATATGAAATCAACTCATCAAGTGAAAATCAGACAAGAAATGGACGGCCTCGTGGGGATGCTCGTGGAAAAAACCAATTGTTTCCTCGGTACTGGCCAAGGATAACTGATCAAGAGCTACAGAAAATCTCTGGAGAGTATCCTTCTGTTTCATGATGTGTATATCTCATAAAATTGGTCACTTAACATTTTAAATGAACTTTTTTCTTGTTTTTCAGTCTAATCACCTGACACAATGGTTGGAGGGATGCTTAACCTTTTATGTTATGATTTTTTTTCCTTTAACCTTGATGTTATGGAAGCTCAAATTCTGTTATCACTCCTCTGTTTGAGAAAATGTTAAGTGCTAGTGATGCTGGTAAAATAGGACGACTGGTGCTGCCTAAAAAATGTGCTGAGGTCAGTCCCTAATATTTTATATTATCTTCTCTTTTTTCAGCTTAGAACTAATTATAGGTACAAGGAATTTCCACTTCTAAAAATTAACTCCTATTAAGTCTTATCACAAACATCATTTCCTATTTAATGCTTTTCCACTTTCTGTTATGCAAGGACATTAAAGAGACATGGAATAAGTAAAGAGCATTACCTGGAAATAATTCAACTTTCCAAGTGTTAAAATGATATATCAAGAGCCTTCTGGTTAATACTACCTATGATGTTGCATCGTGAAAGAATGAATCATATGTTAGGTATCATGGCCAAGTGGGACTGTACTTGTTTTCTGTAGATGATGAGCTATCAGATGTATGTGCTGGTATTGAAGTTCTCATGTGCATTAACTAGCTGCTTTTATGCCTCATGAAATGAAAACTCTTCTTGATAGTATACATCTAGTGAGATCATTCTTGGATTTTACCAAAAATCTGATTCTGGGTATTATCTTGCCAAATGGCTGGCATCTCATGATTACATTAGTTGAATGGTGCAGGCCTACTTCCCACCGATTTCTCAACCTGAAGGGTTGCCCCTAAGAGTTCAGGATGTGAAAGGCACAGAATGGACATTCCAGTTTCGATTCTGGCCCAACAATAACAGCAGAATGTATGTTTTGGAGGGAGTTACCCCATGCATACAGTCGATGCAGTTGCAAGCTGGTGACACAGGTAATTAAGGAAAATTGAAAGAATGGAATTTGATCCTTTGTGTTAACTATGGATTATGCACTTATTTTATTTTGCGTCTCCATCACTCTTGAACTTTTTTAGCAGTGAAGAGATAGGCTGTGGAGTAATATCTTTGTTGTCATTGTGCTAAGTTTCTGTTGCATTGATGACAAATCTAGTTTCCTGTTTATTAATGCATCTTCTTTCTGGCTATTTTATCTCAAGTAACAACCTCCCAGGGTACAAAAGTTCATAGATTTATAAGTTCTTCAACTTATAGAATCTGTTCTTCTGATACTGAGATTTGGTTTGTTGTTATCAGTCACATTTAGCCGATTAGAGCCACAAGGAAAACTCATCATGGGATTCAGAAAGGCTTCAACTGCTCATCCATCCAATCAGGTTATCTTTTTGCAATGACAATATTGTTTTGCATCCACACAAGATTCTGGAACTATAACACTTACATTCACTTTATAATGGATTTCGTGATAAATCTTAATGCCTTTTTTCCCCCTTTTTTTGAAAAGCAACGCTAACAAAAAAATGATTTTTTTTTAATTGTTCTTGATATAACTTAATCAATTTGGTTAAAACTCTGCAGTTTTCAGCTTAAAGTATCACTTGTTTGGTGTCTTAATTGCTTTGTCTTTGGAACTGCATGAATTACCTCCTCTTATGATCTGCTGAGTGCTTGTACTTGCATCTTTATTATTTGATAACCCTAAATATGCCTCTTGTTACATGCAGACTTTTGCATCATTAATACCAATAGACCCTTTGTAATTCATTAATATAATGTCCTATGGCTTTATGAGGAAACTCTATCATCTTTTAAAAATTGAAGCTACGTAACAAGGTTATTCTTGAAGCTTTTGCCATGTTAACTGTGGGATCATACTCCTTTCACTGTATGTACTCTTTGTCCAGTTTTACATGAGGAAAACCATATAATTGCTGGAACTTACTAAACTATTGTTGTACCTTTTGTCCTGGTTCTCTGGCAGGAAAATGAAATGGGTAAAACTGCCAATAGAGTTTCTGGAGAAGCTGTAAGTACCAGCGGCTATCGACTAATAATTGCCCCTTATGTGTAAGTTTAGAAATTAGCTGATGATCTAATCTGTAACTCTTATTTTGTTGTGATCATTCCACCAGGGTGAAGCAGCAGATCCTTGTACGTGGTCTAAAAATGATAGATCTGGACATGTAGCAAGGGATGTGGCTGGAGATAAGGCAACCTTGTCTAGAAAAAGAAAGAATAGCATCTTGGGTTCAAAAAGCAAGTGCTTCAAAACAGATAGCGGGGACCTCATTGAGCTTAAGCTGACATGGGAAGAAGCTCAAGGACTTCTACGCCCTCCTCCAAATCATGCTCCAAGCATTGTGATCATTGAAGGATTTGAGTTTGAGGAATATAAGGTATTATTTCTCTCTCCTCGGACTATGAACACAATTGCAGTGTGTTCAATGTTTTTTTTTATGATTGGAGCAATCAGTTCATATGGTAACATTCTGATTAGCTCCAGAAGATCTGTGGTGTAAACTTGATGAGCTTCATTATATCTTGTACCCCCTAAAGCCCACTAATACCTCCTTCAGGGGAACTTGGAACCCACTTTATATCATTCCTGTCCTGTTTGAACTGAGAGATTGTGTTCAGCTAAAGTAATGCTACTAATGAGATCACCTTTGGCATTCAAACCTATAAATTATTCTGAACGACTTATTGAACCCTGCTACACCCATGGCATTTGGAAAATATTTCAATATTGAAGTGCATATGTTTTGTTGTCATACCGTTTACATCTTCGTTCGCAAAAGCTGGTAGATGCATGAATTTAGTTTCACTTTATGAACCTAAAGGCACCAGATTTGATGCCTTCATGTGAGAAGTCTTGCTTCATTAGATATCTGACATCTTTGTATGACAGGATGCTCCAGTCCTTGGGAAGCCAACAATATTTGCAACTGATCGTGGAGGGTAAAGCGTGCATTTATGCCTTTGAACTGTCTTTAGCATACTACCCCGTTCCTTAATATTTGTGACTTGGAATGTATGCAACCGGGCTTTCTCCTAGAAGAATTTGCTCTCTAGCTCTCTGGGTTGCTCACAAGTGCCCGAAATATTAATTCTTAAGTAGGAAATATAGATGTCTCAGGTTTTAGTTTCAAGCTATAACTGCTATTATAAAAAAACGCATTTATTATCAGAATCATTCTCTATTCAGAATCATGAGCATTGCATATCTCTTGTTTCATCCCAGTGAGAAGATCCAATGGGTTCACTGTGAAGTTTGTTTCAAGTGGCGCAAATTACCAGCGGATTCTCTTCTCCCCTCAAAATGGACATGTGCTCAGAACAAGTGGGATCCTGAAAGGTAGACTGTCAGCATATGACATTTCTTCCTTCGTTTCCTTCTTTCTTTCTTCACTGTTACTTTAGTCCCACTGCTTTTAATTTACTTCAGTCATCGTCGTCAGGTCTTCCTGTTTGGCAGCTCAAGAATTGACATCAGAAGAGTTTGAAGATTTGCTACGCTCTTCTAATACAGGTATTGATTATTTCAGAGGAGGTTATAGACAAGAATCTGCAACCACTGTATGTTATTGTTTTGGTTTTGATCCAAATGCTTCAATCCTGATTTGTGATTTTGGTTTACGGATATTGCTCGAGTAGCTGCTTCTGAAAAAATGAAGGCTCCTAAAGAAGAAACTAACCCCGATATTGAAGCTTTAGAGGGGCTTGATACCCTAGCAAACCTAGCAATCTTGGGAGAAGGAGACAGGACCCACACATCATCCTCTCAGGCCACGACAAAGCATCCCCGGCACAGACCAGGCTGCTCATGCATCGTCTGTATCCAGCCTCCGAGTGGAAAGGGCCCTAAACACAAGCAGACATGTACGTGTAATGTCTGTCTCACGGTGAAGCGCCGGTTCAAGACCCTAATGATGAGACGAGGGAAGAAACAGTCTGAGAGGGCAGCAGAAGGTTCGGGAAAGAAGCAGCAGAATCAGGAGGTGCTATTGCCTGACAAGTCCGAGGAGGAAGGCCTCTCTCAGTCAAATAGCAGCCTGAGCTCAAAAAGGGTGACCGGTCATGGTGGTTCTGATGGAGACCTTAACAAATTGAAGACTTCTGATTCGCCGTTCAGGGGTCAGATCGACCTCAATATCCAGCCAGAGAGGGAGGATGAGATGTCTGCAGGTTCAGATCCTGGTGGTGGGACGAAAATAGAGCCGCTCGAGGATGCTACAGAAGGGAGCATTCTGCAGCATATCCCTCCCGATGAGAATCAGAATTCTTCAGCGGACAATACGACGACCAACAGCAATCTTCAGGAAAATGTGGTACTGCCTCCTCCTCCAGCTGATGGATAACCAAAACGTTACTTACTTTTGCAGTCTGAGATTTTGATGGCAAGGAGGCGAGGCTCGGTCGGACCCTACTGAATGAATGAAATATGCCATCCTTCTCGGCTTTGTTTGTACATAGAGAAAGGTTAGGGAAAGGCTTTGGATGATATTTCCTTTTGCTGATTAACATACAGTAATTTTTTGCCCGGTGTTTACAGGAAGAAATATCATCATAATCTTGAAATTGCATGATTAGGTCTCCAGGCTTAACTTTAGTCTCTGCTTCTTCACAGCTGCTGAAACTTTCGCCCTTTTACCCGTACGATCGGGCTCTAAGTAGGATGTCGCTTTTCGGGATACTTAGTACAGAGAACTCAGATTCTCTACGATTGATTTTGGCTTCATTCCACTACATTCGATGTTGAGTCCATGAATGAGCCTCAATGGGGATGATCGACATGGTTCTATACCTTAATGGATGTTTGTGTACTGGGAACGAGATTCCTCATTCGTTCCCTGCTGAGACTCATCGATGCTAACCTTAAGAATTAAAGGTCGCCAAGCCTTGACCAAAGGGATCAAGTCATAGTGCTCAACCATTGTTCGATTGAAATGAAAGAAACCAATCCTAAACATGTCGACTATTGATCGACAGTTGTCTGAAGATCTACCAACCTTACCATGCCCATGCCATCATGTCGAGTAGTAGCGACATAATGATGTAGAGGAAGATGTTATTCCTCCCAGTTCAAATTTCAGAATTGAACGAGCAAAATCAAATATAGTGAACAATCGATCAGGGACAAGATCCTCAAGTTCATGACCAAAGATTTCACTTCCACTTGAACAGCAGCGCTTTCCCAAGCATCATATTGCAGAGCTGCATACACAAGATAACACTATATCTACCCAAATCCACCAAACAAAATGACAATGTAATCCAATCAGTTATTACTTTGCAAGCATCAGTAAGAATCAAGCACCAGCGTTAGGCAGAGCTGCCATGAACGAGTTGTACGAGGACTCCAGGTCGAAATGAAGCTGCCGGGACTGCTGCTCCGTTAGCTCGTCTGCCGCCCCCATCTTCGAGAGCCTGGAGAGCCAGTCCTTCATCTTCATCTTCCCCTCGAAGTCCGGGGGCAAGATAGTGAGCTTATTAAGCGAGGCTGAGAGGTCCGAGAGGAGCGGGTGGACCTGGTCCACTGCCACCATGTTCAGCTTCAACGAGTCCATGGCCGTAATGAAGTTCTGCACGCACTCCGCGACTGCAGCAGCGGAGGTGGCAGCTGATGCAGTGGTGGCAGAACGGTGCTCCACCGTGGCTGGCACACCTGACACCACCAGGCGGTTGATCGCAGCGGGGCAGTCCATCTTGTACGTGTCGGCAAATCGCTCGACGCTTGGGATTATGTCTTTCAAAGTAGATGCTAAGGTTCGGTAATGCGTTATGAGCTTCTGGCATTCCACTTCATACTCGGAAGGGCCAATTATGTCGCGAATGTAAGCCTTCTCAAGCTTCTCCGTGGCACGTATTATGGCATACAGCTCGGCAAAATTCTCATACATGTCTCTCTCGCGCTTGTCGTTCCACAACTTCACCTCCATTGCTATTTCTTCTTCCTTCTGATACGCAAGTCTACGAAGTTAGATGTTAACAAGTGCCTGGGTGAGGATTTGTTTGGATAGTGCAGAGGACTGGAGAAGAGAACGGGACACGCGCAAAGAGAGGCTGACTGGCTTGAACAGCAAAGCTACCAACTGCCCAGAAAGGTAACATTGAAAAGAACTGAAAAATGTCATATAAGAGCATTGCCAGAATAACCAACACGTTTGATAACCAAATGCAGAACATCCATTTGCCAAGCTCAGAGGGTTGAGCTACTACCTAAAATTTTTTTTTGGTAAGTGAGCTACTGCCTAAAATTCATTCCAGTCAGCAGCAGTTATGAAGTCATCACGAATCAAGAAAACACAGTTCGCGGAGTTAAACCCGCAGTAGTATTTGTATTTCATTTGATCACTATTTGAGCGTTTAAATTTACTACTCCGTAGCCAAGCTTCTCTTATCTAGCAAGGTTCAAACAACCTAGGCAATCGTCCTGAGGTGACTGGAGGGCAGCCCACGTTGTATGAATCGACAACGTAACATGATCAGGTCCACCGAAAAGCCAGAAAGCTTCGATTTTTCATCTGTGAAGCCTAATAACTGATACCGATTGAGCATCCACCGCGACTATTGACGATGCCTAATTGACCCAAAAAAGAAATGAGGATCTCACATCCATCCAATTCTGTAAGATCAAGGCAGAGCCCTAGAGTGAAAACTACCTTCAGATCATCATGACCAAGACACCGAACGAGGACCCACTTCATTCACATACAATTAGATCAGAGCAACAGAAGCCCAGCACAAATCGACTGAGAAACTCGCAATTCGCTTGAGATAGAAAGGGAAAGAGAGAGAGAGGGAGAGGGAGAGAGAGAGAGAAGACTCACAGGCTGAGAACGCGGCTCCCGGGAAGTTGTGAAGCTTCTCCGTGTCCCTTGTGGGAAGAAAGAGGCAGGAGAAGAAGCTGAAGAGAGGGGGAGAGAGAGGGGCTGACAAAACTCTACGAGCTAAGGTACCGCTGAATTTTACCTCTGTCAAATAGTCTTATTGGTAAACTGTAAAAGATTTCATCGGCATGGTTGGTCACGATTGAGATCTCCGTGGGTCAACTGATGGACGGTTGAATGGTGCTGATTAATCACCCTGCCTTGACCTTGAGCCTTTTCCTATTAGGTGGGCCAAGCCCAAGGGACTAAATGGTGCAGACATCCAGGAAAGGGGGAAGAGCAGGGAAATGTCTTAATCGTGTTGTCCATCCAAGTTAGGGACGGATTCAGAAATTTCGCTCAAGGGATAAAACTTCACTATAAGTATAACATAACAAATTCAGGGTAAAATATGATTATTCAATAAAAAAATTAAATAAAATTAATTGAAATATGTATAATAGATTATATACGTTTCTTATCTTCTTCCAAATTCATCTTGATCCAAGTTACGCGTGGAGGGAATATGGTTTTGACAATTCAGTAAAAATGGAATAAAATTATGTGAAATATGTATAGTAAATTAAGAATTGTCCTTATCGCCCTCCAGCTCCATCTTGATCCAAGTTAGCACAAATGAAAGATGGTTTTGATTCTCAACTATATTTTTTGGTGCAAAAGGGATTAGAATATGCATAAACTATTTTTGGGCACAAACAGGCATTATCGTGCGCAAATATAGATTTATACACGCACGCGCCAAGCACATCTTATTTCAAAATGTCCCACAAAGTCTGATGGAGATCCATCGCATCTGTGGCTCGTCTCGCCAGATGATGACTTGTTGCCTAGCTCCCTTGAAAGCATGCTTTGCATAGAAACTTGGAAGTCCCGTGAGATTGTCTTGCTATCAGCAGCAAATGGCATAAGAAATGGGTTCCCTGATCCTTTCCCCAAACTGGATCAAATACTATCAAGTCAATGACGCTCATCGAGCTAATATGAGATTGCCCTTGATAGACCAACAATTCACCTCCAGGCTTTTTGTAAATTCGAAGCAAGCGTCTGACAAGCTCAAGTTGAAATAGCACGTTTCTACCAAATATTTTGACACAGATGCATAGAGAAATTCGAACCTAAAATATTGGAGTTATCAAACCACATAGAAGCAAGTTAGGAACCACTAGATCACCGCCTTTGGTACTACTACTTGCATACACTTGGTCTCTTTAAAATAGTAACATTGTGGTCATTGCTCAAGAACTGTTCAGCATGTCTTCTACTACTAGACAAGAAGGAAAACGATGGGTCCCATTCCCTATCTAATAGTAGGAATCCTCGATGAAAATGTAGAATTTTTACGACTTACACACATCTTAATCTATTTGGAACTTCTGCTTTTTTTCAAAATTTCAAAATGAAAGTTGAGAAATTCAAAATTTTTTTGGTTCTTACAGATAGAACAGCTTATGCTACTACGTATCTATGTCAAAATATTTATTAGAAGTATATTCTTTATGTCTAAGCTTAGGGTACATATTTTTTAATTTATATTTGACATTTGGTAGTGTTATAGACCGGTGCCTATCGTTAATTATTTAATGTCTTACATGTTCGTGATTGAATACAAAATCTCGAGCGCTGTGTAACGGGGTGACCCATGACTAGTACTGCCTCCTTTCACTCACGAAGAGGACTTTTTGTATTGTTTTGTGTACTGGAGATATTGTGCTTCATAACGATTAGTGATATTAACAACTGTTGAGATGTGATCATATTTATCGAGATATCTACCCAAGGAACGATGAGGAAATTCATAAATTTTACTATCCTAATAAATTATGGGGATTTTTGTAGAACATTTGTTATACATTTTTTGAGCTGAATTTTTCAAGTCAAATATATATCTCGAGATATATGATATATATTTTAAAAATATTCCTTGATTTTATGTGATTCTCATGTATAAATATAAACAGGGGATTAGGGTTCCAGGGCTAATATGAGAGTGAAGAGAGGGATTAAGAGAGTGATTAGGAGAGTGCATATTCAGAGAGAGTTGATATTTTGTACTCCGTCTTAATATAGTGAAGAATTCCGACTAAGTCTCTTTAGCCAGTGGAGGATAGACTTAATTATCTAAAACCATGTATATGAGTGTGTGATCTTCTTTTTCCCTTGTTTCCGCTATCATCTTCATTATTATGAGAATCGATCGGCATTCGGATATCGGTCCGAATCCCAACAACAACAATGTTGTTGCCCATGTAGATCATATTTGCAAAATGAAATGGCTAATCTTTGTACTTTATCGGATATGAAAAGGATAATTGAAAGAGATCATAATAGGGAAGTTATTACGTTATAGTCACTGGATCGTTCAATAATTTAATTAAATGACCCTAATCAAATATAGACTAAATATCAGAATTTAACTGTCATAACATCTTTTCCACTTTCTACTGGTCCAGCGATTGGATGGTGAAATTTCCTATGCTGACAGCAACCACGTTTGCGAAATGGAATCCCCAGTAGAGTATTCAGACGAGCTCTGAAGCAGGACTCGGTGCTCGTATTGCCATTCTTGTCGAATTGAGATGTAGTTTTCCACGATGTGGCGCTGGACTAAGATACCTATGTTGTATATTAAGCCCTTAGGAAATCTGCCAAGTGATATTGCACATTGAATTCCCGTGTTGAGTTACATCGAATGTAATGTTATATTTCATTGCAGAGTTTATGTGGTTTCATTTAGTTTCTTTTAATTCACGTTGAATCACTTCAAAATTCAACTCAAAGAACACAACCAGAGCTTGTAAGCTGCAATAGTTTCGTGCTGTGCTGGGTAATGTGCCCGATCGGTGTATCGTTATGATATCAATACTGCCTTGTTAATTTTTTTTCAATGAAAATTGATTTTGGGACCTTTTGAGTCTCAGGTCGAGGGTGGTACTAATTGCACCAAACCCCATTTTTCCTATCTTCCCTTTAATTTGCTATTGAATGGAGGAGTGAACTCATACTAAAGGAACCCGTAGTAAAGGTGGATGGACCTTTCCAAATGAATCTATACAATGGCTTATGTCGACTCTGCAACACCCTCCAAATGTGATGCCGAATTCAGTGTAATATACAGTTAGCGAAAAGTTATTTAACGCGTAGAATTACTTAAAATTACATAAAGCTGGACAAATATTTCAGCACTTTAGAGAACTCATGTATATGGGTAATTTTGTGTGTAACATCTAATATGTACAGGTCTAATGAACTTGAATTCTCTTATTAATTCAAGTGCGATCCGAGCCAGCTGGGGGTAAAACTAGCAATACTCTTCCCACAATGCTACTTCTGCAATCACAAGCCTTTCAACGAACTCCTGAACAAATCTAAGAGAAACACATGTAAAACCGACCCATATACAATAAAGTCAATATGCATGGACAAGAAACGCTTAGTTGTCTCCTTCATCAAGGTGAAGAAAAAAGGAACAGAATACCCACAAAGAACTCCTCTGAGAACTGTATGCACATGAAAAATGATCAATCAAGACAAGTCCTTTATGCTGACACAAGAAAACAAGAACCAATTAATTTCAAACCTGGCCAGTGACGCCAACCGATGATGAATACATTTTGCAGTGAATGAATCATCAACCACATTAAATCTTCTCCCAAAAAGCAACCCATTATAAAAATCCTCAATCTTACCTCCGACTAATAGTCATCGGCCGATCTACTGATCATCTGCTTGTAGTGGTTGAGCGACTCTTGCCTCTGCAGCCTCATCTCCTCATTGAACTTCCTTATGAACGCCTCCACCCGCCGGTTCAGCTCGTCCTTGCTCGGCGACGCTGCCCTCCTCAGCATCCCCGGTGACGGGCTCCACTCCTCCAGCTCGTTCGTCCTGTCCCTGAACGTCTCCGACTTCCTCATCATCTTCTGCTGCTCTTGCGGGGAGCTGAGCTGAAGCGGAGCTTGAGGGCCATGGCCGTTCTCCCAAGTGTCCGACTTCCGCAGTTGCCTCGTCAGCGGCATCGGCTGGCCTTCAGTTATCGCCTTCCATGTGTTCTCCAGCGTCTCATGTCGTTTCGGTCTCGCCACCTTCAATCGTGTGCTCATCGTACCTTCGGGATTGGATTTGGCCGGCCTTCGGTGGAGGAATCTGGAGGAAGCGAGAGGCTTCTCCGACGGCTGAGGCAGATACTCCTGCACAGGCGAGTCGGATCTCTTCGCCGGCGTCCACGTGGACTTTGAGATAACAAATTCCTCATCTTTTTCTTCCTCATCATCTCGCTCAGTATTGCCTTCAACTGCAGCATCGTAAGCCATATCCTCTTCCGTGAACCTCTTCCCCTGAAGAACCAAATCATCCCCCGGCTCCAGAGCTCCTCCCATCTCAGACGAACTGTCATCAGGAGCCCCAGCCTCCACCAGTGGGCTCTCCTCCTGGGAGGTCTCGTTGCTCCGGTGGAGCCTGGAGGACGCAGCAATGGAGATGATGATGCCGTTGATGACGATGTAGAGATAGGGAGGCCTGAGCCACGAGAGGATGGAGCACCAGAGGAGAGGGACCTGAGAGATCATGAACTCCACGATCAATGGCACGGAGACCTTCAAGAGGAGCGCCATTGAAGCAGCACCGATAGATATGAGCAGAGCCTTGGCAGAGAGGATGAAGGCAGCGGAAGAAACCATCTTCAACACTTGCCTGAGAGAGATTCTCTGTGTTTCTGCTTCTCTCCGTGGGTGGGGTTTGGATAGAGATGTGCGTGGTGAAGTATGGAAAAAATAGGTGTTAAATTTATGTTATATCAATTAATTTAAGTGGTAGTACATTTGTTTTTTTAAATAAATATTTATCTTAATTAAATATCTTAAGATGATAGATGATCACTTGTTAAATTTACTATATAACCCCTCTTCCATTACAAATCTTAAGATTATTAGAAATCCAATAATTATATATAGAGGACAAAAATGTAATATATAAAGTGAGAAAAATGAGGCGTGCTTAAAGTCGTAACTAGTCATTTGACTCGTGTTATGCACAGTAACCAACACCACACATTGAAGTGATTATCAAAAGTTATAATAAGTAATCTGAAAAAGGTAATTTTACTATGCCTCTTCTACTTAAGTTGGACAAACTCATCTGAATTAGATATTGGATAATTTTTTGGTTTGTATTACACAGTATTCTCAGATCAGTCAAAACGCACATTGATACTAATCAGTGGTCGGGTCGGAATCTCTAAAAAAATACCCGTTAACCCTTTCAACTTAAGGATTAATTCTTAGATTACTCATTTGGGAGTTTAATAAGAGAATTATTATGCCAACCTTAAATTAGTATATGGTATGGAATATTTGCTCACTGGCCATTGGGAGATTAACTAAATGGAACAGTACAAAAAGGACGTCTTCCAGAGAACTTTTGAATATTTTGAAAAGAAGAGCCATTCCTCAACGGTCATAAATTTGACCGTTACAGTGCGAATCCCCGGCGGTGCGGGCCCCACCAACGCAGGCTCTCCCATCCTTGCGCTGCGCCGGGGCCTCATCTGACCGACCAAGTCCGCCCTTTAGTACAACTTTTCCACGCGCTCTTTTCTTCCATACCCTTTTCATGCTACTTTCCATTTCCATTTCTTACAAAGGGGAGGAAAAGGGGGAATGGCCTTTTTTAGGAGAAAGTTTCAATGGAGCGTTCATGTAATTAAGAGAATGCTGACGTGATATATTCATCAATTTAGAGTTCACAATGAACTTATTTGTCTAATAGGATCACTATTTTTTAGGTTTTTTTCATATTTTTAAGGAAATTTTAGGATTTAGTATTATATATGTAAAATTATTAATTATATCACGTCATTATTGACAATGATATAACCACTCTACTGAATACTTTCTTCTTTTCGGGAACTTGTTTATTTTGGTTTCAAAATAATATTAAAATGGACCTTATATTATAAATTATAATATTTTATTATAAACCGTCATATGAGATTATGTAAATGGAAAAACAGCAATGAAAATCTTATAGATTCACCATTTTTTTTTAAAATTAAATCATATAAGTTTCAATTTGATTTTTTTAATCTTAAAACATTATTCCATTATACAATATTAGTTCTCCTGTTATTGACTGTTAAGATGTCATTCATCACAATGAATATTCAGTTAAAATAAGTGATACGATATGATTTTTTTTAAGTTGAAGTGACAGGACAAAACATTAACGTTGTGGAATAGGAAAATAAAAAAAAAACCCACAAATCTACTTTTTTAAAAGAAAATGAAAAAAAAAATAAAATTCATTATTTTCTTTATTATTGTGCCTGCCTCGTTCTTCGTCTAAACAAATCTCTAAATCTCCCGACTGGCCAAGATAGGTTCTCAAGGACAAGAAATCTTATTCAAGAGAAAAAAGTCGTCATCAAGCTAGTACGAAGGAGTGGGTGATTTCGTTAATTTTTTTTTTTTAGTTTACATCACGCAATATTCCCGGGTCAATCGAAGCGCACCGTAAGAGTAATTGCGATCGGGTCGGGATCCCTGGGAAAATTCCCGTCGACCATCCCAACCTGGGATTCGATCCTGGGATCACCCATTTGGGGGTCTAGTGAGAAAACCACTAGGCCAACCCCAAGTTGGTATTTCATTAAAGTTACCTAAGCAGCTCCCTTGCTTTAGCCATAATACCTTGTCAAAAATTCCCCTTCAAAGTCGTCGCTGGAGATGCCCCGGCTTGAAAGAGGGCTGCTATCTAAGTTATAGCGTCCAGCGAAATAATGCTTTAGGATTAAAAGTCATACCGAAACTTATAACACTTAATTTTAAAATGTGATAAACTTATACAACTTCTGCTGATATTTCCCCCCTTCTTTTTACTGTTCTACGTCATAAAACTTATGCAACATCGCTTATTTTAATAGAATATTCAAGATGATTTATTGAATCTCCAATGGTCAACAACGGGAGAAGTAAGAGTGTCTAATGGAGCGACATTTTAGGACTTCTAAAGTTATATTGAAACTCATAAAACTTAATTTCAAAAATGGTAATGGTATGACTAGTTTAATATCTGTACTGTATATTAAACCTGGATACACTTCTGTCTCATGTTGATACTTGTTTGCATGTACTGTCGTATATATCGTAGTTTTGTCAGATACTATGGCCATAAGAATGTTTTGGCTCCTGGAATTTCACCCTTGCTTCCATAGAGAAGACCCAACTTTCGAGTATGCGTGACTACACTTTACGTTCCTTTTTTCATTACTGCCTCTCTTGCCTCTCTCGTTGCATAGTCGGCCTATTCATATTCATGGCTTTGGTCTGGCCTTTTCAAATTCAAGTGCCGAGCCCATTGGCCTTGTCCTTTCCACTTCCCTTCATTTCCGAGCTCTAATACAGATACTCCGATCTGTAAATTTACATTTTCCCCCTCTCCACGTGGAAAGTAGCCACTTCCCAACCATTCAATCACTTAAGCTTACCCTTGATTAATCAGAGTGATTTTTAAGATATTCAACACCAATTTCAAATTTCAAATGCTTTTCACTAATTTAGGTCCGCTTTAGCCAAGTCGTCAAAGAGTAAGGTTCCTAAACGACAGAACAATTTTTATTCATAGTACTCACATTTGGAACTTACTTGAAAAAGGAATATTAAATCATTTCATTCTAGTAGTAAATATCAATTATACAACTGAACCATCAGGGACCCTTTACATTATTCAATAGGCCTTCATCTCTAACATTTTTGGGGCCGTTTGTTGTCTTGCTCAAGCTCTTCTTCTTTGCAGTACCACTATTTTCAGGCATAATAAGAACTAGTTTCATCCTATATGAATCATGTAATTTTTAAATTTTTTTGTACTTTAATATAATCCATTCACTTTCGTCAGTTATTACATTTACTATCATACCTTGCAACATTTGTCCAGTTTTTTGAGTTAGTTTATATTTAAAACACATACTTTTTTTTTTATCAAGCTTTACAATTTTTTACAAGTTTTATTAAACTTTACAATCAATTTTATATTTTCAAAAACTATAATCTTACACTTCAATCTCAAGGGAATGACCTAATGGTAAGGATAGGCTTAGTATCCTTTTTATCCTATATTTAAATTCCCTTAAAACCTACTTATACTTTTGGATTTAATCTGATGCCCCATATATCAAGAATACCTAAAACTCATGAAAATTTACTATAGTTGAAATTTTACATGTACTCGTGACATTTTTCAATATAATAGTACTCAAACCAAATCCTATACTATTTTTTTTCATAATTTTTTTATAAGTAAAATCCTCCCATAGAAAATGGATGGAGTAAATTGCCTGCTACATTACGTGGTATGATGAAATTCCTATATTGTCATAACTTTAAAAATACTAAAAATTGTTACATATTTTATTTATTTTCTTATATTATCATGAAGACTAACATAATTAGTAATTTTATTAAAATTTAATGTGGCAAAAGCTGATAGTCAACTGGCACACGTATGGAGTACTATGCCATTAATTCATTCAAAATAAAAGAAAATTAGTAAAATTAATAAAAAAATTAAAAAGTAAAATGTGGAAAATTTTTAAAAACAAAAATAAATGTATAACTAAATAAAACTAGATAATATTTACAAATTAGAAATAATATTTAGACAAATAAAGAAAATTCTTAAAATAAAAAGTATTTATAAAATGAAAATCAAAATTTAGGAAAAATTAAAATAAAATTCAAAACATAAAAATGCAAAATATAAGCTAAATCAATAAATCAATAATTCAAATTTATGAAATTGAAAAATAAAATTTAAATTCAATATTATATTTTACATCCTATCATATTTAACACAGCGAACTTGTCATCTATCTTTAGAATTCAGAATTGAGTTCAAAAATTTTTCAGCTATAAATATTTATCATTTCCGCAGTTGGGCATGGTGTGAAGTTTGAAAGTTTCGATACTTAGTTCGATTGCTGTCAAGTTTGTCAATTTCATAGGGGCTAACTTACCTTGTCTATGAAACCACATCTTTAATGTACCTATTGAACCCGATTAAAAATACTTGTATGTGTCTAAAAATATAAAATTTTTATGACTTGTTTCATTTTAGAAATTAAATAGGATATTTCTTCCTCTTTCGATATTACTCATTCTCTGAGTGCATAAAAAAAATGTGAAAGTTAGATTTTAATCTCTTGATATTAGACTGTAATTGTTCTGGGGAAGTTGGGGTTTCAGAGATGAGGTTAGTCAATCCATACAAACTTGTCAAACTTGACGGTCGAGGGACTAGACGTTGGAATCTTTCAATCTTCTCGTTATATGTAACAAAGAAAGATGACAAGAATTTTGCATGAAGTTTTCTCGGTTGCATCTCTATTTTTAAGAGAAGATAACAACTTCGATATTGTAATGTGATAATTGTGTAAAAGATTTATTATTTGCATACTTTTCAGGCCTAGATTTGAATGAAGTAATCGACTTGACTTGGTTTATGTGCTTAATTATGCAATCTTTCCTTGTTGAACATAACGGAGTTGGCATTGTTAAAAGTCGGGTTTATTTTAAGAATGTTGATACTCTTGAGGTATTTTGTGATGTAGATACATGTTGGAAGATCAACCGGGCCTCAAAGATGAATCCCGACTAAAGACAGAAGCTGAATAGAAGAGCAGAACAGTAGGGGTCGCGACACAGGATCGCGGCACCAATGAAGCCAGCGAAGAAGGATCGCAGCACAGGACCGCGATCCCAGGCAGCTCAGCAGCGAACTCTGGAGATTAATTGCCGAATAGAAATCAGTCAACCCAAATATTACACAGAATATTTCTAGGCTGAATTAGAAATATTTGGGGGATAAAAAGATTGCGATTCAACTCAGCCGGGAAAGAGAGAATCTTGCAAAATATGAAGAAGGCTACAATATATTGTAAATATATTTTCAAATATTCTTCAATCCTTATAAATAGACCAGCAAGCAAGATGACCGAAGGACCATCCATCCAACATTCAGTTCCAGATTTCTTTTGCTACGAGGAGATCAAGAAGCTCGTGATCAAGAGGAAGGAAGGGGAACACTTCAAGACGGCTCGAGGCTCGAGAGATCGGCATCGGCATACTTAGAGTTTTCTCTTTCCCTTTTCTTTTCTATTGATTCACGATGTATTCCAACTTCTTCTTCGTAGTTGTTTTCAATTCCATCATGAACTAATTCCCTATTTCCTAGGGCCAGCAATGAAACTCTTTTCTATTTTCTAAGTTCTTCCCTTTCTCTTATATGTGATTAATTACAACCGTGTTACTTATACTATTCTCGAATTTAAAGCTTTCTTATTGACTGGCCACCAATTAGATTGAATAGGAGAGATTGATGAACTCGAGAGAGGGAGTCGAAATCACGCCGGAGATAGTATAACTTAGGATAATTCACGCCGAGAGGTCGGGATTATTTGTGAGAAGCATCGAGAGATTAGCTTATCACCCTAGGTATCCAAATTAGGGTTCGAACTCAATGGGTTTCTTAATATTAATTGCATAGAGATAGAGTGATTAGTATCGTCCTAGAAACACGTTCTTGTTAAACCGAGAGGTAGGCAAGAAGACATAAAACCCTAGGATAGTAACACCGTAGTCAATTGCATATAGAGATCGGGACTGGATTTAGAAGTAGAATTGAGGGAAGTTGTGAGCCCTAGGTTTATTAAACTGATTGAATTTCTTCTAATTGCTTCCGATTTACCTTTCTTGTTTTCATTAAATTCCCATCTAATTTCGAATTGCCTAGCTTGGCTTGATTGCTTGGTTTATTGCTTAGTCTGATTGACTTAGATCCTCGTGGGAACGATCTCGATATTCATCACTTTATTACTTTCGCGATACGTATACTTGCGTGCCTTTTTGGTTATCTATTTTTATCGCAACAAGTTTTTGGCGCCGTTGCCGGGGATCAAGTTTTCAATTATTTCTAACCTTAATACTAAGCAATTTTCCTCGACTAGGTACTCTTTTATTTTTTATTTCTTTTTGCTAGGTACTCTCTCAAGTGTATGCTTCGTCGCCACAACTCGGTTCCACTACTACACGATCCGGAACCCGAGCGAACTTTTCATAGGAGACGAAGAGAGCAAAGAGCAGCCCAAGGGAGACAAGCCATGGAGCCCGGTCAAGGAGGTGAATTAGTACCCCAGAACCAGCGTCGGAAGACCATCAAGGAGTATGCACAACCTCAATTTCTGAATCAATCAAGCATCGTCAAGCCACCGGTTCAAGCTCACACTTTTGAGATCAAACCATCGGTAATCCAAATGCTTCAAACTTCTTGTTCTTTTGGAGGAGCACCGAATGAAGACCCTCATGTGCATCTAGCAAAATTCCTTGAGATATGTGACACTTTCCGCTTCAATGGGGTGTCGACCGAGTATATTCGGATGTCCCTTTTCTCCTTTTCATTGAGGGACAAGGCGAAGGCGTGGCTGCTCTACTTCCACCAAGCACACTCGACACATGGGAGGCAATAACCGAGAAGTTCTTGGCTCAATACTTCCCACCGTCGAAAACAATGAAGCTAAAGAATGACATCATGACCTTCAAGCAACAGCCCATGGAGTCTTTCTATGAAGCTTGGGAGCGTTTTAAGGAGCTACAACGAGCATGCCCCCACCACGGCATCGAGATCTGGACATTGGTACAAATTTTTTATAACAGCTTATTGGAAACTTCTCGTTCTTCTCTTGATGCCGCTGCAGGTGGTTCAATCATGAATAAATACCCCGAGGAAGCCTATGAATTACTTGAAGAGATGGCACGTAATGGATATCAATGGCCATCCGAGAGAGCAACGGGACGTGGAACCGCCGGAATACATTCGATGGATGCCGTGACAGCCCTCTCAGCTAAGATGGATGCCCTTTTCAAAGAAGTGACAGCATGGAAGAACCAAGGAGCGGGGCCAATCTATGGAGCCACCGAAGGACTAGCTTACATGGAACCGGTGCAAGAGACTCAAGAATCGGCCAACTACATTGGAGGCAACCCGAGGAACAATCCCTACTCCAACACATACAATCCGGGTTGGAGAAATCATCCGAACTTCTCCTATGCCAACAACAACAATCGGGCCAATCCACCACCGGGGTTCCAATCAACTCAGAAACAAGAACCTTCAACTTCGGATCGCCTCACGAGATTAGAAGACACTTTCATTAAATTTATGCAATCTTCTCAAGATAAACATGCTGCTGTGCAAATGAATTCTAATCAAATTGTTACCTTGCAATCGCAGATGCGGAATGTGGAAACTCAAATAGGTCAATTGGCTCAAGCAATCAATTCTCGACCTTTAGGAGCACTACCGAGCGACACAGAAATCAACCCTCGAGGTAAGGATAATGAACAGGTGAAGGTGATCACGTTGCAGCACGAGCCAGAAGCAAAGGACGGAAAAATAGAGGAGGGATCGCAATCCTGGACCGCGACCCCAAATTCCAGAACAGAGGGATCGCGATCCCAGGTCGCGACCCCTGATGACAGAGCCGAAATTCGAGAATCAGAAGACTTCCAGAGTGACAAGGACAGCCCAGAACATACTGAGCAGACCCAAACAAAGCTAGAAAAGAAGGAAAGAACATACCCACCCCTCCCTTATCCACAAAGAGCACAAAGGGCAAACAATGAGCACCAATTTCGTAAGTTTTTAGATGTGTTTCGCAAATTGCATATTAATATACCGTTCGCCGAAGCTCTTGAACAGATGCCAAGCTATGTGAAGTTCATGAAGGAGATCCTATCTAAGAAGAGGAGGCTTGGAGACTATGAGACCGTGGCTCTTACCGAGGAGTGCAGTGCAATTTTGCAACGTAAGCTACCCCCAAAATTGAAGGACCCAGGTAGTTTTACAATACCTATCTCCATTGGTAATAAATTTGAAGGTAAGGCTCTATGTGATCTTGGTGCAAGTGTCAATCTCATGCCATATTCTGTTTATAGTGAATTAGGATTAGGAGAAGTGAAGCCGACAACGATTACACTTCAACTAGCCGACAGATCTTTGGCTTATCCCCGTGGTATAATCGAAGATGTTTTAGTTAAAGTGGATAAGTTTATATTTCCTATTGATTTTGTGGTGCTTGATTTTGATGAGGATCAAGAGATCCCAATTATACTTGGTAGACCTTTTCTTGCTACAGGTCGTGCATTAATTGATGTGGAAAAAGGCGAGCTTACAATGAGGGTTGACAAGAATAAGGTGACTTTGAAAGTATTCCGTTCTATGGAGTCTCAACGTCATGAATGCTTCTCTATTGATGTTATTGATAGGTTCACCAATCATAAATTCCAAGCGACCCGAACCAAGGATACACATGAAGAAGCTCAAGATAGTGGACAACCACATGATGCTAGGCACCATGAAGACATGAAGCGAAGGGATGCAATTTCAAAAGTGCCAAAGAAGTTAACTAAACTTTTGGAAGGAAAACCTCCTGATATACAACAAGTTACTAAGAGCTCCCTCAAAAGACGAACAAAGCATGATGCGAGGACCACGGTAAACGAATTTCAACCCGGTCAACAAGTTCTTTATTATAATTCTTTGTTAAAGTTCTTGTCAGGAAGGAAACGTTGGTCGGGGCCATTCCAAGTGGTACGAGTCTTCCCTTGTGGATCGGTCAAATTGATGAATCAAAAGACAAGAGAAGAGTTCAAGGTGAAGGGACAACATTTGAAGGCATATGAAGGGGACCCAACCAATCGGGATGGGTCCCTAACTCTAGGAAAAGGAGGATGATGTGACCAAGAGTCAGGCCGGGACTTAAAACACGGCGCTTCTTGGGAGGCAACCCAAGCCAAGAGTCCATTGCTTTAATTTTAGTTTATTTTTATTTTCCAGTTCACATGCATATTTTTTTTGTTTAAATTTTTTTTTTAGGAAACTCTGCTTAGCAATTCTGGGAGGATCGCGACACAGGATCGCGGTCTCTTTCGGACAGAACACTTTGGACCGCGGCACAGGATCGCGGCACTAAGCGACAGTCCTACATCACAGAATGCTGCCCACTTAGGACCGCGGCACAGGACCGCGGTCCCACCTTAAAAAAAAACTGATATGTTTAAAGAGAAATTAGGGCTTCATGACTCAATCCTCTTGTTTCCTCTGTAGAAGACGATGATGCCCATGGAGCACATGAGGAGGCAAGGAGAAGAGTAGCATTCAAGAAAAACCGGGCAAGTTCTCATCTTTATCTACTCTTTCTTGCCATTGGGACAATGTCTAGTTTAGGTTTGGAGGGGAGCTGATTGCTTATGAGCATTGGGCTGAATTGCTGATTTCTGTTTGCTGAAATTGCTGAATTGCTTAATTGTCGATTGCTGACTTTTATTTACATAGTTTAATTTCCATGCATTTAAGTTGTTAGATAGCTACATAGGTTTCATGTTAGGTTTGCATTTTGTTGGATGAATGACATCATGGAATGAATCCACTCATGAAAAATTGGTTAGCCCTTGTTCTATGATGACAATTAGTGGTTTGGAAATTTGAAACTCGATTGGATTGGAAATTGTAACCTGCTTTAAGATGGGTTTTAAGAAAATATATCATGTCTGAACCCCATTCTTTTCACAGCACTCTTATTTTAGGGATAGCTTAAAATTGCCTCTGATGTAGCTTGGTTGTAGGGCTCACATGAGAGTAGGCAAGGACGAGAACTTAGATATCCTACCAAAGACAGATAAAGAAAAAAAAAAGAAAAAAGGGAGAAATATTATGTATGAGCTAGCAAAGAAAAATATTATAGAATTACATAAGTGAGCTTAAATGAAAGATGTGCCAAGGCTCTGAGCACCACTGTACGGGTTTGAGCGGTATTTAGTGCGAAAGCATACGCAATAAGGCCCGACATGTGCTTGTGGTGGATAGTCCATTAGTCAAAGCTCGAGGATAGATCCGTAGGGGTATCTTAAGACCTAATGCCTTGAACCAACTGGGACGGGAGCCATTGGTCGATTCCTCGTTACACGGGCCTAGATTATGGATATGACACCCAAAGTCGTGCACCACAAAAAAAAAAAAAGAGAGTGAGAAAGAAAAGAGCGGAATTATCAAAGGCAATGTCTTTGTGATTGTTTAAGTCTCTTGATTGTGTGCTTGACCAACCAAGTTTCAAATTGGGTGCTTGACCTTTAGTAAGAGTGTTTGCACTAACACGGCACGGGTTAAGGCTGATTTTTGTGAAAATTTTGACATCAAAAGTAGGAAGCAATTGAATTGAAGATCGAGTATAAAAAGGAAGAGCCATTCCTGAGAATTTTAAGGGGTTAACTCTTTCCAATTGAGTGGAGAAATTCTAGTGAGTCTTGCTTGCTTATGTGCCTTGATTTGGAAGTGTCTTACTCGAGGACGAGTAAGAATCTAGGTATGGGGGTGTGATAATTGTGTAAAAGATTTATTATTTGCATACTTTTCAGGCCTAGATTTGAATGAAGTAATCGACTTGACTTGGTTTATGTGCTTAATTATGCAATCTTTCCTTGTTGAACATAACGGAGTTGGCATTGTTAAAAGTCGGGTTTATTTTAAGAATGTTGATACTCTTGAGGTATTTTGTGATGTAGATACATGTTGGAAGATCAACCGGGCCTCAAAGATGAATCCCGACTAAAGACAGAAGCTGAATAGAAGAGCAGAACAGTAGGGGTCGCGACACAGGATCGCGGCACCAATGAAGCCAGCGAAGAAGGATCGCAGCACAGGACCGCGATCCCAGGCAGCTTAGCAGCGAACTCTGGAGATTAATTGCCGAATAGAAATCAGTCAACCCAAATATTACACAGAATATTTTTAGGCTGAATTAGAAATATTTGGGGGATAAAAAGATTGCGATTCAACTCAGCCGGGAAAGAGAGAATCTTGCAAAATATGAAGAAGGCTACAATATATTGTAAATATATTTTCAAATATTCTTCAATCCTTATAAATAGACCAGCAAGCAAGATGACCGAAGGACCATCCATCCAACATTCAGTTCCAGATTTCTTTTGCTACGAGGAGATCAAGAAGCTCGTGATCAAGAGGAAGGAAGGGGAACACTTCAAGACGGCTCGAGGCTCGAGAGATCGGCATCGGCATACTTAGAGTTTTCTCTTTCCCTTTTCTTTTCTATTGATTCACGATGTATTCCAACTTCTTCTTCGTAGTTGTTTTCAATTCCATCATGAACTAATTCCCTATTTCCTAGGGCCAGCAATGAAACTCTTTTCTATTTTCTAAGTTCTTTCCTTTCTCTTATATGTGATTAATTACAACCGTGTTACTTATACTATTTCGAATTTAAAGCTTTCTTATTGACTGGCCACCAATTAGATTGAATAGGAGAGATTGATGAACTCGAGAGAGGGAGTCGAAATCACGCCGGAGATAGTATAACTTAGGACAATTCACGCCGAGAGGTCGGGATTATTTGTGAGAAGTATCGAGAGATTAGCTGATCACCCTAGGTATCCAAATTAGGGTTCGAACTCAATGGGTTTCTTAATATTAATTGCCTAGAGATAGAGTGATTAGTATCGTCCTAGAAACACGTTCTTGTTAAACCGAGAGGTAGGCAAGAAGACATAAAACCCTAGGATAGTAACACCATAGTCAATTGCATATAGAGATCGGGATTGGATTTAGAAGTAGAATTGAGGGAAGTTGTGAGCCCTAAGTTTATTAAACTGATTGAATTTCTTCTAATTGCTTCCGATTTACCTTTCTTGTTTTCATTAAATTCCCATCTAATTTCGAATTGTTTAGCTTGGCTTGATTGCTTGGTTTATTGCTTAGTCTGATTGACTTAGATCCTCGTGGGAACGATCTCGATATTCATCACTTTATTACTTTCGCGAAACGTATACTTGCGTGCCTTTTTGGTTATCTATTTTTATCGTAACATAATGACTAAATACGAGACATAATATTGAGTGTGGATGTTATTTTTATTTTTTAGAATTTTATTTTCAAAATTTGTTTTATTTTATTAAAAATTATAAGATATAAACAAATTTTTTATAATTGTAAATTGTCATTTTTCAAAATTCACACATTTTTTAAATTTATTTTATTAATTTATCTATTATTTATATTTTACTTTTAAATGCTATTCATTTTTCTAAATATTTCTAGTTTTAATTTATCTTTATTTATATGAATTTTATTTACCATTAATATAATGTTTAATTATAATTTTTGTTTATGTATATTTTACAATTTTAATATTATTTTTTTAAAAAAATTCATGTTTTATTTTTATATTTTAACTTTTTCCTTAATTTTTTTTTTCCTGATTTTTCTTCATTTTTAATTATTCTACGATGCGGCACTTGAGGGGGTACCGTTTTGTGCATCACGGGCCACCTAAGCGTAACCTTTGGACGAATATATTGATGGTATTAGTTCTTATGATAATATGGAAAAAGTAATTAAAATATGTGGCAATTTTTTATATTATTAAAGTTTATGATAATGTAGAGAATTTTATTATATCACATGAAGCAACAAGTAATCTATCCAAAATAGAAGAAAATTAACCAGATCATTATGGACTCAGAGGGTCCGTGAAAACAATGGAATATTTATTGCTTGATAACGTGATGTTCTGATAATATTTTGCGGTACTGTATTTATGTATTCCAAAATGTCTTTGATCGTCTTTCAGAGTTGGTGAGGCCTCTGTGTGGTGCCATCACTTGTTTAAAACTATCTTAATTTTATTGGTTTATATCACCACACAAGCACCTAACTCCATAGCATACAAAAATTCAATAATCCATAACTAATTCAGTTCAAACAGGATGAGCCTACTGGGGGTAAAACTCTTCCAAGATAAACTCTTTACATTTATAAAACTTGAACTCGGGATCTTATTTGAGGGAAAGATGTATCTCATCACCTCAACTAATCTATTCTTGTAACAACTTTCTCTCTCCTCTGTTGAGAGCTTTCCACTCTCTCCTCGTTGAGAGCTTTTGTTTCTCCTTTGTTGAGACTACCAATTCTCTCCTCAAGCATCTTGAGAATCACTCAAATCAAATTAATCACTGAGCTACCACTGTACTCCCACTGCAAGTTGTATGATCAGTAAATAAGAAATGATGAAGTGTATCCAAATAGATGAAAATCCATCGAAGCCTTGTGGCGGCTTGAAATTACAACGGTGGTTGAAGTTCATTAAGCAAGATTGGGAAGATCAGAGAAGTAAATGGAGCCTATTTATTGAAGAAAATAGAAAAAGAAAGTTAAAGAATGAGAAAGCTTCAACAAAGAAAGTCTATAAAAAGGAAAGGAACATCAAATCTCAAGACCCACCACCACCTGGAATACAAACTAAAGAAGTAATGGAAGGAGAAAACCTAGAGAACTCATTGTCTGAAAGCTTTTAGTCCTAGATGTCAATGGCTAACTATGTTGAATGGGTCAATTTAGAAGAGGGAGGAGGACCAACTTAAGAGGCCACATAACTCACTTTGCTAGTGAAGCCCCTGGGATTCAGAATCTTGCCTTCAAAGATGATCATTCCACATCTGCTAAAAATGTGGCAAGCTAAGAGAGGTTTGATAATCTATCTACACAAATTTAAGAAAGATATCATAATCTGTTGTTTCAATGATAGGGATGAACTAGAATATAACGAAAATCATGGATAATGGAATGTTGACAGAAAAATGGAATGGTGGAATCCCTTTGGAGGAAATCAACTTCAATAGAATCAACTTCTGGGTGCAGTTCAGAGGAGTTCCACCTAAAATGGTGGCAAAGGAGAATGTATACAAACTTGCTACTTGAATAGGGGAAGTCTTACAAATGGATTGGAAAGAGGGAGAGCTTCAATGGTGGTATGAACTACCCAGAGCAATGGTAAGGATTTACCCAGATAATCCACTCTATCCCAGTCCTCTCGAACGGGAAGAATGGAATAGCCACATGGGTGCACATGAAATACGAAAATCTATCCACATTCTACTATGATTGTGGTTGATTGGGACACGAACAAAAAAACTACAAATCCAAGGAACAAATTATCCCAGAATGATTCGGCCCTTAGGTTCACTACGATGCTGCTTCTGATCTCTCACTCCCAAAATTGCAATCAGTCACCCCCTACCACCCCAGAAACTCAGGGATGAGACAAATTGGCATCCAGTTTGGGAGAGAAGAACAACTTTGATTGGAAGATCAAATTTTCAAATTCGAAGAGCTGTCCAATCAAAGTGATAGATCGACAGAAGCATAGACAAAAGGAGAAGAATGTCACAGATCTCTTGGAAAAGGTAATAGTTGGAAAGAAATTCAAAAAGTGGGTCGGTACACAAATGGGTTGAACTATCAAAGAGCTGGGCTGGATACGAAAGACTTAGAACCATGTCTGAGAATGACCAACCCAGCCCAATTCAGCTTGCCCATTCAAGATCAAGTCGAGGGATTCTCAGCAAAAATGCTGAGAATAAAAAGAAAGCGGATGGAGGGCTCGTCAGGTATCGCGCTCAAGAAACCCTCAACTGCTAAAGGTTTTGAACCAACTGAAGCTGCCGAATGGAGATCCTCCCCAAGGAGCGATACGTTTAAGCTCGATTATCTATCCAGTACCTAGAGATGAAAGTAAGGTTATTCTAGAACATCAGGAAAGCACTGATCTTGATGACTCGAACACAGTCCAAATGGCTGGGCTGGCAAGCCTTACCATGCCCCCACCCTTGCCATTAGTCTAATTGCACGGAACTGCCGAGGATTAGGAGGTCCCCTAGATGTTCGTGCTCTAAACCTCCTTGTAAATAAGTACTGCCATGGTATGTTTTTTTCTATGCGAAACCAAATCCTTTGCAGATAGATGTATTAAATCACCTCATAATGCAAAATGGCTAAGCTTTTCTATGTGGAAGACCAAGGAAGATCAGGAGGCTCTGCCTCATGCAGCATTGAGAACTTGAGGTAACAATTCTATACTCCTCTAGATGGTTAATTCATGTAGCAATAGAACATCCTGTCTTTGAGAAGAAATGGCACTTACTATGTACATATGGACCACCCTATAGCCATCTAAAGGAAAATTTTTGGAAATCCCTTACTTAGCTGATAAAGACACAAACTGAACCATGGGGAGGAAGAGGTTTTGCTAGTACATCATATACCTATCTTGAGGATTTCGTAACTGAGAATAGATGTATAGATCTAGGTTTCACTGCTACACCTTATACTTGGAGAAATAACAGATATAGAAAAGGATATATAAAGCAAAGAATTGATAGAGCTTTAGCTAGTATTGAATGGTTAGAGCTCTTTCCCAGGGCAAGAGTACAACATCTAACCTCAGGAAAATCTAATCATAATCCTATAAAACTTAAACTATGGAAATCAAGTACACAACATAAAAAACCATTTAGGTTTGAAGCTATATGGACTAAGTATAATAATAGTAATCAAGTAATCAGGAAAGCTTGGGAACTCCAAGTCATAGGCTCAAAATCTTTCCAATTTGTAAAGATATTAAAAACACCAAGAATGTTCGAAAAGAATGGAATAAAAACACTTTTGGAAATTGTGACATAAAGATAAATGAACTGACAGAAAAAAATAAAAGAGCTTCAAGACTTAGAACCCTCACTAAATAATATAAATAAAATCAAGAAAATAAAACTTAACCTAGAGGAACAATTAAATATTAAAGACCTCATGTGGAAACAAAGATCAAAGGAACAATGGCTAATAGATGGGGATAGAAATACTTCCTTCTTCCATAGAGCTACAAAACTAAGAAGATAGAGATTATAACTCTACCATAAAAATACATAGAGAAAACTGGCTACATGATAATGAAGAAATAACAGATTATTTTATAAAGAATTTCAAGAATGTGTATAGATCAGAAAACTCAAAAATACCTTCTGATTTAGAAGATTTGATTCCTCAAATAATTAACCCTGAAGAAAATGAACTACTAATACAAACCCCCAACCCCACGGAGATAAGAAGAACATTAAGTCAAATGCTAGATTTGAAAACCCCTGGACCAGATGGTCTCCCCAAGTTATTTTACAAGCAGTGTTGGAATATAGTAGGCAACTATTCATAGAAATAACCTAGAAGTTTTTCAAAATAAGGTATATGCTAAAAGAATTAAATAACACTTTTTAAACTCTAAGTCCAAAATAGATGGGGGCTAGCTGCTTTAATGAATTAGACCAATTAGCTTAACAAATGTTATTTATAAAGTCATCTTGAAGATCTTAACAAATAGAATAAAAACCCACCTTGAAAAATTTGCATCTCCATATCAAACGGCGTTTTTAGAAGGCCAATGGATAAATGACAATGCCGTACTAACACAAGAAATTGTCCAGATGATGAAAAAGAGCAAGTCAAAGAGGAAAACAATAGGAATCAAAATTGATTTTGCAAAAACTTTTGACAGGATAGAATGGGATTTCATAATTACAATTCTTAAGAAAATGGGTTTCCATAAAAAATTCATAGGATGGGTATGTCAATGTATAAGTACTACCTCCCCATCCATCTTGTTTAATGGTTCCCCGAAAGATTTTTTCTAGCCATCAAGGGGTTTAAGGCAAGGAGACCCCCTATCACCATACCTCTTTATTATTAGTATGGAAATACTTTCTAGAATTCTTTATAGGGCAGAAAATGAAACAAAAATAAAAGAAGTCAAAATTAGCAACAATGGTCCATCAATTTCCCATCTAATGTTTGCGGATGATTTATTAATAATGTTGAAAGCTAATCAAGCCGGAATAAGAGAACTCAAAAGAATTATGGAAAAATTTTGCAATTGGTTAGTGCAACAAATAAATAAAGTTGCACCACAGGTCGAAAGAAACAATAAAGAGACTTTTTAAATTAAAAAATCTAAACAAAAACTGCAGATATTTAGTTAACTCACTATTTATTAAAAGAAAAAGGTTAGATAGTTTAAATTATTTAATAGACAAAATAAAAGGCATATTAGAGTCATAGAAAGCAAAAGCTCTATATTGGGCAGGTAGAGCAGTCCTAACAAAATATGTCTTAAAGAGCACCCCACTCTACACAATGTCATTACTTAAGATCCCTAAGGAAGTATGCAATAAAACTGATAAAATCACTGGAAAACTTTGGTGTGGTAAACAAATACCGAAGGGCGGCATTAATATACTCCAACCAATCTACTAGCCAAAAACTAATGGTGGCTTGAGTTTTAGGAAAACAGTGGAGGCAAATAAGGCAATGCTATCAAAAACAACATGGGCCTTAATGTAGAATAAAGACAGTCTTTTAGCTAAAGCTCTAAAGGCAAAATATGGTAATTTTCTAAATCAATCTAACAGACAGAATTATAGAAGCTCTAGGGTATGGAGGGATATGCAATGTTGTGCACCTACTTTAAAGAAAGGAACTTTTAAATGGACAGGTAATGGAAGAAACACTTTAGTATAGTTGGATCCATGGATTAGGAAAATATAAACCCTTAAGCACTCTTGCCCATAGCGCTTGTGGGTTTTGATAAAGCATCCATGCTCTCTTAGCCAACATAGCTAAATTAAACTCCTTTAAACTTTTAAAGCCCTTCCCTCCCCGCTCTTTTAAATCATACATTATCTTCCAACTTACCCACTGGGTCTTCTTTTCCTCCCCCTCTTGACCCCACCAGAACCGAGCCATCAGAGCATTAATTTAATCACACCATCCATGGGGCAATTTACAACAACTCATCATATAGGTTGGGACAGTAGAGATCACAGCTTTAAGCAGGACTTCCTTTCCAGCATGAGACAATAGGCAATGTTTCTAGCCATTTAGTTTGTGCCTGATCTTCTTAGTTATCCCAGTTAGGATAGACCCCTTTTCCCCACCCCGTTCCACAGGGAATCCTAGTTATTTCTTAGCTGTTTTTTTTTAATGTAATTTACCCTTTTAAAAAAGATATCATTCCAAGTTTCCTAATTTTACTTAAGAATAACTCACTAACCTATATTAAATCATCCAAATCTGAATTAATTGGAACCTATTTAAATCCCTATTATTCGATACCATGTATAGAAAATATAGATTATATTAGTAAAAAAAGCTAAATGTTAAAATATTGTAAACAAAAAAAAGAAAACCCAGCAATATCCGGTTGTTTTAGAGAGAGAAACTCTCTCTCTCTACTAGTTGTCCAGCGATTGGACGCTAAGGGCTTATTTGGATTGAGGGGTGAAGGGGTTTATGGAGGGGAATGTTATGGAGGTCTTTGGAGTTGGAGGTTGTAAAGTGTTATGGAGGGATGAAATAACCCTCCAATTTGGAGGGTTGAAAATTTAGCTTAGTGGAGCGTTATGTCAACTATTCATAAATCTCTATAATCCTCTTTTTTTTTTTTTTTTAGCTATCCATAAATCTCTATAACTCTCTTTTTTTAAGCCAAACAAGAGTTGAACCTGCACTCCATCACCTTCCCTCCATAACCATTCATAACCCTCAATCTAAACAAGCCCTAAGGGCTTTCCTTTGGGCAATTGACCGCTCCCAAAATTTGGCTGCTTTAATTGATTCTGCTCTTGCTCCTATTCTTCCATTGCAAGGAAAAATCAACAACATCTTCCCAAGATAATCAGTTTGTAATACACAATAAGTTCGTTATGTAAATTTCTCTTAAATCTTGACAAAAGTTTTCATAGTTACTATTTACTCATGTTCCCGATCAATAAGAATTCTAAAGTCGTTTGGGTACAATTGTGGATAAATCTATACTTACTATTATATGCAAATGTTTGAAAAATTCGATATCTTTTTCGTTTTCCATATTTCCTTCAATTTAATTTGCATATTAAAATTTATAACATATATATGATTTCTAAATTAAGGACAAAACAATAATTTCAATCATTTTTTTCTCATCTCATTGTACGATCCTAATAATAAAAATATCTCGTTAACTGCTTAGTCTCACTACATATATGCAATTTTAGCTGCAAAAATTAGTCACATTTTTTGAACCAATAATTAAAAATTCTAAAAATAAAAAAGTAAAATTGATATAGTATACTGATGAAAATTAAAAATGATCTACTTATCACTGAAAGTTAACGAATTTAAATGAATTAAATTGTAATAAATTATACATAAATAATATAATTATACAAATTCTTCTCAATATTTCACATTTATTTATTTTTATTTCTTTTCGCATGTTGCACATGGGTTCTAGTGCCATTAAAGAAAACACATTTAAAACCAACTTGATTTACCACTCGCAACTCCACTTTCCAGTTGAATAAATATTGTGAAATTTCCATATGATATGTATATAAAAGAATAATCTAATATCTATATAAAAATCTAAACTTATAAGTGATATTATCCATTTTTTAATATTCCTATACTAATTTACCAATTTTCTAATATCTATATCTTTTATACTTAATATTATATGTAAACGCTTGTGAAATTTGATGTCTTTTTCGTTTTTCATAATTGTTCTCCATCTAATTTCATATTAAAATTTATGATATGTATTTGATTTTTAGATTAAGGGTAAAATAATAATTTCAGTCATTTTTCTCTCACTCCATATCTACGATCTTAACAATAAAAATCTTTTGTTAACTGTTCAGATTTTCACATCTCATTCTATATCTAGAATATTAGCAGAAAATTTTGTCTTTTTTGCATGAATAATTTTATATTATAAAATTGAAAATGTAAAATTAATATATTATACTAATGAAAGCTGAATCATACTTAATATTATAAGTTAACAAATTTTAAATGAATTCAATTGTAATAAGTTATAAATAAACAATCTAATTATACAAATTTGTTCAAATATTTCACTTTTAAATATTTTTTTCCTTGCATAACATGGGTCCGTGTCCAATAAGTTTTAATTCGGATTAATTGTCCAGAAAAGCACGAACTATCCAAGAATTCCTCAGTTTACCACGAACTATTTTTTAATCCAAAAAATCACAAACTATCTACGAATTTCCCAATCTCCACGAACTATGCTTTGTTTTTTTCTAATTTACCACGTCATTAATTTTGATCGCTAATTGTTGATTATGTTAATTTTACTAATTGTGTAAATAGAGTCTGATGTGGTATAACACGTGACATCCATCTGATCCTAAAAACAGAGAACATCTGTTTGCACATCCATCATCTATTTGCACATTTGTTTGCACGTCCATCATCATGATCAAATAGAGAATTTGACAATAGTTCGTAATTTTTATGACTAGATGAATGCCACGTCAGACTCTATTTGCACAAATTGGTAAAATTAACGATACACATATGCAATTAACAGATAAATTAGCAACGTGATAGATTAGAAAATTCTTAAATGGTTCGTGATTTTCTGGAAAAAAATAGTTCGTGGCAAATTAGGGAATTATTGGATAGTTTGTAATTTTCTGAGCAAAACAAATAGTTTATGGTTAATTGGGAAATTCTTGGATAATTCGTACTTTTCTGGATAAATAACCCTTTTAATTCTCAATATTGTTGATTCAATTTCTAGTCAAAGTATGAAGCATACACCATTTATTGATCAGAAAGCCTCTGGATCCCGAACTTGAACGGTTCCAAACCCCTCCTCATTGATCCTCATTCAACAGTCAGGAGGAGGGTTAGTCAGTTTTGCTTTGCTGCATGATCCTAAACTACATTTGATAAAAACTTCATGTGCAAGCATCTCGAAAAAAGTCACTTTCTCTTTGTTTAATACAAGGGAAAAAAAAACATAAAGCTCTTAAAGGGGTGAAAGTATTTCATGAAATTGTATCCCAATGTGTCAGTGCTGACTTGATAGAAATCAAATATTTTTAGGGTTTTTAAACATATTATATGAAAATATTAAAAATAATCGAATTTTATTGGTTGGTGCAACCTGATTAGCACTATCATATGATGACACCGTGATGCAAGATACATTCTCTTGATAAAGTGAACATCTTATGCATTTGACTAAATATTTAGTATGTAAAACACAACGGATTTGTTTTATAAATTGCGCTTAGATTTTGACACATGCAAAGTTAATTCTTAAAAATTTGATAAATTTAAACATGTTAACAAAATTTAAGAGAAATTTACACAATAAAATTGTGCCATTATAGACAGAAAATGTGCTCATATGCAATCATAGACAGTATAATACTTGATATATAATGTTTTCCGACATATAAATAGTGTTGATCCTTAATTTCTTAAATAATGTGCGGCTGAAAAGAGAGCAAAATTCAATGTATTTCCCACTGCTCCAAGAAAATGGATATGAATATGTTGGAAACATCATTGTTAGGTTTTGATTTACCTGTATATATTTTACCAATGCATTGAATCTTGTGAAATTTTTAACTTTAGTACAGGGTGTCGAGAAAAAAATTTCAAGTTAAAAAATAAAATGAAAGTTATCGAAATGCAAGTTAAATGGATAATATTGTTCATCATTTAAACTTTCAGGTGAAATAATTCTAACTTCCATTACTAATTTAGTAGAAATTTAACATACTATTACACTAGTTATTACATGGACTCACATCTTATCATATGAAAATTGTTGTCCTTAAACTCGAGTATAAAAAAGAAACTCGCTTTGTCCCTTTAGCACATGTACGAAAGTTATTGAGAGTGGGTGAAGAGTCCGAGTGAAATTACTATATAAGTGGGTATTAAAATATATTCTATATTAAAAAAAGAAAAAATGAAAATATAAAAGGGATGAGCCTACTACGTATAAGCTTAATTGTTTTTTTTTTTTTTTAATTTTTCGGTTTATATAACTGTATTCAAAAGTGTAATGAGACCACACTAGACTTAATACTGAAAAATTCATTCTCAACTTTACTTCAAGTATGGAAATTAATTCTTCCATATAATTCTCTCCCTCCATTTTCCTCGAATCTATAGGAACAAAGCCTCCCAGAAGAAAATTCGGAAAAAAAAAGGAGAGATCTTTTCTCATTTTTTGAAAAATGTGCTCTTTTTCCTTGCGAGTCCTTGTAATTAAGCTTAGTTGTATAATTTCATCAAATTTACTGTGGATAGAGAGAGCTATTCAATGTATACAGTGAATTCAATTTTTTTAATTAAATTTCATTTTCTTTTGTGGATTTTGTACCTTTTTTAAAAAAAATTTATTTTTGTAGCTTGGGAGGCTAAATTGGGAATGAGGATTATTGAGTTGATCAAACCTCTGTATTGTATCTAGATTGATCTACTTGACACAGTATTAAGAATCTCAGTAGAAGAAAATAAAGAATTCAAAATAAATCAAGATTCGAGACAATTGTCTTAATTACTGAAACTGATCCAGTTTAAACATAAGAGGAAGAAGAAGAAGAAGCACATAATTCAAGAGGAAGAAGAAGGAAAGAATAACATCATCAATCAACTCCAAGCTCTACAAAATGGACAACGCAGGCGAAATAAACAAATAAATTCGATGTCTTCTCCTCTCTTCAAAACTGCTGATCATATCGGATCCATAAAAAATGTCGAATTTCAAACCCGGCTCCTGTCGACTGATCCAGCAGCTTAAGTTGAGGGCCGGGTTCCACCTCATCTGCCCCGGAGGTTGAGGGAGAAGATGGAGGCGAAGGACTGGGCCAGCCCCACCATGATCGCCAACTTCACTTGGCCCCTCTTCGGGATCGGGCGGCGGGACATCCTGTACGAGAAGCTGACAGCAGTGTTGGTCTTGCTGCTCATCGCACCGGCCATGATCGCTCGTTTTCTTCCTTCTTAGGTGAAAACTTTGGGCAGAGGATGGAGTTTGCTGGGAGCTCTTGCGTATGTGTGCGAGAGACAAACAGAGGACTCTGTGTTTAGTGAGTTGCAATGTGATGGCAACATCCCAAGTTGCTTATATAGAATTTAGTTTGACAGGAATGCCCCCACGGAATTGCGATAATTGAAAGCACGTACCCTTACTTTAACCGAATTGACCGATTGGACCTCCAGAGAAGGTTCAAGACGTAAAATGATTTAGAACTTAAATATTCTACCAAGCTGATACACTTTTGCAAAGACACCAACTAGCATCTACATGAGATGATTAAAATACTTCAAGACCACTTTTATTTTAGGGTTTAGGGATCTAAGTCTTGTCAGTAGAAAAATATCATAATGTGAGAGTTTTACTCCTAATGACCAACTAGACATGAGCTTAGTACATCGATTGAAAAGTGTATTAGGTCAAGCTCACTCATCCAATGTGTGTACAAAAGTGTACGAGGGAAAGTACGTGTCAATTATGACGTGATAAAGTTATTCAATCAGAATTTGATATGTAATTAATCTTATACATATATAATTACTAAATTCTAAAATTTTCTTTAAAAATATAAAAAAATCTAATAAATAGTGAACCCTAATTTGATAAATATAGAAATATTAAATTTTGATTGGACGAATATATCACGTCAACATCATTTACGTGATATAAACACTTCATTAAAAGTTTTCTTCAAAAGCAGAGGAGGAAGGAGAACAAAAATTAGGATGTGGAGGAAAGTAAAAAAGAAAGTATTACCGATGTGATTTTTATGGGTAATTTTTTCGGTATATTTTTATTTGTAATATTACTGTTTTTATCACTAATCCGTCCCTCATAATAATTAAGCATGTCTAGTACGGGCAACTTGGAAAAGGAAAGTGAGTAAAAAAATGAATATAGACTAGAGATAATATGGGAACGTTTTTTACTTTCAATTTCTAACATTTTTCAGTGAAAAATGGGCACAGAACTCCTATAATGATGATCAAACTTAAAATTCCTTAATTATGAGTTCTATCACTGCACTATAATTATTTCCAGAATATTTTTCATTTTCCATTTCCAGCATATAGTGATAAACTTTTTCTTTGGTTTTATTACCTATTTAAATAGAGAAATTATCTCTCTGTCAGGGGCATTAATGACATTCCATATGATCTTGTCACTCACCGCACATAAAGGGTTCGTCATGCCTTTAGGGTTTGGCTTAGCGAAAGCAAGTGTCCACATTCGGTTAATCCAATGATGAATAATTCGACTATTTTTAAGGATGGGAGTGCTTGCACAATGTTCACGTGCGGATTTATCGTTCGAATCTGATAGGTAAAGGCTGCAAATGAATTAAAATTTAAAAATTATATATTAAGTTCAATAATTATCGCTCTGGCCAAACGCAAAGCATCTCTACTCTTATCTTTATCACTACCACTAAGAAAAGTTAGAAGATGAAAGAAAGTGAGAGGGACAACCGAAAAATTCTTAATTATTTATTTTTTTTTTATAGAAGATTAAGAAGGGAAGCAATTGAATCTTGAGGTTGAAATATAGTAACTGAATTTTGGGCGAAGGTACGATCTGTTCAAAAACGAAAAGCCAACTTAAAAACACTTGTTCATGATTCACATCAAAAGTTCCTCAGCTCATATACAATCTATTTAATAAACATGTCAGAAACTTTAAACACGAATACGATCCATTTAAAATCGGATGATACAACACTATACGGTTAACTCATATAACTAAATGTGTGTGGTATAATTGTATGTTTAACTTAACATATTTAAATTGGTTAATTGGTTTGACACATAAATACATAATTAAACATGTCTAATCGTATCGTGTCAGATTATATAGATTCAACTCAGTTTAACACAATCGACCCATTTAGACACGAAATCCATTTAGGTTTAATCTGAACGTGCCTAACTTTGTATCGTGTCATATTGGACTATCATGTCCTGTCAAGTATTGCCATGCCTACCGACAGTGAATCCATGCATACCCTCCATAGAAAATGTCTGATCTTTCTAGGCCAATCAATATTCCAGAATTGTTTCCACACCCCCTTGTCAATATTATATGAGGAAGATGGCTGCTGCTCTTCATCTTTTACAAACGCATGGGCAGACTTAGCAGTAACGATTCCTACCTTCTTATTGAAAGATCAGAAGATAGACTGGAAAATAGTGTATTTCATTGACTGATATGAGTATGTATATATACACATGAATACTCTTAACCTAATTACAAGCAACGGTACCCTTATAAGTATAGAAATAAATAACCCCATATACATACGGAAAGATTGTCCACCAACGTTACAATAATAAAGATAGAATTAAATCAATCTAACTGAGACAAAACTTCCCTATTTAGAGCAGTAAATTAACTTGGCTAACTGGCAAAATCTTTTCTCCCCATACGACCCGCAAGATGGTGGAGCAATCAGTGACACCCATCTTGGAATGAAGTGCTGAAATCGAGACGAATCAAGTGGCTTGGTCAATGCGTCAGCTCGTTGATTGGTGGAGGATATGTCGGAGACACAAATACACCCTATGGAGATAAGATCAGTAACAAAATGATAATCAATAGCTACATGTTTCATATGAGAATGAAAAATCGGGTTAGCATAGAGGTAAGTGGCACCAATATTATCGCAATATATTTTTGGCTTAGTTGGAATAGTAGTAACAGCAAGTTCAAAGAGGAGGGCTTGCAACCAAGCAAGTTCAGAAGTAACAGTTGCCACTACCTTATATTCCGCTTTAGTTGAGGACCGGGCAATTGATCGTTGCTTTTTTGAGCATCAGGAGATAGGATTACTTCCCAAATAAACTATGTAAATAGTGGTTGATGAAAAATCATCTCGGTTTCCTGCCCAATCTGCGTCAGAGTAGGCATTAAGTGCTAGTGAGGAATTTCTTTTCAAATGAAGTCCATGGTAGATGGTTTCCTTGGGGTACCAAAGAACTCGTTTTAATGCAATCCAATGTAATTGGGTTGGAGCATGCATAAATTGAGATAATTTATTAACTGAGAATGAAATATCAGGGCAAGTAAGTGAAAGTTATTGCAAACCTCCCACTAGTCGACGATAATTTGTACCATTGTATTCCGAAGTACCATCACAAAGTTGAAGTGGAGTAGATGTCATTGGTGTGTTGACAGTTTTGGCCTGCTCATATTTGCCCGTTCAAGCAGGTCATGAATATACTTGTGTTGAGAAAGGACGAGTCCGGATCTTGTTGAAAGTACTTCCATACCAAGAAAGTAATTAAGTGGACCTAAATCTATAAGAGAGAAACATTGTCCTAAATCTTGAATAAATTTGAATATAAATGTAGAATTATTGCCTGTGACTAAAATGTCATCCACATATACTAAAAAATATACTATGATGTCATCATGAGAATATATAAATAATGAGACATTAGATTTTGAATTTATAAATCCTTTAGCAATGATAAATGAGCTAAGTTTAGAATACCATGCTTGACATGCTTGTTTGAGACCATAAATAGCGTTTCGTAAACGAAAAACATGACTAGGGTTTACGAGTCTACGAAACCCTATGGTTGTTACATATAAACTTCCTCAGCTAAGGTGCCATGTAAAAATGCATTATTTATATGAAGTTGTTGAAGAGGCCAACTATTTATCAAAGCAATTGATATAATTAATTGAATAGTAGTTGGTTTAATGACTGGACTAAATATCTCTTTAAATCAACACCCACGAGTTGATGAACCCCTTAGCAACAAGTCATGATTTATATTTGTCAATGAATCCATCAGGGGATCTTTTAATTCAAAAAATCCATCGCAACCAATTAAATTTTGCTGAGAAGTAGCTGGAACCAAGTCCCAAGTTCCATTATATAGTAAAGCATTAAATTCATTAGACATTGCATCTCATCAGTTAGAGTCTTTGAGTGCTTGTGAGATAGTAGTAGGTTCAAGACAAGATGGAATAGGGTGTTCGTAGAAACAAAAATTTGCTATGGTTTAGAAATGTTATTTTGGGATCGAGTTACCATTGGATGGGTACGAATTGAGGAAGATTTCTTGTTTTCTAAAATAGTGATCTATGAAGATGAATCAAAATTAATCGAAGTATCATTCAGAGAGGAAATTAAAGGAGGTGCAGTACTTGGGTGATTAATAGGTTGTAATGTTGTTGATTTTGGTGGAGGGTCTAGATTGTGGGGAGGAGATAAAGAGCGATTTGCTACTTCATTCACGGTGGTGGACGTGTGCATATTTTGCATATTTTCGTTGATTTTGTCATTATGACGTGGAGAGGTGTGGGAGTATCAAGTAGATATATGTACTGAAGATGGAAGAGATTTTGAGGAATTTTGAAAACTAGGTAATATATATTCTTTGAAAAGTACGTGTCTTGATATGAAAATTCTTTCACTATTTGGATCGAAGCATTTGTACGCAATTTGTGAAAGAGAATAACCTAGGAAAATGCATGGTTGGGACCTTTGTTAGAGTTTTTTTTTTTTTTAAATATAGATGTAACCAAGGATAGCACAAGCAACCGAAAACCTTTAGTTTCATGTAATTCGGTGCTTCATTAAAAAGTGCTTCAAAGGGAGATTTTTAGTTTATTAATGGTGTAGGAAGACGATTAATAAGATATACGGCAGTAGCAAAAGCATGGGACCAAAAAGATAGAGGTAAACATGCTTGGTGAAGTAATGTTAGGGCAGTTTCAACAATATGACAATGTCACCGTTTAGAAGTACCATTATGTTCAGGGGTATGCGAGGTGTCATAAGAAGAGAGATGACATACTTAGAAAAAAATGGTTTTAATTTTTGATACTCGCCCCTGCTATTAGAGTAAATTGAAACAATAGGAGTATTAAAAAATGTTTCTACTAAAGCTTTAAAGTTGGTGAAAATGGAGAAAACATCTGATTTATTAATTATTGGTTACAACCACATATATTTGCTAAAATGATCCATGAAAATGACAAAATATTGAAAGCCATCGATGGAATTAATTGGTTCTGGACCCCAAATATCACTGTAAATAAGTTCGAGTGGTTTATGGCTCTTGAGACTGGATACTGAAAATGGAAGTTTATGAATTTTATTGCAATGACATGAATTGTAAAAATCAAATGGGGTTTGAGAGTGACATGGAAGAGAATTATGTTTATGAATGCGTTTTAGAATATGAGAAGATGAATGCCCAAGTCTTTTGCGCCAATCGTTCATGGAAGTCTTGATGCTAGAAAGTGCTAGTGGTACTTGTCGAGCAGCAACAGGTAGACTATAAACATTGTTTTCATTCTGGCCTTATGCTAGAAGTGCCCATGTGCTCAAATCCTTCACAAGAAAAATGAGAAGGAAAAAATTCAACAGAAACATTATTAGTTTTGCATAGTTCGGATGCAAAAATAAGATTTTATTTCATGGAAGGAACACAAAGAACATTTGGATAATTGAAAATTAGTAGAAGACGAGGTCAAAAGAGATGAACCAGAGTGAGTTATTGGTAGACTTGATCCATCACCAATAAGAATTTCATCTAACCCATGGTATTCTGACTTTAAAGAGAGATTCTGCAACTCAATTGTGACGCGATGAGAGGCTCCAGAGTCTGTAAGCCAATTCTGAGTTGTAGATCAAGATGTTGTGGTGTGATTTGGCAAGTGGTTCAATCTGTGACCTGAGTTTGTAACATTTTCTTTGTAGTGTGACTTGGTTGATCACAAAATTGACACATGACCATTGCATGTGATGTCCCATCGTAGCGCCTCTACTGGTTGGTTGACTAAATACTCGTTCAAAGTCATGGTGATTAAAGTTCTGTTGAATTCTAGGGCCGCGAAAATTAGGTCACGGGGAGATCGTTGAGAATAGTTTTGCCGGAAGTAATTTGGACCTTTCCCATCATTCTTTCTGATGAAGTTAGCTTGGAAATGGTTGTATCATGTGACATCACCTGTTTCCTAAAAAAACTTTCATAGTCGATGAGTTTATCATGTAATTCCTCAAAAGAAATTGGATTATCTAATGCTCGTATAGCAGTTGAGATCTCCCTATACTCTGGACCTAGTCCATTAAGCATATGTAAATAACAAGGTCAATCTCATCAATTTGAGAATTGATAACAGCAAGTTTGCCAGTAATAGTTTTTATGAGTTAAAAGAAAAATTAAATCAATCTAACCGAGGGAAAATTTCTCTATTTAGAGTAGTAAATCAACTTGGCTAGTTGTTTTTTCCTCCATACTTATAAGGACAAATCAGTTCATCAGGTCCCTCAATTGTCAAAATTGGAATCTGCTTGATAACATTTAACTCCTCCAGATAAGCTTTTCTTCAAGGCAACAGAGATCATCCCATGTCAATTTCCTTCTGCCAATAAGACCATGCGCCTTCACCTTATACATTCTTGTATTTAGAATCCAAGCATACTTAACAGACCTTAACATCTCCACCTCCAATCATCCATACAGCTCCCATATTCAAACTATCCCTTCCCTCCAGTAACTGAACCGTTTGAGAATGGTAAAATTCAATACAGTACAATTAGTAGTATGATCCCTTTTGTAAAATGTCTTTCCAAAACGACTTAATTATTAAATAATTGAATCTTTCCTTTAGGATTTGGTCTAAATAATGTTAATACGTATTATAGCATGTGAAAGTTTTATGGGAAAAAAAAAAGAAAAGAAATGAAGAAATCAAAGCTGTTTCTATAGACAGATTAGGGAGGGATAGAAATTAGAACATGATGGATGTGCATGAAAACTGGTTTGGTAAGAGCCAAACCAGTAGTGAACCAGAAGTGAACCAAAAAGAACTGTATAAAGAATTGGTTGTCACCAAACTGGTACTATTTTGGTTTGGTTTTGAGGGTATGAAAAGAAATTCGGTTAATCTAGATGTAATCAATTTGGTTAATCGGTTCGAAATGAACCAAACTGCATAATAATAATGTATTAATGATATAATAATATAATTGTTGCTTCACTTAATTTATCAGTTCAAGCCGGTTTAGTCGAAATCAAACCAAATTGATTATTTTTCCATGAATCTAACAAAAATAGTTCAGTTTTGTTCAAACCAAACCATTTTTTTTTTAAAAATACTTAACAGATAAAAATAATTATTTCTCACCGGACCAATCTGAATTATTTATTTTATAAAAAGAAAAATAAAACCATTAACTAGACAAGTTTAAAACCATCCGATCTTTTTTTCTAAATCAGTTCTATTTTGATTTAGCGTACTAAGCCCAATCCAACAGAGTTGGTGGTTTTTCTTTTTTGGTAAGGTTTGATTCAGTTGGAAGCTGCTCTGAGCTGGTTGATGCACACCCCAATTATCTTCTAAAGTATTATTTTAGTGAAAAATACAAAGGAATTTTAATAAATAATAGTATTTCAATAAAAATCCTATCTCTCTATTTTTTTGCCTAATTAAGTTCGATTTTGGATTCAAATATACAATAACAGTCTCGAGCTTATATAATGTTGACACTGACTTGAAAATTGTCTTAATCATTAATTTTTTACATTTGTAATATTCAAACTCAATTTATTATATAAGAAAGTATCAAATTATTTTAATCAAATCATATAAGTAACCAACTTATTTAACTAGACTTTAGAAAGAAATGAGAAATGAAAGAAGGAAGAGAAATTAAATGAAATAAGAAAGGAAAGAAGGGAAATCTCAGCCAGGGTAGTGGAAGACTTGTGATGTTGATAGGTGCACTGAATGAAGATCTTCAGTGTAAATAAATAAAAGAGATAGTGAAGACTAGACCGGAGACAGAATGTTGCAAATTTCTAGAAGAGACGACTTCAAAGCTTCCAATATGCAGATGATGAGTGATGAGAATTTATTCACTTTCGGACCTTTTCATGCGATGAAAAAGTCCTCGTTACATCATCACGTAATAATATTGATGTGATTATATCCGTCAAATTAGATTTCCCCTTTGTTATATTTCTTTAAATTTTCTAGAATTTAATAATTATAATTTTGATTATATATTAAATTTTAAATAAATAGATATATCACATTAGTATCACTAGGTGTATTCCTATACTCTTAAAGACTTTCTGCCATGCGACAGATTTCTTGTGTGCCTTCACATTGCAAGTTAGTAGATTCATCGGCTACTTAGTCAACATATCAGCAAGAAAGAATTGTTTCATTGGTTATCAGCAATAACATGACCATTTCTTTCCATGAAGGAGAAAAGCGATGGGTTCGATACATACCAAAAAGTTAAATTTCACAAATTTTATTCCAAAAAATAGTCGGTAACATCAATGTGATATAGAATTCAAAAAGGGCCTGAATATGTTTACACTGAATAAAATGGGGTTTGAACATCACGTACAGATTCTTTGAATTGATTTGTGTACTCGTAATCCACACAACAGAATGTCACAACGCCTACATTAATTGAAAACACCTTTTAATTATCAACCTCATGGGGTCAGGTTAATCTATTGACCAGGTACTACCCCTCGATGATGCATAATTTGGAAACATCGAACAGAGACTTCAGCGGTCAATCCATCTATATATCAAATGCAAAGGTGCACGTCCTCTCAAGAGAAAACCTTTCTCTCTCTCTCTCTCTCTATTCCACCGTAGAAAAATTACATATCCATATATTCTTTATATAAGAGAAATTTCAATCAGTCAAATAGTTATAAATAGTTAAGAAACAATTTCTTTTTGACAAACTCACAGGCACAGCTAAGGAAGACAATTTTTTGTATTTAAAAACTACAAGTAAAATTTATTCTGTCTAATTTGTTGTAGGGAATGCTAAGTAAGCCATTAAGTGTTTATCAAGATTTTTTTGGGTAATTAATCAAATTTTCTAAATTGTTACTTTATTTTAACTTGGAAAATAACATGATTTTCCCTTGTTTTTCATCGATTTTTGCTATAATTCCATTAATTTTCTATGTTAGGTACATGTGTACTAATTTTTAGATGCATAGTAAGTCATAATTAACTCGGTTTGAAATATAGTCGATACATTGAAAGTTAAACCCTCGTAGCATGAATTTTTCACATTATAATCCCCAAAATGGAACTATTGCTCAAGGAACAGCCCAATTATTGCAAAAAATTTATGATTCATTTTATTATGTTGGGAAGGAAAAGAGCAATGAAAGAAGAAAGATAAATTAAATATTTAGAAAAAGATAGAAAATTTCAGTCAAGACTGCGACGGACTTACAATATTGACAGGTGCATTGAATGAAGATTTTTCTTATTCTGGTAGGAAATGAAGGATCTTCACTGCAAATAAATGAGAAAGCGATGACTAGAAGCCGGCGAGACAGTGTTTTACAAATTTCAGGAGCAGACGACTTTAAGCCCTACTATAATTTAACATGAATTGTTGAATTATGCCGTTGTGTTAGAGGAGACTGATGGGTTCCGTGGGCTCATGTTAGTGAATGACAACTGGAGACAGGTCCAGGTTTGCTTTTGAGATTGTCGTGCGGTCAGGCGCTCACATGTTATATTATTATAGTGGACCTTACAAGAAATTGAGCTTGTTTCCACCCAAAAACCTAAGTTATCAGGAGTTAGTGCTCAGTTATTTTATAAACCTATTATGATCCTATTATATGACCGATGTAGGATTTAACATGGAGACGAGTGATAAGAATTCATTCACTTCTCCTTTTTTTTTTTCCATTTATCTACGTAATGACTTCTTTCTGTGCCATGAAGCTCTGAAGTCCAACAGCCTAAAAAGGAGGGCAAGCCGGGAAACCATTAAGGCCTAAGGTTTAGCAATGAAGTTCCAGGAAGCCAAGAGCATGTGTATTGTGTAGACCTTGCGGATTTGGCAATTGCTGGGCAAGTGTTGAGATTGTCTTGCATCAAGCCGGATACTCATAGGGCCCGAAGATCAATCAAATGAGTGGAAATCATGAAAGAAGATTTATTATGTTTTATTCTAATTTTTTATAATCTAATCCCAAATCAAATTAGGATATTTTCTAATATATGATTTAGGAGATATCTTATATCTTTTTGATTGTATTAGATCCCTGTAAAATGGGTTTAATAGAGTATTGGGAAAGTGTGAGGAATCTTGTGAGTGATCTTTATGATAAACTTCTCTATAACGTTAAGGCGTGAGAACTTGAGAGATCGGGTCTAGACTCAGAAGAGCGGGTTGTAATGGGGGCTTGGGTGCGGGATTGAGAATCTCTGTGAATCTGCAATCTCCTAGTTTAATCTAGTGGATTGCTTGCTCTATGCCGTGGAGGTCTCCCTTAGGTGAGGGTTTTACCACATATATCTGGTATCCGTGTTTCTTCTCTTATTTCTTAGCTTTGCGGTCACACTCAAAATTCCGACATCAACAATTGGGCATGAATCCCAACAAACCGGTATCAAAGCCGATCCCGAAGATGTCGATGGCGAGGTTAGAGGTAGATATGTTTGACGATTCGAATGACATTTGATTGTGGCGCATCAAGATGAAGGGTTTGCTGGTGCAGCATGATCTTGAAGGAGCACTAGATGGAAATGCTGCGTTAGCCCCGACCCTGACAGTTGCCGAAAAGATATCTATTATGGCAAAGGCTTTGAGCATGATTCAGCTCAACCTGTCAAACAAGGTCCTTCGAGAGGTGTGTGATCAGACTTCAGCCCCGGAGTTGTGGTACAAGTTGGAATCATTGTACATGATGAAGTCCCTGACCAATCGGTCATACTTGAAGAAGCAGTTGTACCAATTGAGGATGAGTTCTGACACACCAATAGGCGACCACGTGGATCTATTTAATCAAATCGTAATGGACCACCAATTCATTGGTATAAAGATTGAGGATGAGGATCAAGATTTGATACTGTTGTGCTCTCGATTAGACTCCTACGAGAATTTCATTGATACCATGTTGTACGGGAGATCGAGCATCACCCTAGATGATGTCAAGGCAGAGCTGAACTCAAAAGAGTTGAAGAAGAGGGTGATGGAAGGCTCGAGTGGTACAGCTAAAGGGCTTCTTGCAAGGGGCAAATTTGAAAATAGAGGCCGTGGGAGCATAGGAAAGTCCAGGACGAAATCCCGAGGAAGGTTGATTTGCTGAAACTACGACTAAGAGGGCAATGTCAAACAAAACTACCCTAGGGGAAAAGAAAAGCAAGCCTAGTCTTCGGCGAATGTTTTGGAGGAAGAAGTGAAGAATGAGATCCTAACAACAACAGCATATGTGAGAAGGGATGTCAAGAATCTCACAACATCGGGCCCATTCAAGTTCAGATTGGGTTCTTGATTCACGTAGCTCATTCCATGTATCTCATGATAAAAGTATGTTTATCACTTACCGTCCGATTGTAGGTGATAAGATTCATATGGAAAACGGGCAAACGTGTGGAGTTGCCGGGGTTGGAAAAGTGAGAATCAAGATGTATGATGGGTGTGAGAGAGTTTTAACCGTGTTCAGCATGTCTCTGAATTTAGAAGAAACTTGATTTCTCTGAGAACTCTTGATCGATGCAGGTACAAGTACAATGCCCTAGGTGGAGTACTGAAAATCTCGAAGAGAGCACTCGTAGTCATGAAAGGGGTACTACAGGGAGGACTCTATGTCTTGCAGAGAAAGGTCGAGACTATGACATCAGTCAAGCGTGCGATTTCCTAAAAATACTTGGATGATCTCGGACACGAAAGGGTGAATGTGTGCAAGGCATTGTGTATCGTTGGTAAGACCTTAAAATTCCTCGCGAATAAGCAAATGTCTTTTGATAAACCTGTTGTGGTTAGGTAGCTCGCGAATAAGTGGATGTCCTTTGATAAACCTATTGTGGTTGAGTAGCGTAAGGACAGGACCCGAGAGAATGTGGGGACACCTTGGAGGAAGGCTGAGTCAACAAAGACTCCCGGAACTCAGCCTGTGGTGGTAGGAGTTGGTAAGTTAGGAAAGCCCACAGGGAGGCAACAACTTCTATGAGAGAAAGAGCGTGCTCAAGATAGGCAGATGAAGCAATCAAGATCACCTGGAAAAATTGGGATTCAGGGGTTGGTGATCTTGGAGGATACTAAAGCCGTGTCAAATTTGGCTTGTCGATACATCAGTTGGAAACCTACAGGAGTGTTGACAAAGCCCGGCACCTCGGATAAGTCCAAGGACTGTTTGGACTTGAGTAGTGAGCACACAAAGAGGTGGAGCCCGTGATTCGACTGAATAGAGCAAGCAAATCCAAGTTCGATGGTGGTTGGCTTAATACAAGCCAAGGTGGAGATTTGATGAGATTGTCTTGCATGAAGCCGAATACTTGTGGGACCCGAAGATCTGTCAGATTAGTGGAAATTATGAAGGAAAGATTTATTTCATTTTATTCTTATTTCCTGTCATCTCATCCCAAATCAAATTGGGATATTTTCTAGGATATGATTTAGAAGACATCTGATATATTTTTTTATTGTATCAGATTCCTATAAATAGTGTTGAATAAAGTCTTGGGAAAGTGTGAGGAATCTCGTGAGTAATCTTTCTGACAAACTTCTCTGTAACGTTAGAGCGTGAGAGCGTGAGAGCGTGAGAGATTGGGTCCAGACTCTTTTCTGAGCTGATTATAACGAGAGTTTGGGTACGGAATCGAGAATCTCTGTGAAGCTGTAATCTCCTACTTTAATCCAATGGATTGCTTGCTCTATGTAGTGAAGATTTCCCTCAGGTGAGGATTTTACCATGTATATCTGGTGTTCGTCTTTCTTCTCTTACACTTCTCAGTTTTTCCGCGATGGTCGCACTCAAAATTCCGGCATGAACAATCAGACATGAATCCCAATCGAAAATGTATAGCTACAGGGTCAGGAAGTGGGAACCATTAGAAGATAGTGGCCACGAACGTGCCCGAGTGATGCTTATGATCATAAAAGGCCATGATTGTGATGTGCACTACAACTGTTACAATTCATGGGCCAACAGTCCAACAGTCACATCTCTTGACATTTTAAAAATGCCCCTGCTTCTGGGAGGAAGTCTTGAGTGGAGCGTTGTACCATGTGGCAACTAATGTGATAGCTCTTATTAAAGCAAAGTACATGAACTTTTTTTTTTTTATAAATTATAACCCATCTTGTATAAATTTACAAAGAACTTGTACTTACTCTCAAAAGCATGACAATGTTAGCCTGTGCAACGGCTCCACTAAAGACTTTCTCTGTTTTTAAAGGCTCTAGAAGATCACTGGAGGAGAGTCCCAGTAAATAATTACGGTTGCCAAACTTCATGCAAAGAAAAGCCCACTGGAGTGACTCTGGCAGTTAGAATAGCTTGAAAAGAGTCTATCATGCACTTGAACTATTGTACAATGTAAAATGAGAGATAGGGTACATACGATTATAGGGTAGACCGGAAACCGGTAAGAACTGGTGTATCCAATGAAAGATCGGATAGGTTCCGAGTAATAAATCAAGGAATCAGAACATGTTAACTGATTCCCCTATTGTAATAGTTCATAACTCCTATTTTGAATTCAGATTCAAAACCGCTTAAACTGTTGTATTCTTAACTCGATAAACATTCATTTGACATAGTAATTATACATATTTGATGAACTTTTCACATCTAAAATATCATTATAACTAAAAAATAGTTAATAAATAGTACTTAAGAATAATGTAAACATACTTAAAATTACAAATATTTGATTATAAAAATGACTCTATCGAATAATAATAATAATCATGAATTTTCTTTGAATACGACTATTCTATAACTATTAAACAAATTAAAATTATTGAAGTGATATGTACCGTAAAGGTAAAAGAATAAATACTAAATAGGTTCCAAAGGTACTCATAACATGCAGTATCTTACGAGTTCCGAGTACGTTCTAATTCCAAGATTCAACATATTGAATTTAAAATTTAGGAATCGGCCTTATAGAGGGTAGGAAAAAAAAGAATCAAGCTGATCACCTAATGAGAAAGATATATTTTATATTAGTTTAGTCAACCACCCGAAAAAGAAATGCGGGACTTTTCTAGGAGAAAATTTACCAAAAGAATCGTTTTAATCCTTAGGGATTGACTTGATTTGATTTGGTGTTAGTCTATATCTATTGGACTTATTGATATTAGAGTTGCATCGGAAAAATAAAACTGAACTTGAGATGGTGGTCTTGCGGCATAGTATTATGTGATGGTGGAGGTTTCTTCTAGGATTTCCTCGCAACCCTAGGCACCAACTATGGTGAATTAACTAAATTGCAATCAGATTGCACCTAAGACTTTCAGGTATAGAGAGAGGAGATTTGGTTTTGAGGGATCATCCTTAATGTAGCTGAGAAATTCTAATTTTGATTATTACCGGTGAGACTCTTATTCACCTTAATTTTTTATTTTTCTTCTGTCATCTTCTAAACTCTTGTCCCTTTCTGAAGAGAAATTCTTTAGTAAATTGTTCATAGCGTATATCAATGCTGATGTGATATATTTGGTACAATCAAATTTGACATGTAATTAATAATTGTATAATTATAATTGTTAAATCCTAAAAAATATGAAAAAAATGACAACAGATGGTGAATTCTAATTAAAGAAATATAGAAACAATGAACTTTATCTGGACGAATATACTACATCAGCATCATGCCTACGTGGTAAGATTTTCTCCTTTTTAACTTTAAAAAAATCAAAGTGCACTAATAAAGGGCCAATCTTGTATGATGGGCTTCAATGGGCCTGGTCCAGCCCATGCTACTGCTAGCCTCTTCTTACGATACAATATATTATCATCTTCTTTTTTTTTTTTTTACAAATGAGTCACCTAGGTATAAAAGTAAAATAATGAGCGAATAAAGTGGCACGAATAGTTTCAATAATCAGACTTGAACCCAAACAATTTTCACATTGCGGTTTTGCTGACGTGGCAACTGTCTGTTTTATCACGTGTCTTATTGTGCCATGCAGGATGCCACATATACAATATTGATGGCATTATAACAAAAAAAATTGATGGGTGATAAAACAGAAAATGGATCAAGCATTGTGATTTTCTAAAGGATAGGGTTAATTTTTTTTCATCTTCCAAAATTACCCATAACTAAAATTAATAAATAAATAAATAAATTATTGTACTAGAGTTCTAAAGTCATCTATCATTACTTTAGGGAGAAGACTCTTTTCGTGTCACTTTTTTCTTTCCCAAAATGCCCTTAATTGAAATTTCGTTGGCTCTTATATTAGAATAAAATGGAGTCATGATACCTACTTTCAATCATTTTCTCTCCCACTTCACTATTATAATTATCTAATTTAAAAGTTAAACATATATTAGTTTTACTTGAAAAGCTAACTATAGATAATTACTTAATCGTGTACGAATAGATGTTTTGATAATTTTTATTGAGATAACACATACCGTGTATAGCACGAGTGAACTTCTAGTAATTAATTATATATTGTTCTTAATATCATTTCACACAACCACTCCTCACCTAGAGCATTTGTTTATCATTCCCAACAAATTTTTCGTCCCAATTTATTTCTTTAACATAAAAATTACATTAAAATAATATATATTTTACTGTACTTGTAATACTTTACATTGTCCATCATACATTGCATGAGTCAACATCTAGTGTAAAATTATTTGTATATACCACATCAACAAATTTGTCATACAATACCAAACCAGTGTTATGTTACAGTGCCACGTTAGTAATTTTAATGTTGTCGATGAAAATTGACGATTACTACTAAACTGCTGTATTTTAAAAACTTTTTTCAGCATAGAGTGAAAAAATTTAGTTTTATACTAAAAATTAGGTTTATTAAAGATTTTATACCAACAGTACAATTTTATCCCGAAGTCAGTTTCATATCAGATTTCAATGTCAGCATGGGTATCAACAATACCAATACTATTTGAAGTGCTTATCATTTTCCTAAATTGTCTATATTTGGAGTGGTGCACCAATTACATGGATCACCCTTTAACACGTAGTGACTAATTAAATTGAGAGGCTGCCAATTAGGGTTTAACAGATGACAGCCAGCGTCTCCCACATCTAGCCGGAATACCTAGAAAGTTCTACCATCTACATTAGATGGATCCGGGAGTTATATTGAGGTGCGAAATTCAATAGAGTTAAAAGATGGATCTCAAATGGTAAAATGAAATCATTCACAAAATTATGAAGAAAGTGAGTAAAATCTATATGGAGTATTTAAGATTTTTCTGAATTCAGGGTAGATGATCATCCTCACGTGCCCTAAATCCATTCGTGCATTTACTTCCATATAAAGTGCCCAGTCGGTTATCGGCATATTCATAGATGGACCATGTACTACTCCGTGAATCTCAAAACCAACAGATAGGCTTTTTATTTTTTCATGGGAAATATTGGACCCAGATAGCATGCTAAAAGTAGTATCAGGGACCGACCCAGAAAATCGAGTAAAGGAAGATTCGTACATTGGCAAAATATGCTACTGGCTTATGTCAGTGAGGGAACTATTAGAGACGGGTCTGAGTTTACGTAAAAAATTGTCGTAGTAAAACATTAATACATTACATTATTATTAGTGGACCTTATATAAGACCTGCATATTTCCACCAAAAGCCTAACCTATTAGTAGTAGTACCATATTATTTTATAAATCTAATATCATTATCTTATATTATTAATATAGGATCTAATACACCCATCTCACACGCAGCATATTAAGGGTTTTAACCAAACTCTAATAATATGTTGAATTGTTAGTTTTTTAGGGTATTATCTTATATTATTAACATAGGATCTAATACACTCCTCTCACATGCAACATGTTAAGGGGTTTAACCAAACTCTAATAACACGTTGAATTGTCAATTGTGTTGTCAGTGGATTGTTGGCGAGTCAGACTATTGAACGTAGAGAAGACTGTCAGATTTGAGAGCTTACATCATTAAGGGAACTACCGGATTTACGTTCGAGATTATCTCGGTCATGCTTTAATACATTATATTATTATTATTATTATTATTATTATTATTATTATTATTGGATTTTAAAAAAAAACTGAACTCATTTCCTCCAAAAAATCTAAGTTATCAAGTTATAGTATTTAGTTATATCATAAATCAATGATCATTATCTTGTATTATCAATGATAGATCTAACATAATAAAAATATCATAAAATCCGTAAATTTTGTATAAGACCTTACGTGGTTTTTTTTTTCAACGAGTTCTAGGGACCCCGCACACCTCCAAATTCATCCCTGGGTAGTAAGAGAGGTTGTGTATGTAATGGGTGCACCATGTGAAAATACTGATGTGGCATTACCAACTAATAAGGTTTACTCATTTTAATTTTTTTTTAAAAATAACAACTGAATCTTATTAATCCATAACATCATATAGCACTATTACATGATTTACATGATTTACATGATATACATGTTGCATTCAATACTTTCTCGAGCAGCAGGGTAAACTTTCGATCAGATCTCAAGCACAATTTTTAGTAAACGAGTTATGTGTGGAATCTGCTGGCCACAAAACCAAAAAGGTTACGTGGAATATGCGAAATATTATTCCATACTTTCATTTCGAAGTTATATTATAACCTAGGACGCACACGTCCCGATTGTCTTCTCCTCTCTTGTATGTATTTCTTCCCAAAAGGAATTGGGGTGGCATGAATATTCCGAATAGAAACACATTAGATATTCAGTTGAATTTAGTTTGAGATGCCAATTTCGATATGGCATTCATTTTATCTTAAAAGATCCCAATTACATAAAGCTGGTTTTCACAGTTTAACTAACTAGTTATCCACATTTTTACCCAGAAAAATTTAATCAGTAAAACCTATCCATTCGATTTGATTCGAAAATTTCAAACTCAGTCGTTCGGAAATCTAATGTAACTCTTTAATAATAATATCCTCACTTTAATTACCAAAAAAAAAAAATAATATCCTCACTGTTTGTATGAAAATTCTTTTTTGCTTTATACTTTATTTAATAATTACATAGAAAATCTGTTTGGTTAATCTATCTATATCTATATCTATACTTCTACGTGTAAACATTTAAGAAGTTAGGTATCGTTTCAGTTTTTCATATTTGTCCTTAATATAATTTATATATTAAATTTATAATATGGATATACTTTATAAAATCCTATAGATTAAGGGTAAAATAGTAGTCTTAGTAATTTTCATCTTCCTCTGTATCTACGATCTTAATAGGAAAAATCTTTTTGTAATTGTTCAGATTCTCCATTCTCACTTCGTGTTTAGGATTTTAATAGTAAATTATATACCAAGGACAACTGAAATGTTTTATCTAATACTGTAAGTTAATGAATTTCAAATAAATTGAATTGCTTTACATTATAAATAAACGATCTAATTTCACCGGTTTATCCCAATATTTCATATTTATTTATTTGTATTTTCTTTCTGTTCTTATTATGGGTCAGTGTCTAGTCATAGTTAACCAAACTAACTATATCAAGTGATCAACCAAATATATCTTTGAGGATAAATAGTATCATTGGAGAACCAGATCGAACGAGTTATATTTTGTTCGATCTGATTCAATTGACTGTTTAATTCGATTTTTTTAATTTATTGGCCCACCCGTAAAAGCTAAAACCAGTACTAAGAAATATATTAATTGTCCACAAACGACTCTAAAATTCAGATGCAAGGTCGCTCAACTGCCCTTCAACTCTCCCTATTTCAATCACAAAAAATGTCCTGATTGCAGCCCTAGAAATTTACCCGACAACCTCACCGCCTCACATAAATATTGCGCCAAAGCACTCTTCACTTTTCCCCCTTATCCGCACGTCCTCTCCCGAAATTGAATCCACCGGTCAAAATAAGCTCCAAGCAAAGAAGACAAGATCAAGAAAACCCTTTGTCTCCACAAAACCATGAAGAAAAAGCCCATCGCACCCACTTTCCTCTTCCTCCTCCTCATAACATCCCCTCCTCCCCTAATCCGGGCATAACCCGACCCCTCCTCCAGATCCTTCGAGGTCAAGAAGCCCGACGAAGGTGGCAGGACCTAGCTCGGGACCGACAATAATATTGACAGGTTCTTTGGCCCGGGAGGCAGGTTTGGGATCCTGGGGCTTGGGCGCGGATGGGCTGGTGGCCATGGAGGCGGCTTTGGTGGTCCTGGCGGTGGCTACTCCAAGGGCGGAATAGTGAGGCCCAAGGTGGCGTGCAAGGAGAAGGGCCCGTGCTACAAGAAGCAGCTGGTCTGCCCTGCCAAGTGCTTCACTTCCTACAGCCACTCCGGGAAGGGCTGCGGCGTTGGCGGCGGCGGCAGCGGTTGCACGATGGACTGCAAGAAGAAATGCATTGCTTACTGTTGAAAGGGCTTCTACATATATAGTCAGGGTCTCTACAATATATCTATCTATGTAGCTACATTAACACACAAACAATATAGTAGTATAAAGCTGCTTTGGAATTACAAGGGCTTGTTTGGCTGAGGTACAGCTTTTCTTTCCTTCTTGTTTCTTCTAATACTTCGATCTCTTCGGAGTTACTTATAGAATGATATATATATATATGTGTGTGTGTGTGTGTGTGCGCCTATATATAATATACATCTGTTGAATCAGAGAAGCCCTGCTAGTGTGTGTGCCTTCTTTAGTATGAGCATGTCTAAATAGTCAGAAAATTGGTTTTTCATGAAGGCAAGAGGTTTAATTGTAGGTGTTTTTCTTGATGGATCGAATTCGAGGGGGTTTCTACCAGCCATGACTCTGATCGCATCACTGGCATGCATTGATTAAAACTTGACTTACATAAAAGATGAAATATAATAGACATCAAGGAGACCATACTGAAGGGCAACATTAAATGGCAGTCCTCGACATCATTTGCGGTGGTTGCAATCAGTTCGACTTTACAAGACGGCAGCATCCAATCTGTTATATAAATCCAGAGGATGGCAAATTGTGGCTAACGTGCATAGTGGGGCAATTTGACTATTCTGCACCCTTTGAAGTTTGAGCTTACCTTCCCTCTTTTATTTCTCAATATTTTTTGGACAAAAAGTTTATTCTCTTCAAACTCATGAACACTTTCACAAACCCACAGATCCAGATAAGACTATGTGCTCAATGGGATTGGAACATCTGACTTTGTGAATTTTTACACGAGTCGTACACATGTCCTATCCACTTGAGCTAATCTTTGGAGTCTTTCCTGGGTCGGGTCAGGGAGCGAGTCCACCTGGTTTACTAGAAAATTAATATTTCTAATTTAAAATATGATATAAATTTACATACTTATAATAGTATATTTACATAAATTAAAAATTTCCGCAATTTGGCAAATTAGGATTGCTTGTCTGCATTCGAGTGAAGACATTGATACATGAAACACACATCAACATACGAATCTGCCAGGGAAGACAGAAGTGCTAATTTTACTAGGGACAAAACAAAGAAACCTAACCGCCCATTTTCTATTACATTTTGATGTATCGCTTTCAGGTGACACTTCTTGATTGACGGCACTTTACTTTAATCCCATGGATTCATCATACATGCTAATTGGACAACAAGTTCGAACAACTCAAACCCCACCCAAGGGGCAAAGGAAGTACGAGATTTGCAGTACAGTGTACCGAATATATGTTGCTTCTAGCTCTTCTTCTGTATGGAGACTCGAAGGATGTGATAGAAGCACCTCATGGCCAAAACCTACGTAGTTTGCCAAACTGAAAGGGAAATTTGACTCTCTTTGCATTCAAGGATATTTTTTCAAGTATTATTAGATTACGAGAAAAGATAAGATTACATGAAAAGTTATTATTTTATATGGAAAGTGAATTATAATATAAAATTATTGTATTTCATAAATATTATAGAATGTTAGGAAAAGTAAATAAAATAATAATATTGTAATCCTTAACTTTACAAATTTACCCATTCCATTTTCTTCTTCTCCCTCGAGCAACTTTGCTTGCTGCCCTAGTAATTTTGCAGTGGGGCCCGGTGCATTCTAGGAATGCCGTCCTCTCTTTGGCTGTAAAAGCTTAACAGGTAAAATGATTTGGCCCAACAACCCGTCAAACTTAGAATGCTTTCTGTTTTGTAATCAAACATAGTAAAATGGGCTGTAAAGTTGCCATTTTTCTCGTAAAGTTATGGATCCAAATACCCACTTAGAACTGCAAGAGTTTACTCAATGGGATGTTGTATGTATGCCCTAGGAATTGTAAAAAAATTATAAAAAAAATTTATAACAACACCTAATTTTGATTAGTTACTGTTACCATGTAAGCACTGTTATGTGGTAACACCGTGATATAAGAGACTTTCTTGTAGCTCTGAGTCCCTCGCCTTTGTTCGTGTTGGCCTTCAAAACGTGTGCATACATCCAGAAATAGCTTGGAAGTATCGACATTCTTTAAATATGCCCGCAATTCATTCAATAATTCAAATTAAATTCAATTCCACTCAATTAAGGAAACTCGTTTTCAAAAAGCACTACAGTCCCATGAAACACGATAAACAAAGCTTAGATCTACACCTGAAAATCACAGCACTTTAATAAAATTAACTTGCAGCCCTCGCACGTTCGTGCTTCATCTCTGCAGCTTTTCCGCTTCCTCGGAAGTACATATAAACTTGCTGCAGACACGAGAAGAGGCCTGATTATGAGTCGAACCTAGTTCACTTCGAAGGAAGCATATGATAAAAATTTTTCCGACCGGAAAAGAAAGTTCAGTGGACTGTATTTGAACCTGAATAACCCAGATGCTGAGCACCGATTCAAAACAAAACAGTCCAAAGCCGACGAAGTAGAAGATCTGTGAGGGGAAGAAAATGCAATATGAGATCAAGATGGCCGAGATAGGGACCAGTCGACGAACTTCAACTTTAATTCATGAGCAAAGGACGATATCTCCATTTTATAGTCGAAGTTTACTACTTTACCCCAACCACAGCCTTTTTATCGATAACATTGATCGCTGCTAAGATGCCCCTGTAACATTGACAGAAGAAGATAAACAGCTGATTGAAATAAAGAAAGGTAAGACAATCTTTTTTGAGAGCAGAATGGAGGCCTCACTTTTTCCATGTAAATGTCTAAGAAGAATCCATCAACCGGAAGTCCGTAAGTATGATGAAAGTTACTTACGCGAGAGATTTTCCTTTGAGGATGATCGGAGGCGCAACAGCAGCAAAGATGCAAAACCCAATGTGAAGCTGCAGAAAAGGAAGTGAATATCTGTAAGGAAAAACCCCCGCTCTAATCGTTGTGGCCGTATTAATTTGAATGGCAGAAGAGGCTTACAATATAGAACAGGAAAAACTGACCGTAGTTCACAGCGCCGTCTGACCTGCAATTTCAATGCTAAATGAACTGTCACAAATCCCTACTATTACATAACGAACTCCGTCCTTTGGTCACACTTTTGAATTACTGAAACACCGAAGCTGTGATCTTTGTCGAGTAATATGATAAAACAAAGATGTTAGCAGAAAGCATTAAATTACGTACCTGAAAGCTCGGTAAAGCGGGCGATACCACAACCAGTAAGCTCCAGGAACACCCAAAATGAAGTAGATAACTGAAAGGAACCAGATTTTCATGCCTGTGCCACGAGAACGATTCATTTGTCAGGGTAACTACTGATCAAATGATTAGGCAGATCTACTTAGCTCTAAAGAAAAGATTGATTAGCCTTTGAACGAGTAAAGAGAAACATCAGTGGATCTTCCGCTATTACCTTCCCCTTTGATCCATGCCGTTGTAATGGCTATTACATTCCAGAACAGGCAGAGAACCATTCCTGCACAACATCATGCATATCATCATCAGCGATTACTGAATTCATTTCAACATTATTGATTTACGGGCAATAATTCACATCTGGGCACAGAAGCAACATTCAAACTCGACGCATTTTGACACAGCTCATTCTCCTCTGTGGCGCTTCATGTTCGAAATTTACAATATATGCCAAGATTCGGTCTTTGCTGTTAATATCATGGGTGGGTTTTTCCCCCTTTTTGATGATTTCCTGACAATGCAAGTGCCACTACTAAATAACATAAGTCTAAGACGTTATCCACCCCTACCTGGTTAGTTAAATTGCAGCACCAGCATAAGCATGAATCCATAGTTAAGCTAAAGTACTGAGTTGATACGAGGAAGAAACAAGAGAGAAACGACACAGAATGTTCAACTATTACCAACGCTAAGCAAAGTCTTGGAGTACCTAGAAGCGTTGCAAACGCAACATACTGCAGTTGCTGAAGATGAATTGGTATTTCCTTCGCGATGTCATGATGTATAATGGGGAAGAAAGGAGGCCAATTTCTCACTTTGAGGACAATTCCAGCTGCAGCGGACAGTCAAGACCAAGCATTTAGTGTAAACCAAAGTTCGAGAGATCATTCTAAGCGTAAATAGCAGGTGAGGTGAAGGTTAGAACGAATCAACCAGAAGAGAAAAAGATGGAGAAGTAATGGATTGATCGAAATATATCCTTGGACATTGTCATACCTCGAGCTAAAGCTTCTTCTTTCCGTTTAACTTCCTGTATAGCACCAGGGAAAAGAAGAAGATGGTCAATTGGTAAGTCACAGAAAAGCAAATCTTAGCACGCAAACTAACCAAAGACAAGAGAAGATCATCATCATTAAGAGAATGCCAAAGGAAGTAATAAGATGAGTACTCGTTAAGTACCTCTTCCCTTTTCTTCAGTTCAGCCTCCTTGGCTTGGAGCTCTTTCTCTTTCCGCTTCAAATCCTACATGAGGAATCCCGAAAGTCAGAAACTAAAATGATTAAGAGAAACGGTGAGTCGAGTGGGAGGTCTACCTGATATTTCAATCCTACAGGATCCAGGGGAATATCAATAGTACCACCACGGTCGTAAAAGTCTGCAGGTTCGGGAGGAAGAGGTGGAAGCCTTCTGTTTATAGCATGGGGTGCACCAGTAGCATTCTGAGAATAAGCAAGAGAAATGCCAAGGCTACTCTGTCAAATTGGTCAACTTTGATCTACTGTAAAACATACTACTTGCAACGCGGAAATTCAACAACGAAACATGGATCATAACCTTGAAATGTTGGAGCAGAAAATGACGAAAATTGGAAAGTCCCATATGAAAAGGGAAAAGAGGTTTAGCGTAGTGATAAATATGAGAAGATGCTAAAATGGACGCAATTATATGAAAAGATCCGACAAGGTGAGATCCAGGTACACGATCTATTTTGTTAACATGTCAACCTAAAGAGAGGCCGGCAAAGCTGTTGATCGATATAACAAGCCAACGGCAATGGATTTCAGGGTGGGAGATGATTACCCCTTTGGAATCGGAAAAGCATGTAAAATATTGTATAGAATTTTATCAATATTATCCTTTTTTGTTAAAGAAAATTATGTTATTTCATCCTCGCAGGAAGTTTTTAGGTCTGTCCTTTCAACGGCAATAGGCAAAGGCCAATGATAGAGATAAAGATTGTACTAACAAGGAAACGAATCACACTTAATTCTTTCCATGTACAATTGATTCATATTTGTACATAGTATCCTTGTATCCATATTAGTCAACACTTGTACACCATATAATACAATACAGAATCACCCAAAGGTGATGAATCAATTCCAAAACTCATTCTCCGGTCTTTTGTCTCTCTCATTCTTTCATGGTATCAGAGCTTTACTGGGCTCCCTTTCAACCCGCCTCATCTGATCTCTTTCGTCTCTCTTCATCATCAATCTCTATGGCTAACTCAATCACCACAGATCTGTCCCTTCCTACCTCCTTTCCCAATATTCCGA
>CM075289.1:13749021-13764736 GCA_037672795.1 Lagerstroemia speciosa | reverse complement strand
AATGCCCCGTCTATGCCTCAACACCAATTGTATTAATATTATCAATCAGCACTGTCATATGATATATCTATCCGTTACGTGCAAGACTTTCTTAGGAGGAGGCCAAGTGTCTTGATTGACCAGTCCGTTCCTAGAGTGGACAATACAAACTTTAGCCTGAAACACTGACATGACATCGAAAAAACAAGATAAAAACCACTTTGCACCTAAGCAACTGCCAAACCCTAGCCCATGTCTCTCTCTAATCATCTTGTTTAACGAGTACATCGTATGATAATATTTACGTCTTATTATAAGTCAATAAGATTTAATTATTTTAAGATTTCTTTATATAACCTTAAAAAAATACTCTAAAAATAATTGGATCTTATTAACTTATAATATTATGTAAGTACTGTTACATAATATACCTATATACATCAACAGCTCCAAACACACACAAACTCTTCTCTGTTTTCCCATCTATGATACTGAAACTTCGCTCTCATGCCTCTCAACTGTTCCAAAAGGCTCAAATATCTTCGCAGCATCTTCAGAAGAATCCCTGCCGGGAGACTCAGGCGGTGCCCACCCTGAGGAAGTCGATGAAGGGCATGACTTGCTTCTCCGGCCCGTTGTTTTGTGCAGAGCCCGAGAGGCGTAAGTTGCTTCTTTTGACCGACTCGGCCTCGGATACTTCTGAGTGGGAGGCCAAGTCCGAGTTCCCTGAACCGGAGTCATCCCGGGCTCCCTTCTTAAGCCCAGTGCAGCAAGATCCGTTCCCGCTGTCATTGCTCGACCCGTAATTGGATGAATCTTTCTTGCTTTCCAGGATTGGCTTCTTACTCGGTGAACCTGCAACACGGAATTTTACCCCCGAATGCCAATGTAATCGGTCTAGACACAAAATCGAAACAACTGAACAAACAAAGAGAAAATGAGTCCAGTTGCCGAGGATGATATATTTAATGCAGAAGGCTCGATATCTGTTCGATATTTGTAACTATTTTTACTGATGTATTGAAAAGATCGACTTGTGATACATGAGATGCACTGGAAACCGCCTCCCCTGTCCTCCGCAGCAATTCCGAGCCACAAATGTACGGTGAATGCTCACTTTGAACCAAAAGACTGAAACTCAATTTGAAAACAATATGATCAAGACTTGTTTGTGATCACACTTTCACTTGCCCAGCTAAATCAATCTACGACACTGCTCCGAGTGTCCCGCCAGTGCTCTCGATGCTGGAGTTTCTGTATTGATGACAAGGCATGATCGGAAGGTTTTCAGAATAAAGCGGGAAGAATGTACTTACAGGTCCGAGAGAACCTAGTGGATCGGCCGAAGAAGGCAGTGACAGGTCCGGCAGATGAGGGGCTGAGGGAGAGATCGGTGCAAGTGGAAGGTGAGTCTTTGCTGCTGCTGACCAAGATCGCCGCTGACTCAGCGCTGCCCGGGGGCTTCCTCACGCTGAACGCCATGTCAGGAGGAAGGAGCTTCCTCTTGCTGCTGACGACGTTCGACCGCTGCTCTCTTTGTTTCCTCGCCACGACCACGTGCCAGTGGTTCTTGACAGCATTGTCGGTCCTCCCTGGAAACAGCCGTGCGATCGTCGCCCACTTGTTGCCATGCATCCTGTGGGCAGCCAGCAGCCTCTCCTCCTCCTCCTCGCCGAAGGTCTTGCGGTTGATCCTTGGGTCTAGCTGGTTGAACCATCTGAGCCTGCAACTCTTCCCTGCACGAGAAGAGCAGTGCCCAGAAATGTATAATCCATAACCCATGCTTTCCTTTCCTCCAGAACATAAGATCCATTGGGAAGAGAGTATGTTACAGGTGGTACAACTCTCGTCACGTGAATTAGAGGTCTTAAATTTGATCTCACTCATGAGACTTCTCGCGTTCCTTTTTTTTTTGTTTGAACAACTGGTATGTAGAAGTTTAATGGACCTGACTAATCCAATTTGAGTTAGAAATGCCCATTATGATGTAAAGTTCTCTCTAGGTGAATTTTTTCCATTCTCAAAACTCGAACCGTATCCCTTTTACTCATCTTTTTTTTTTAAACTCTTTTAGGCCTATGTGCCTTTTTTATACGCCAAAAAAAGTCTAATAGATCCGCAGAAGAAAAAGGGTCCAATAGAAATGATGCTTCAGAGAATTCCCGGATCAAATTAGACCCCGTCAAATATATCATATCGTATCTAAACATGTTTATTTAAAAAGTCTTAAACTCATAATAGGGGTCAAAATTGTTAAAGGCGGCCACTTTAATATCAGGTTGACATGGACATGTGTAACCTAATACTTTAATGTGTTTAATGTGTATATTTACACGTCTTAAATTATACATAATACGATTAACACATTTAATATGTAAGTTAAGTGTCATATAATTGTAATTTCTTGCGGAGGCTAAATAGGTTAACAATTTGTATATATAAACTCTCTCATGAAATTCTCTGCATTCACAAAACTTGAAATGTCTGAATATGAGATCTTATTTAATAGAAGAAATGTCCCAATATGAGATCTTATTTAATAGAAGAAATGTCCGAATATGAGAAATCTATTTTTGTACCTTAAATACATTTAGTTATAAATGATTCTAAAGCCCGTTTAACATATTTATTTACATGAATTATATGAGTTCAACAAGTTTAGACAAAAGACATATAAATCTGAATCCTAAAAAACAAAAAGGGAATCCGTGTGACATCGTGTCGAGGTACTGCATCAAAAATTGTCTAATTTAGTTTGAATATTGCAGAAGAAGAAGATATCTGTTAAGCTAAGTTACCTGATCTTCCTTCGAGGTGCTCTGCAATCAAGTTCCAGTTCCGAGGGCCGAATTGAGCCACAAGCTCTTTAAGCTTCGTGTCTTCAGCAGGCCTCCAGTGCCCTCTGGCACAGTGCTTCGTGTTCCCAACTTTCCCACCACTGTAGCTCCGATCGGGCTCGTCACCCTCGTCGAGACTCTCACACGCCGCCGTCACGTTGACCCTGCGCCCGTGTCCATCGGAGTCGTCACCGTACGCCGTCTTGCTCCTGCCCCTGCTCGTCAGCACCTCAAAGGTCCAAGCTTTCTTGCTCTGTTCCATCATCGGGGTCGAGAACTGGACTTCCATAGATATTTCCGGTTGACTCCCCGAGAGAGGAGCCTTGACCGGGAAAACGCCGGACAGAGAGAGCCCGGTGCAGCGGTCCGGTTGAGTTTTCAGGTGGTCTAGGTTGCTCATCGTACTGCAATGACACTGAAAATGAACAAGAAAAAAAAGAAAGAAATCTTTCTGTTCGTTTCCTTAAGCTGATTCTTCAACGGAGATTAACCGGTCAGGTGATAGAAAAAGCAGAGCTGATCGGAAACCCAATCGGTGTTCCCCAGGAAAATCTCAGAGAAAGAACAGAAACATTGAGTTGAGGGTGGAGAAGAAGAGAAGAACCCACAAATCTCTCTCTCTCTCTCTCTAAGACAGAGTAATTATTCCAAAGACTGACAGATCTCCTTCTTCTTCATCTCTCTAATGGAGTTTAGTGGACAGGGTAATGGGAATCGAGGACCGCTCGTGCGGGGGTGGTGGTGGTGGAGACGGGTCTCCCAACATATATACTCGCTTCCATGAGTTGTCTGTGCTCCTTTCTTGTTATCGGGTTTCGGGAAGAACTATAAGGTGTGCTTGTCCGTTTCTGAAACAGCACGCCCTGCTTTGCCGAAAATCTGTTACGGGGAGGGGACGAAACGAAGGGGAGGAGGAGGAAAGGACAGAGACAGGACCGAGCGTTAACAACTTTAAACTAACGCCTGTCCTTGATACCGTGACGCCCTCAGGCACTCGGCTGTCCGGATTGCATTGCATTTGCATTGACTCCTCGATCGGACCGTTGGGGCTGTTCAAGAAAAATTAACAAAAGGGAGCTCAACTGTTTTGACCCAATCAAAATAAATGAACTCTTGTAAAGGCGGATTGATTGATGTGGTAAGTAAAATTTATGGTTCGAGTCCTGTGAATAAAGAGAATTCACTTTGGTAGAGATTTGTCCCTTGATGAACCCGCGTGATTCGAACTTGATTAATCAGTGCTATGCAAGGATTTTCGTATTCAATAAAACTGATGAAAGATGTGAATATGTAATAAATAATTAATAAAATTTTAATTAAATATAATTTTAGAGCATGCAACTCTTTAAAAAATTACAAGTGAAGAATAAGTGATAAATTTACGAAGATTGAGTGATAATGAAAATGGTAAAAAAGAAGTATGAGAAAAGTGAATATAAATAAAAAGCGATGAGAGAGAAAGTGAGAATAAAAATGATTAGGTAATTACTTATTATTAAATTTACTATCATACCTGTAATTTTTTAAATCTAATAATTATTAAAAATTGAATTTTATGTGTCAATGCAACTTTAGAAAGGTGAAAAAACCTCCAGAGAAGGATCTTCTCCCATATAAATATAGATAAATGGACCGTTCAAATACACTCATTAATGGTGTGCTGATTTTACCAAAAATAAGTGGGATTAATAAGTTAATATAGTCGATACTAGATAAATTAGTTATGGGTTAATCGCCTAAAAAAGTATAAATTATTGTCAAATTCTCTATCTTATTTCGAATTATTTATCACGTAGAAAATCACAAATTGTGCTTTGTCTTCCCCGCCCATCGGAGCATCAATTTTGACCATTAATGGCTGACATGTAATATTAATTTTGCCTACGATGCAAATGACATCATACATCTCTCTTTACTTGAAAAATTATGAACTATTGTTGAATTATATATTTGACCACGAACTATTTTTTTTAGAAAATCACAAATTATACAACAATTAATTGTGTATAACTATGTTTATATATGTGTATATATAACTACGTAGTTGAAAACTTGTGATCCATTAAGGTCAAGATAAGAAGAAAAAACCCAACTCATGGTCAGTTTATTAAGTGTGAAGAAAAAGCTCAACTCATGTATTAGCCCAATCATGGAAGAGAGACCCACCTCATACTAGTTTGTCCCCCCTCGACCAAGATTGGGAGGGTGGGTGTTTGAGAGCACGTATCATGTAAACATGATATCATGTGAAGATAGGTGTTGAAATTGAATCCCATATCGGGGAATTAAGAAAGTAAAACATAGTTTGTAAGAGAAATTAGTACTATCACTTAATAATTTAGACTTTAGGTTAAAACAGACTCAATCTTCTATTGCTATAGTGGAGAAGGTGGTAGCTTTGGTCTCACTTTCAAATTCCAAAACCATCTCTCTCTTATTTATCTATATGTATGGAAGAATTTTTAACTCACTCGGTAACTTCCGACGACCTCACTGTTTATGGAAGGTTTCTTTTACAACTTCTACGTTTATGCATTCGATTTCTTCCGTCTCTCCCAACACAGTAACATTTTTTTCTCTTTCGAAGAGTTTTAGCAGATGAGTACATGAGTTTCGATCAATTCACACAATTCACAGATAACAATATTCTTATGTTTTCCAGTAGCATTTGATTGAAGTTCACCGTGAATAGTACATGTTATTCGCTAGTTATTATTCAATGTAGACTCCGGGGTCTTGTTATTTCTCGTTGTGTCCAAGGTAGGATACCTCCGAATATTGTTAGCTCTTGTTTTAGTTCGTTATCTAACTAAGACTGGCATCGGAAGTTCCTAACATCCAACGGTGCTTCCCTTAACTTTTAGCAATCGAACACCTTTAGAAAAAAAATACATAACTATGGAGAAATCTTTCGTTGATCTTATCCTGTTGTTGGTTTTATGTGAGGTTTGTTGAGGATTGAATTCCCTGTCCAGGAGTTAAGAGATTAAAAAACCTAATTTAAAAGAGGACAGAGTACTGGTTGTAGACTTTTAACTTGATATGAGCCTAACTTCTTATGATCAGGTGACAATTTTACATGATATATGGACCCACACCATGTTAGACCTGAGTGCGAAACTCGTGATCCGTGACCGGAAAAAAATTATCCGGCCCGTTCATTTATCTAGTATGAAGAAAAACCGAACCCATATGTTAGTCCAGGTAAGGAATAGAATATTCATCTCGTCATCGTTTATTTTTTGGTATACATATTGATCACCCTGGATATAGAAACAGTAAAAGGTCAAACAAGATACGAGAAGCCACATATTGTAGGGAGGCAAATCAAAATGTTTTAAATCTAAAGAAGAGTCCCTCGTAGGATGGATTTAAGGAGGCAAGGACGATTCCCGCCTTTAAACTCAGGAAAAATCTTAAAAATTTATATACAAATTTTGCTAATTTTACCTATAATTTGCTTAAATATTATCCAATTTCATCCACTGAGATTCATCTTTTTTATTATTTATTGAGTTTCGCTCACCGTATAAAGAATTTTTAGATTCATCCTTGGTCCCTGGCATGACTTAGTATTGAGGAGTCAATCCCACATCGAACAAATAAGCAATTGAAGCATGTTTTATAAGAGCGCGAGTACTACTATCCTATTAACTTGAACTTTTGGGATGGACATGGGTCTAATCTCTTGTGGGTCGGGTGGATATTTCATATGGTATCAGAGCTAGGTTATCGTGTGGGTTCACACCCGTTAGGCTAAAGTATGAAACTCATGGCCCGTAAACCCGAGACCAGAAGAAATATGTCTGGCTCGAGGTCAGAGTTCAGTTGTTGAGGGCAGTTAGGGTACTACCATCCTATTAGTTGAACTTTTGGAATGGACATGGGTCCAACATCTTGAAAATCAAAGTTTTTGAGGGGCAAAAATAGGAACAAAAAATTTGGGCCCCGACTAGAAAACCCAACAGGCTCGAGTTCGATTAAAAAATTATGTTAAGTATAATATTATATGTAATAATATATTTAATATTTTAAATTTGAATCTCGATTTATATTTATGTTTTATCTTCTTAATACACTAAAATATTTATAATTAATATTTCTTATTCATTATAATAAATTTAACAACCCCGAAATAATTCTTGGTACATTCTTTAACTTAAAAAAATAAATCGATTCAAAAAATTTAAACCAGATTTTTAACAAAAAATCGTCGGACCCGACCGTTTAGACCCTAGTCCGGGTTCACATCATGAACTGACTGCAAAGCATCCCAGCGTTCAAGAACAAGAGGAGATCGTGTCGGGTCATTCGCGGCATTGCCCCAACCTAAATCAGAAAGGACTTTTGGACCTTTCCTAGCAATCCCTTAGCTGATCATCGGTTGAAATTCTTATAAGATCGTATTTTATCATGTGATGTGAAAAATGTCAATCATATTATAATATATCAGTAAATTAATATTAAAAATTCTAGCAATTTCTTAATTATTACTAACTAAAATAATTTAATTGATTTTTTTCTCATTACATTAATATGAAATATCACCATCTAAGATTTTTCAATACATGTTTAATTAAGCTTGAGCAACTCCCTTAGAAGAGGTTCCCATTTAACACTGTTTTTTTTTTTTTTACTCAAAATTCCCTTTCAATCTACATTTGTACAAAATCTATGGAAGTTTATCGTTGGTATACCTAACTTTTGACTAGCACCAAAGAAGGTTGGCGCAAGTGGAAGGGGCTTGTGTCGCTTAAGCAGAGGTGCCGAGTTCGAGCCCCTGTGAACGCAGCAAACCTTCTTGGGAGGGGTCCCCGGGAAACCGCCCGACAGTACCCCGAATCCGGATTAGTCGGGCCTTCGGGTACCGGATACCGGGTGGGAAACCAAAAAAAAAAAACTTTTGACTAGCTATACAAAATCACTGCAAGTAAAGAAAAAATAATTGCATACTTTTTTTTTAATGGAAGTTTAATATTATGCTTGATATGCATGAATGAAATAAAAAATAAATAAAATGGGTTTTATATCTTTAAAAAAATGAATTTTTGTCATTTTATTTTACTTTATGTGGTCTCAATTTTGAACTTGTGATTTATATACTGTTGTAATCGATATTGGCAATAAACTGGGTAATCCCCGAAGAGTTCAATAATATCCATTTTATTTTTACCGCTTCTCTAAAGAAAATCCTCTCACTCATTTTCAAGATAAATATTAAAAATATAATTTTCACTCAGTGCTTATACATTTTATTGTTGAGAATGAATATCATATCAGATAATAAATAAAAACAATCCCGGTTTATAGGAGAACTTGTGCTGCCACCTAATAGTTTAAACTTTTTGGTTGGATGCGAACCCAATTTCTTATAGGATTAGGTGGACGCTGATGGTACAAACCGTTAATTAACTACTAATACTATTAGTAACGGTTGATGTGACGCTTACGTTGCTATTGACGTGACCTTTACGTGACTACTGACTTAAAAAATTAAATGATGTGATAATAAAAAAAAAAGTAAAAAAAGCACCAATGGTACAAAATGTTTGACTAATATTACCATACAATATAATATCTTTAGATAGTACAAAATTGTACAAAATATTTAAATTTGTATTATTATTTTATTTTGTTGAAAATTCCAAAGTTTCTAATGACACAATATCACTAGTATCATTGTTACTATCATTGATATGATATTTAAGATCATAAATATAAGAATCATCCTTGGAGTGATTATGATCAATAATTTATTGTTTTTGATGATATGTAAAATATATATGTAAATAAAATAAAAAATTTAATCTAAAAAAGTATCTAAAAATCGAGATTAGAATGATAAAAACAATATCAGATACTTAGTTCATATTGCCGGATAGGCTGTATACAATAATTTTGAACTTAAGTATTGGAAGAACATTAAGCCAAGTAACCCTCTCCCATATCTGTGGTTATGTTGTCTTTACAAGTAGTTATCATGATGGTTTTAGTTTTTGTACTCTTTAAGGCATGTTGATACTAATTAAGAAGATTGTTGCAAAGTCAATTGATATGATCACAACATATGAGGATGTGTGATGGAAAAAAGTAGATAGATGGACTTAAAATTTTATTTTCTAATAAATATAAGTATAATAAAAATATAAAATTTTGTAATATACTATAACGTTTTGATAAATTTGTACCATATTACAACATTAGTTATTTTTTTGTACTATTGATTTTTTTAGAGCTTTTTATTGTCATGTCATTCAATTTTCCAAGTCGGCATTTAGGTAGATGCCATGTCATTAGCAGTTAACGGTGTTAATAAATAATTAACGGTTTGTATTGTCGATGTCAATTTTTCAAAGATTTTGTACCATTATGTAATGTTTTAAAGATTTTACACTATATGGTAAAATTGGTCAAATTTTCTATACCATTCATGCTTTCTTCCTAACAAAAAAATGTAATTTTATAAATGTTTTAATAATTTTATCTATTTTTAGTTAAATTTCCATTTCCACCTCCCTTTAAGTCATTTTTTTTACATTTATAGGCTTACTTTGCATTAAGCCCCTTGGATAATCTTTCTGGATCCATTTTTTGAAGAATGAGACTTCAAAATATCAGATGTTATCAGTCACACGCGCACATAAGGTAGGAATGGCAATGGGCCAGGTTGGGACGAGTTTTTAAAAACCCAGTCCCGCCTCGCAACTCGTGCAGGGCATGGTGGGGCATGGATTGACGTGATTTATGGAAAAGAATTAATATATCCATCAGATATAATTTTAAACATAGTATAAATGTATATGTTTATTATAATATAAGTAAATATAAAATAATTAAGATTTACATAATTTTAATAAAATAGAGGGATTATAATCTAATTTATTAAAATAAAAGTATTTATAAATTAAATAAAATTTATTTTAAAGCATAATGATAGTATATGATATTGCACGGTGTGAACCGGAATGGAATGGCATTTCCAAAAGACATTTTCTAAATTTCTGTAGTCCATCATCCCGTGGAATTCATTAGATAGTTTTTCTAACCTTTTTTAATTACTTGTTTTTATTTACCAAAAGAAAAGTTTGGTATTAAATGTAGTCTTTTTCCTTCGAGGTATAAATGTAGGTTATGTTTTATAAGATGGAAGGGAAAGAAATGAAATGAAATGAGTTTAATAGAGTAAAAATAATAAAATTTATAGCAATCAATGAATTTTTGTGTTAATTTTGAGAAAGAGAATAGATAGATTTTATACAAATTTAATAATAAAAAAAGATAGAATGTGTATTTTTTTTTTATGGAATGCTCACTCCATTAATTTTAGTTAAAGATTTCTTTATAATAGAATGTGTGTAAATCACTTCTCAATAATACAATGTCATGAAAACAAAGGGTGAAAAAGGTAAATTAACAATTTCATCTCATTCCACTCTATTAGAGATGTCTTGAATCATTATGATGTACCCTGATGTAAAACCTAAACTTGGTTAAAATTTTGCGCGATCCAAAGCGGTATGGAATATGTATTGGAATATGTATTTTCTCAAGATTAAGGGCATAGAGCTCTATAATTTATTTTGGGAGTTGTGGTTTTCACATCTCTCTGTGCACTCTTCGCCATTGGTAAGCTCTAATGAAAATCGTTGTGCCTCTTAGATGTACAGAAGACACGCTTCTGTCCCGAACCATCTAAATTAGGTGTCGACTTCTCTTCTTCCTTCTCATGTGTTTTTATTTGCTCCAGTTGATTTACGACACAGTCCATCCCATTCATGCCTAGTAAACATAAGAGTAGTTAAAGCCCATGGTTAACTTACGTGAATAGGACATGAGTACAACTCATGTGAAAATCTACGAGGTAGTAGGTTCGAATCCCCCTTGAGCTCACAGTCCTTGGTGAGACCATCTATACATGTATTTTGTTCATGTACTGACTGAATCCATGAACTTGCATGGTGTTTATGGGTTTGAGGAGAATAAACTCCTCGTTATAATTTTGCGCAATCCAAAGCAGTATGGATTATGTATTTTCTCAAGATTAAGAGCATAGAGCTCTATATTGTATTTTGGGAGTTGTAGTTTTCGGGTCTCTCTGTGTACTCTTTGCCATTGTTGAACTCTAATGAAAATCATTGTGCCTCCTGGATGTACAGAAGACACACTTCTGTCTCGAACTATGTATATTAGGTGTCAACTTCTCTTCTCCCTTCTCTAGTATTTCTATTTGCTTGAGTCTATTTCCAACACAATCTATCCCATTCATGCCTAGTAAACATAATAGTAGTTAAACCTCCGAGTTAATTCAAGTGGATAGGACGTGAGTACGACTCGTGTGCAAATCTGCGAGGTCGTAGGTTCGAATCCTCTTTGAGTGCGTAGTCCTTAGTGAGACCATCCATGCATGTGTTTTGTTCATGTACTAATTGAATTCATTGATTTGCATGTTTATTGGTTTGAAGAGAATAAACTCCTCATATACTGACTGAATTCATGAACTTGCATGGTATTTATGGATTTGAGGAGAATAAACTCCTCATTATAATTTGCGCGAGCCAAAGCGGTATGAATTATCTATTTTCTCGATATTAAGAACATAGAGCTCTATATTGTATTTTGGAAGTTGTAGTTTTCGGGTCTCTCTGTGTACTCTTTGCCATTGTTAAGCACTAATGAAAATTTTTGCACCTCTTGGATGTACAGAAGACATACTTCTATCCCGAACCATGTATATTAGGTGTCGACTTCTCTTCTCCCTTCTTTTGTATCTTTTTTTTTTGCCCGAGTCTATTGCCAACACAATCCATCCCATTCATGTCTAGTAAACATAAGAGCAGTTAAACTCGAGGGTTAACTCAATTAAATATGACGTGAGTATGATTCGTGTAAAAATCTATGAGATCGTAAGTTTAATTCTCCCCCTTAAACGTGTAATCCTTAATGAGACTATTCATACATGTATTTTACTTATGTACTGACCGAATCAATGGACTTACATGGTATTTGTAAGTACGAGGAGAACAAACAAGAGTATAGTAATCGTTTCTCTATGGAATGACATGCCGAAGAGTCACATCGCAGCTTACTTTTGACCCGCCCCATCCCATGAAATGTTTGACTGCTTTCATGCCTACTCGGTTTGCTTTCATTTTTCAATTTTTTTTCTTTTTAAAGATTTCTCCTCCTATTTTTTTTTTTCATGTGTGATATTTTTTAATAAGATTTTAAAGGGAAAAAGATTAAATTTAATCCCAATCTTTCCTATTTTTCATTTTAATCCTATTTGCTGGACTCCTCAATTTTTTTATACTTCTAGTTCTCTTTATTGCTTTATTATTTAAATTATTCTTAAAAATATAATTTTATAAAAAAATAACGAATTTAAAAAAAACACACTGTATAGACTCGAAGGAGAGAGAAGAGAGGGGATTGCCAGTAGCCGCCCCTATCTATAAAGAGTTATTAATACTTTATAAGATTTCAGAATAATCTTTGTAAGAGCGGGGGGTTCGCAAGCAATGACCCATTTCCCTTCATCCTCTAACTCTCTGCGCAGAGTATTTTTTTTTAATTTCACTAATTTTTAATTCTCTTTTATATAATTAGATTTTTAATAAGTTTTTAACAATAAAATAATAAAGAGGGCAATATGTGAATTTTAAAAAATAGTTTAGAACTAAATCAAACCCAACAAATTTAGGACAAAAATGGTAAGAACAGGCTGAGAGACCAAGTCCGACCTTTTCCTATCTTGAAGGCATCAGCAGTTGCCAGTGTTAGACACCTATCGTTGTTAGACCTCATCCAACAATTTCCCATTTTCACGTGGGTTTGGGAGGAGCTTTTTGGTTCTTGTAGGTCCAAGAAGAGAGAAATTATTAGAAGAATCTATCTCGTCACATATTTTAAAAAAGTTTTAATTAAATTATAATGAACGAGTAAATTAATATAATCACTCAAACAATTATTTTAATTATTACTAGTTAGAAAAATTTAACTAAATCTACTTTATCCCTCCTTTTTAAGTTTTGCTTTACCTGTTTCAGGTTGGAAAACTTGGTGGGCCCCTGATTTAGGTGTTCGCTTCAACACGTGCGGCTTCAACGGGAAGAGTGCACGTGTGCTGTCGCATCACTCACCACCAAATTTTATTTCACAAGGAAAAAAAGCACCGCTCTCGTTCTGTAATGTAAAGATCATAAATTCGATTTTACTAATGGTATCGCCCTCTCTTCCTTTTACACTTTCAAGATCTATACACTTCCTCTATGCACCGAAAAACTTTCATTTGAGAAAAATTGTTTGGTCTAATGATACGATTTTCGACTTAAAACTAAGAAATTTTAAGTTTAAATCTGATCGATGAGACTTATCATACCATTTGTTCTCTCTTTTTCTATCATATTATAGATCTATGTATCCATTTTTGTATACCGAAAAAATGTCAAGTTCATTTATCTTATTTAATCAGGATGTGTGTATCTTGTTATACTATTTATCATAGTGATATTATAATAATGGTTAAAAATTTATAAAGTGACCGGTAAAACTTTTATATTCAAAACATGTGAATTTCTATATTATATTCAAATTTTATCGTTCTACCAATATTTATCAAAACCTACATTCTTCTAGAAATTGTGGTAAGAAATCATTTTAATATTCATATTTTAATAAAAATATTAAAGCATTATAAAATCTATTACTATATGACTACATATGAAAGTTTGGTGTATTTTTCCTCTTCCAAAATGCTCTTACTTTTGTTTGGCATAATAGGAGGCATATGCCCTTACCGCCCTCACTTTTAAACAATAAAAAATACGTCTAATTAATCATTTTAACTTATATACCTCTAGAGGATATTTTTTTGTGTCTTTTATCTCGTTTAAATTCTTCAAATTAGTAATTTTTTGCCAAATATAAAAGATAAATGAAGTGAATTTACAAAATAAAAATTAAGATTGTATCTATAATATCAAACAATTATTAATTTTCTTATTATATATCTTTATTTTATTTATTAATAACATATTCTAAAAATTTTTTTTTTCATAATATTGTCTACAATATTAACAGTACTATAAAATTAATATATAATTATAAAATTATGCAAAATATTGCCATAAAATAGAACTGATACAATTTTATAATCGACTATATAACTGATAATTTGGTATATAGCACGAGCCAGTTTCTAATTATTATATCACAGTGTGAATAGTTAGGAGGATTATCACTCATATTATTTTTATTTAGATATCTTTCCACTCTCATTGAATCCATGAGCCTCTCTAATCATCTACTTCAACCCTTTGCCGATTGTGTGAGCGTGACAGCCTTTCCAAGACACGAACATAGAAATTTTAGGTCAAATTGAGTCTCAGCTCTAACAAGAGATCCCAATCGACCAGCCCATATATCATTATCATCACCATTGTTATGGCTCTTGCTATCCCTACTCTTATGACTAGAGAGTTTATGATGTCCTTTACCTTTTGCGAGTTCTGCGACATCGATCCAGAAAGCTCGAAACCTCTTTTACTTACCTGTAGCACGTTTTCTACAATTCGGTCTGGCAGTTTGAGTTCTCTTCATCTGCAGCATCGATGTGATTCATGGGAAAGGAGAGTTGCAAAGGGTTGATCACATGGGAAGGTGACTGGCGAAGAGGATTTTGTATATTGTTAGATGCCAGCTAATCTCCTTACCCAAGATAGAGGTTAGATTAGTAGTCAACATATTAGAGCCCTTTCTGATTTAGAATTGATGTAAATGTTCTGTAAAGTTTGATATATTAGTGAAAGGAAGCTACATTTTAAACCCTAAAAAGGCATCACAAGGATTATTGACGGTGAGTGAACCGATACTTGGATATAAACAACTGACTTGGCAACTTATGCGATAAGAATAGAATGAACAGTAGTGAGAGACTAAAGAATAATTGCAGTATCTATTTAATGAAACGGTGTCGTTGTTGTCTTGGGTATTAAAAAAATATATTTCTAGCATCATTTGTGCTATGTAAGATCCCGGGTAAGTAGTTTTCATGGCGTGTCTGTGTTCGAATGGATGTGATGGCAAAAGAGTGGATGCTTAAGTATAAATGTTTGAATCTGTTAACACTCTGCCAAGTTTTCTAACACGTTTCCCTCTTAGCTACTATTACTACGGTTAGCCTAATTTGTAGTAAACGGTAGGAGAAATTAGGATAACGCAATGTTAGTTAGGTCTGTCCCTTTGATCTAAAAAGGACAACCAAAAGCAGCCTTTGTTGAAAGAGAGGCATGAAGACGTTCCCCCCAAAATATTGCAAGCTTTATTCTAAGTTGACTGATCCTTTTTATGACACGGAAAGCAGAAAGAAATTTACAAAAGAAAAAGAAGAAGACAAAAGCAAAATCATTATTGGGTCAAAAAGTTTTTCTTAAAAGATAAAAGCTACGCAGGTTATAATTTGAAAAAGATGTGATACAGTGATATAATTTGTTATTTGAAATTAAAGGATTGTCTATTTCTTGCACTCGGCTTTTCTTCTGATGGAGTATTCAGTATGTAATACATAACGTGATTGTTGTGTCAATCATCATTCAAATTATGACGCGTGTAAAGTTAACTCTAAAAATTGTGAAAAAACTTTAGAGTGTCAAGATTCGAATGAGATTTATATAACTAATTCATTGTATATTATGTATGGAATAGTTGCTCCTTTCTTCTACCTCTCTATTGACCCCTATGCCTCTGTATTGTAGACAATTTTTCTTCTTACAGATAATTGAGTAAGATCCACTTGATAGATCCGATTCGATTCAATAACTGAAAAGATTCAATAATATATACTCAGACTAAATCTATTGAAATGCATGTATCTGCAGAATATTTTGTGAGACCGATCATCG
>CM075289.1:13727019-13748521 GCA_037672795.1 Lagerstroemia speciosa | reverse complement strand
GAGACAGTACTGTCAGGTAGATTCTTTATTTCCTCATCTTGGATCGGATGCTTGCACATCACAGTTGTAGCATTGCTAGCTTCAAGCTCCATAGAGTCATCCCTAATAGATGGGAAAGGTGGTTCGATCTCAGCATTTGCCATAGCCAATTTTGGGGAAGCATCAGAATGAGCAGATTCTGCTCTTTCATTAGCACGTCGAGCTTCTACCTTAGCCTGACAAATGACGGTACGATCAGGGGTTGAATTGAAAAGATTACAAACTTGGATAAGGACCCCTGAATAAATAATCATCAACCCATGTTAAATAATCATAAGAAAAAGTACATCAAGAAAATTGAATTACAACTAAGTGACTCACGATTGCTTCCATCCGAGCTTGCTTGAGCTGCTCTACAACACTTTCAAAGCAGATGCGTTCTGCATAGAATGCCGAACTATATTGACCACTGAAGCAAGATTCCGCTCAATGAAAGAGTGCTTTGATTTGATTATTCGGTGCAACTTGCCAGTAGTGACAGGCATGTCCTTGGCTGTTCCATAGAAATCCGGGCAAAAGAAGAGGTTAGTGTGAGGTGTTTACAACATGATAAAATAATTGGAGTATAATCGGAAAAAGGATTTTAAAGCTTTGCCCACCGATTTCGAGAAGAGTTTTATTGGGCAAGATATAACCGGTGCTTTCATCCTCAGCACGAGCAACAACATCTCGCCATTCACAAAGCCCCTACAATATAACACTTAATGAGCCACTAGACGAAATGAGACTGAAAACCATGCTGATGCAAATCAATCTGAGATGTTTGCACTATCTCAATCATTATATATACATGCATGTAAAAGACGTCTCAGACATTTTACTGGTTTCTCTACTGATAGTATGGAAATCTAGGAAAAAGCATGATATGAGCTACAGAAAAAAGTACCTGCAAATGTATATATAAGTAGCACAGAACATAGCAATTACAGGATCTACATCATTTACACACTTTCGATGCATATTCCCAATAATGATGCATGATGAAGAGGAGAATAAAGAGATCAATCAACATACAGCAGCAACAGCGAGCTGCTGAGCATTGAAGCAGCTCCCTGTACCCTGAATCAGCAGTAAGAAATGATTACTAATATAATATTCATGTGAAAGAAAGACTAATAAAAAAAGGGGGAAATGATTTGACTGACATAAGACAAGATGACAATTAACCATGGTCGGATATATAAATGAATTGATGCTGAAAGAAATTTAAGTACAGACTATAGCAACAAACCCATAAATATGTAGGTATGAACTTTCTGTCAAAAGCTCCTTCTCATACAGCTGCATGCATATATCAGCACTGCGTTTGTAGACCTGCCAAGTAAAATGAAGCCCTTATAACAAATTAAACCAATATTATAAAAAATGGTTCATGCTAAAACATTGCATTTAACACCACCAGGACCCAGTGAACCAGATTAAATGCATCAACATTTTTTTTTTGGTATAACTTCTCTGTGGGAAGAGTTTATCGACTGAACTTCCTTTCCGGTAAACTTATCTGACAAATATGCTCCTGCATAACCTTGGGAACATGTGAAGCGGAAAATGGAGAATATGCTCATGATTCACAACTTAAGTCATCTTAAGTTTATTTTTTGAGATTGGAGTAGCTCATATAAATGAACCATAAAGTCATTGATCACCAGTCAAGGTTGACAACAATATCAATATAGCATGATACAATGTCTCGTTCAACTATTTACTCAGTGGAAGGTGAGCAAAGATAACTCATGCTAATAGACCTATTTCCAGTGATAGAAGCTAGAAATGCTTAAGTCATTGGAAACTGTTGATAATATGGAACAAGACTGAAGAAAGCCACAGGATGCCAATTCTCAAAGTAATTATGAAGGAAATGCTTTTGATAAAGAGGTAAGGTTATTTATTGACTTTTAAGTAGAACTGCCTTTACAAATTTGGAAAGCTTTCTAGGGCATCCTTCTAAAGCAACACATGCTTCTGCTTCTTAGTAGCCAAAACCAGAAAGATAATGGACTCTCCAGAGATTCAAGAGGGGCAGTCAGCTGTTTAGCTTTCAAAAGAATTTTACCTCAACCAGAGCGGTATCCAAGTTTTCAGAGATTTTGAACAGTTCAAGTCTCATCAGATCATAAATGTACAAGAGGTAGTGAGTGTCTTCTCTTGCATACCTGCAGAGAGGGAGATATAATTGCTTATTAGATCACAGTAGAATGGTGCACAGATAGCTTCAAAGCTTAGATTGAGAATGGAACAAGAAGGTGAAAAAGCAAATAGAAAAAAAAAAAAAAAGATTAGATATAATCTCTGTTTCAAAGGTACTGATTATCAAGGCATCTATAGATTTGTTTGCCGAATGAAGGCAGCTACTGCCTATTTCTTTGTTGGACACTTGCAACTAGAATACACAAGCCACATTGCCTATCTAACTGAAGATCTTGATGCTTTAATGACTGTGACACTATAGAGATGTCTTAAACAAAATGCGTGACCACTGAGTCGAAGCAAGCAAATGAAATATCTTATAGTAGAGTATTTCACGCTTCCTAATCCACATTACCTCAGCATTTCCTCGGGAAGAGGACGTAATCTCCAATCTGCATTCTGGTATCTGCAACGCTTAGAGCAGTCTCTCTCACAATTTTTCTAATGGCTGTAAGCCTCCCGATATCAGAAAAAGAGCGCATCAGATTGTGCGACAGTAGTTCTGTAAACCTTACTCTTTGTTTGCAGTAACTCCACAAAAATGATGCAGAAGAAATTCCAAACTATTTCTCTCCAATTTCAGCACCCTGGATGCCTGTAGATAAAGAAATTGATACTACATTTTTGAGAGACTGAATGCAAAAAAGAAAAAAGAAAAATAAAGCAATGAAGAAAAGCAGCATTTAGCTCAAGATCACCTTCTCCTGCCCACAGAAAAAGTTTCTAACTAGAACAGAGTACTTATTTGCAAAGATGGTAAAAGAGAGATTATTTCTTTTCCAGCATCACCAAGACAAAAGTCTAATAGCTCATACCCCAGTTGATATACCATTCAGGCCCATATCCACAAGCAAACTCTGAGTGAATGGAAGACAAGATACATCATGATTGTACAAGTACTTTAGAGATACGAATTCATTGCAAACAGATAGAAGTTCATATATTACTTGGTCAAGGACATAAAATAGGGTTTGTGAAAATAATTGCAATTTTCAACATCAAGGACATCAACTTGGATTAGCTAAAAGGGCAGAAAAAGCAGAATCAGCAGACTGGACATAATACCTGTCCAGTATCAAACATGTTGCACACATATATCCCAAAATCCCGCTGAAGCCAAATGATATCCCGATCTGCTCCATGCATGACCTAATTGACGATACATTATTAACAGACAAGCAGGTCTTCTAGAAGAAATAAACACCCAAGAGGAGGGTATCAACCTTTTTCTTGGCAGGATCCTTGAAAACCTCCCTCAAATATGGCCCGATATGAATCCTAAGCTTCAAAGCATCCATAACAAAATCCTCGCTTCTGGTCGAGATTTGCATTAAGCAAGTCAGCCCTTGAAAAGATCGATATTGATTGTGTTCCAAGTCAACCTACACTTAGAAAAGAGGCTCTAAGTTAACCTGGAAAAATTCCTCACTTCCTGTCCTCTTGAGCAACCTAAGCAAAGGCAAGTACATTATTCCCAGTTTGTGTCAACATATTGCAAGATTAAGACTTGCTAATCAGCAAAGAGCAATAAGCTGGTAAAAGGTAAGCTTCATTGGGTTGCTCACTGCAAACTCATTAGCCGCCCGTAACTTTGCTGCCAGAGCTTTCAGACCCTTGACATCACTAACGATCTTAAACGGAGTATCCTCCAGCGAAAGTGGCTTTTCAGGCTTGATGTTGCTTACATCTTTATCAACAAAGTCAGACACGGAGAGCTTCTCCTGTGATAAAAGGGTTAAAAGGAAGAGGGCAAGAGAGAGTCAAGAATCAGCAACTCGTTCTAACGCCACAATCTCAATTTGCAGCAAAATTGAAAACCAATGTCGCCAATCAACGAAAAAAGGAAAACAGGTTATGTCCACGAATCCGATCCCAAGACGGGGAAATGGGAGGAGATTCAGTGGATGAAGCAAGAAACTTGTCCAGGCAAAGAAGTTCACAAGAACTGCAATCAAGTTCTTTCTTTTGTACATTTCCAACATAGGAAATGGAATCGACCCAAATTAACAGAGTGCTCATAATTCTATGGAAAAATAAGAACAAAGAAATTCAAGAGATAGAGAGACTACTGACCAGTGGGTGAATAAACCTTTCGCCATCCTGGCTCTTCTGCAGCCACACATGCTGAAATGGCTGGTTTGAATTATTCACCAAGATGTTGTACTCGTCCTGTGGTCTCTTTATCGTCGGTATGTGGAATGGACTTTAGGTTTCACGGTTCCACTGACCTTCTTCTCCCTCAAAGCCGCGACCTTCACGTTCGATAGCTCGCCCGCCGAGTTGCTCCCCGCCGAACCTCTGTTCCTTTTCTTTCCGAACACAGGATGGAACCCGTCCCCAGGTACCATGATACGCTTCCCGCTCTCTTCCTCCATCCTCCTCACCTCTGGAACTCATCGACCGACGCGTCGAACCTCTCAAGGGCCTCGTCATTTACGTTCACGAGCCAGTCGTACGCGCAGTCATCATTGAGCTCACCCGGGGGACCGCCGAATGCCCTGGGCCCCCAGGGGGCGGCTGAGGAGCCCATCGAGTGGAGGAGGAGCTGCGAGCCGTCGGCGATTTCGCGGATCGGCTCCTTGAACTCGTCGAAGTTGTAGTAGAAGTGGAAGTCGCGGTCGAAAGGTAGCGTGCGGGAGGAGGCGGTGAGGTCGGTGACGGAGGAGTGGAGGTGTGGAGTCAGAGTTCGGAGGGTCTGGGCCTTGACAGAGTCGGCACGGTCGGGAGCCTCCGAGGGATCGGCCATGGCATTGAGTTAGGGTTAGTGGCTACGCAGCGGTTACGGGTTCAGCGCCTTGGAGCGGAGTGGGCGTATATGGTGCGTTTGCTGCCGTTACCGTCTTAGAGAGGGAAAGCGGAAGAGAGCTGGGAGCGGGCGGGGGTTGGCGCTAGCGCTAGTAGCACTAGGAATGGGAATGGGCCGGGTCAGGCGGTGTATTTGGAGACCCGGACCGTCCCGCACTCTTGATAGGTCCCGATTTGTAAAAATTAATAACAAAAAAAAAAGTATCATATATATTTTTAAAAATATCTGTAAAGTTATATATTTAGTAGACGTCGACGAATTTTATGTACGAAATTATCAATTGTATAATCGATTACTAAATTTTATTTTTGATAATTCAGTATTAATTTTTTTTATAAATGATTAGAAATGGAAAACTAGAGGGTAGCTATAATATTTTTGGTAAACCATAGTTATATTAAGGATTTTACCATTTCACCCAATTTTTTTTATTGGTTAAAAATGCATTTATCAAGAGTATTTTAGAGAATTCAAAAGTACGACCAAATAACTTCATTTCTCTCATATAATAATAGATAATAATGTGTTAAATGAATTTAAAATAACTAAATACTTATTCATGCTACGTCCAGTATCTATTATTTCAATTGAGTGAAGCAGAATTCAAGGAATTAAATATGATTAATTTTTTGAATAAAAATCATTTATTTACACTTATGAAGAATATTATTTTAGACGAGGATTATGATAAATAAAATTGTAATGTTTAAATTACCAATAAATATGATAAGAAAAGGAGATACGATCCCCGGGAAACCGCCCGACAGTACCCCGAATCCGGATTAGTCGGGCCTTCGGGTACCGGATACCGGGTGGGAAACCAAAAAAAAAAAAGAAAAAAAAAAGAAAAGGAGATACGAGAAGAGAGGAGTGCGTGGAGCAAGTGGTGGAAGAAATGTTGCATGTTCATGTAAAATTTACTATTATACCCCCGTTCAGTTTTCTATCTTAAAATCATTAAGAATTCGCTTTTGATATATAAAGAGGCAAATACTGACATATAATAATAGATTAAATTTTATATAATTAAAATAAAATAGAATAATTATTATCTAATTTTATTATTATAAAATACTCATAAATTAAATAAAATTAATTTTGAAATGTATATAACAATGTTATATTAATATTATAATGCGGAAGGTGAGTCGGGTAAGAAGATAGACCCACATCCGTCCAAACGTAGGGGTGTAAGCAAAAAGCTGCCAACCAGAAAAATTAAAAAACTCGATCAAATCTAAATCGAAAAATCTAGATTTATCGGTCCTAGAATAAATTTAAGGCAGTTTTTAAGTTGAAAAAACAGAGCTAAAAATTTTGGGCCCTACCCAAAAACCCTAGTGGGCCCGAAACTGACCCGAAATTTACATTGAACTTATATTATATGTAATAAATTATTTTATTATTAAATTTTGATAATATAAATAGTATATTTGATTTTTTAAACTTGAATCGTTATTAATATTTATATTTTTGGTCCTCTCAATACACTAAAATATTTGTAATTAGTATTTATACTTTATCATAATGAATTTTATTTTATTATTTTTATATTTAATTTATTATTATATTAAAAATCGAGACGTGGAAAACCTGTTCGAAAAAACCAAACTGGAACTGATCAATTTTCATAACCCCTAAATAATTTTCAATACGATTTTTTAATTTAATAAAATCAGTCGAAAAAAATCGGAACACGATAATTTTCGAAAAAAACTCCAAATTGCCTGTTTACACCTCTATCCAAACGGGGGCGTTGCGGTGGGCCCGGATCAATATTCCCATCCCTAAGTGACACGAGTGCGAGTACACGTATACATATGAATAATTTCGGAGTAAAATGATTTTAGTAAAAATGAAATTGCGGTTATTGATATATTTGACAATTTTTCGATGTAATAGTGAATTTTCAATTATTATTTTATTTTTTTTAGGGGCATCACCTTTTTTTATTATTAATTTAGATTTAAGTTAATCAGATAATAAAGAAGTAAAATTATTTAATTGGTATTTGAATTAGAGGGTATTATTATTTAAGAATTTTACTGTATTACCATGTGACGCTAACAATACTAATTAAACTATAATAAATAATTAAATTAGTGTTAATTATTCAAACAATTATTATAAGTATTACTAACCAAAGTAATTTAATTAAAAAATGATATTAGAAATCATATATATTTATTATTTTTTGTAGTTGAATCTTATAAATTTGAAAATGACTAATTCATTCCTATAAAATCAGTTCTGTTACACTTTCAGTTTAAATAATTACTGCTCTATTAAAGATCATGTCAACGGTATGAAGTTTATATTGGTAAAATAATGATGATTTAGAGTGAAAATGTGATGGAGCTGAACTTATAAAACTAATATATAGAGACCGGCTCGATTTGAATTTTGAACACGCTCCTCCCAGAAACCAAAACGCATATCCAAACAAGCCGTTAAGGCCATCGCTCCCCTGACAAAAATGCCCTCATTAAATGCTCCCAATACCTGCAGACACATGAAGGGCATAACAGTAAAAACGCCGAGGAGCTGCCCCCATAAATGGACGAAGCAAGCAGGGTCCTGGAAATTGCTGCAGCCTTCAGCTTTTTCTGAGCTGTGGCTTTCGTTTTCCATTTCCCACTCATTTGAAAAAAAAAAATGATGAAGAAGAAGAAGAATGTTTGTGTTCGTTTCAATCAGAGCTCGACACGGTTTTGCGCTCGGAGATGGCCGGCTCCTGCTGCTGGCCCCCTCTCTCCGATCGATCGCGGAGCCTGTGATCTCAATCTCTGTCTGTCTGTCTGTTTATGATCCTACATCGATCGATGCGTCGCCATTTCCAGGGAAATTTCATCTCGATCTCTCTCCGTCTATACATATTATCGACGGCTAGAGTTGAGCTCCCCCGGCTCAGAAATCAGAAACCTAGAAGGTCAGCGAATGGGGAAAGCGTAAGATGGTTCTGATGGATGCGGCTGTGATGATTATGAGAACGATAATATCAGGCAGATTGCAGAGAACCGTCCGTATCTTGGCGTGGCGGCTCCGGGGGCCGAGCTGCAGCCATGGCGGGGTTCCTCCGACACTATCCTGTTCCCTTTTGCCTGAGAATACCGTCTCAGATCTGAGCCCTCACACCTAATCTATTTTCCTTTTTCTTTTTTTCATATCAAATACTGTAGTTCATTTTTGCAGGGTCCTTATTTATTTATTTATTTATTTATTTATCTTCTTCTATCTATCTATTATTATCATATAAGAAGAGGTTTAGGAATTTATCTGACCTTTTAACTTTCTAAAATATATTTTTAAAATAGATTTCAACCAATTAAAATAATAAATAGGAGTAAAGTTGTAAAATTACTTTTAAAACTATAAAAATTTCATACCACTCTTCAATTTTCCCTTTTTCTAATCATATATTTATTTTTAGAGTAAACATTCACTTTAGTTCACAAATTTGTACTCGACCAGCACTTTAGTCCATAAATTTTTTTTGCCAACAATTAGGTTCAAACATCCATGTTTTTACCAATAAATCAGTCTGACCGTTAGTTTGTCGTTCGATGTGTCACTTACGAGGTTAAATTTATACTTTTTTAATTAGCAAAACATTAAAACGATATTGTTTTGCTGAATAAAAAAATGTTATGACTGTTTTATCATTAACTAATGATCGTATTTTCAACGAGTTTTGTTTTTAAACCAATGGTAATTCGTTAGAAATATGCTCAATAGTTAATGATAAAATAATTATTATATTTTTCTATTCAGCAAAACCATATCGTTTTAATGTTTTGCTAATAAAAAAGTATAAATCTAATCTCGTCAGTGATACATCTAACAGTAAACTAACGGTCGGACTGATTTATTGGCAAAAACATGGATGTTTGAACCTAATTATTAGCAAAAAAAATTAGGGACTAAAGTGCTGGTCGAGTGCAAATTTGGGGACCACGGTGAATGTTCACTCTTATTTTTATTTATTTATGATATGTTTTATGAGATTTAACAATGTTATAAAAATTTATTACATTACAAAAATAATATAATTTAAAATTAACATAACAAAAGTCGTCGTCTAGTACTAATATATTTGAGACATATTTTTATAATAAGGAAACTTTTTCGCATTTTGCTTCTTTATATTGTTGGTTTTTTCCCTTCTATGAGTGATTATTACTGATCCAAAATAGAAGTGAGAACGAAAGTTCACTTATGAAAATTAAATGTAAGATCTCTTTGTCCTCAGTAAAGAATGGTACTAGTATAACTGCACCAAAGTCTTTTTTTTTTCCCTCACCTTTTTTTCTTTTCATAGCTATTATTTCATGCTCTCCTCTACATGGCTTGGCATATGCAACCCCTTTCACTAGACAATTATTTTGACAGTGGTGAAACAACCATAAAATTTTCAGTGGAGCGGTCATACCCTATAAGCGATGCTGACGTGGTATGTATATCAAATCAGAACTTAACAAGTAACACATAATTATACTGTTATAGTATTAAATCTTGAAAGGAAAAATATATAAATAGTAAAAATTATTTTAAAATTCTAACAAATAGTGAACGTGTCAGCATTACTTATATGATATGATCGCTTTATTAAAAATTTTCTTGTGAACAAGGGAAAGAAAAGGGAATAGAGGGGATGGGAATGGAAGGGTATGGAAGTAAACTTACAATAAATTTGAACCTCATTTAGATATGCTTAATAAATGAAAAGGAATGATGGGAGTGAGAAAATTTTAAATTAAATAATTACATTTTTATTTTACATGAATTTTTTTGGTAAAATTAGTTTGATTGTCATATTTTTTAACTCTTTCATCTTAATTCAACTCTTTGAGGTTCAAAGAAAAATGCACCCTGGAATGGGAAAAGAGGAAAAATATCTTACCTTCATTATCATTCACTTTTTCAAAGAACCACACCTTAGCATTGTGAAAAATTCGCCTCCTTGGGACTCGGTACAAGTAAGGGTTAAATTTCACAATTCATACCAAGCTTTACAAAACAGTAAACTTTAATTATTTTCAGTTTTTTTTAAATAATTAAATTTTGTTATTTTTGTAACGCCATATAAATCTTTACGCATCGTATACCCATTACACATACGACTTTCCTCCTCAGCTGGAAAAGATTCTGGGTTGTCACACCTCTCACAATGAGAGATTATGTAATTAACAATTATGATAACCGATTATGTGATGACACTTATTTACTCATTTTTTAATAATTTAATTGGTGCTTTCTTGCATTACGCAGTGAGATAATACCACTTAAAATTTTCTCCCTCGGCTTCACCTTCTTGCTCACTTTGTTCATTTACGATTCAATAGCTCTCCGAACCTCCATTAAAACTCATCAATAGCAACCAACAGGCTCCTGCCCTTATTTGAACACTTGAGTGGATGGATTGGAGAGTATAAACTTTACAAGCCTAGAAGATCTCAAACCTTTTTCCTACTTTTTTTTTTCAGTATACAAAGGAGACACGTAAACTTAGGAATTGCAGAAGGAATGGGAATAAAAGGGGTACGGAAAGTCTTATAGGTGTGATCGAGCCTAGGACCTCTATGTTACTAGACGTGAACAATACCAACTATATTAAACGATCTTTCTCAACCTTTTTCCTACTTAGTTACCATACTTGCCCACATTTCATTAACTTTCCTTTTGACATTGAAAGAATGATGTCCTAAGTGAGGTAGGTAGGGATGATCGTTCAACGAGATGTGAAGTAAATGTAAGGGGACAGGCTGCACTTTTTAAGTTAAATTTTCTCTTTCCTACAAGGTGATACTATGATCCTAAAACTTCACACCATCAGCGCTTACCTGATCACACAATACTGATATAGCAAGTTATGTTGCTACTCGAGTAAGCTATAGCAGTGATTGAGCAAATTATGTTACTGATCCAGCAAGTTACGTGCCGTGGCGGAGCAGGGTACTCTTACCTCGAGTCCATTGTGTCACATTATTGAGAGATCATTGCTTATACAACTAGGTTGCCCAATTTGAGAGTTCATGTAAACTCATCGGCATCCTTATAAACTCGAAAGGTAAACTTGTATCATACGTTCGTAGAGTTTATGTACCATATAAATATAATTATCTGCATTCATCATGTCACACTCATCCCATAACAAGCATAAATTAAGTTCCACATAAATAACTTCAGTTCAAAGTCTATGTTTTACATGGCATTTCCAAATTGAATTCTTCAACAAGCCACAACTATAGTAACAAAAACAAGGTGAATTAGTATTAGACAACGACGATTGTAGTAACAAAACAATAAGAGTGAATTATCACAAGCATTAGGCTCTAATATTTAGAGAGGCATCTGACCCTATTAATGGGTTGGAACTAATCTATTTGTCACTTAAAGAGTGAGTCCTAGACATTAGATGGTTTGTTGGACCTCAAAAAATTAACTTATTTGATTCATCAATTCAACTATTTCATACTTATGAGTTTACCGATTCTGCTATTTACCGAACCCACTACAGCTTGCGATTCCGCTACGAGTTAACTCAATTCTATGCAATAAACTCTTAAACTCATATTATCACGAAATCATTGCACGCCAATGGGCTGGGCTTCTTAAGACTTAAGAGTATATACAAGATAAATAGGTTTTCTCATCTAATTTACGAGTATTTTGAATCGGGCTCTTTCGATTATTCCATAATTGGTAATAACTGCATGACTTAATATACAAGCCCATTGTTCCAAATTTAGTTGTGAGCTATTTGTTTAGATCAAAATGTCTAACGGACTCCAACACCATCCATGTGGATCGATTAAACTGATTCAATACTTCTTCTTCTAGGACAACTCTTGGGCTCGAATCTTATTAATAGATAAAACTCGTGATTGTAAAAGACCGATGTGACTCGAATATGGATAACTCGTAATTGTAAAGGATGGATCTGACTCGAGCATGAATGAATTGGAAACAGTCTAGACCACGAAAAACTTAACATTGACACCGACACGGAGACATTTTCAACGGTTTTTCCTACCCCAAAGTACTGAAAAGCCCTTCGTCTTCGTTACCAGGCCCCCCCTTGGAGAAACGGTGGGCCTGTCTCATGCAATCCGGTGGGCCCCACCAAAGCCCACCCGCCTTACTAAAAAAAAAAAAAAGAAAGAAGGAAAAAGAAGAAGAAGAAAAGAGAGGAAAGATTAATATTATCCTTATTTATTTATCAGTAATATTATTTTTTAATTATAATTTAAAATATTTACTTCGTTACTTCTCGGGCAATCCTAAGAATTTTTCGCAAGGACGTCATTCTCTTCTTCATACTCTCTTTTCTTCTTCTTCTTCTTTTTCATCTCCTCCTTCCTTGCCTTCTTCTTCATCAGGTAAATCTCTGTCGCCGAGATCGATGACCGGATCCTCCATTGTCCGCCTCAACATAGGTCAGCAACTTCTCCTCCCTCTTATCTCGTCTCTGAACACGCGCGCGGGCGTATGTGCACATCTCTTTGCAGCCGGGATTCGTGATCTTCGTGATCGAGAATTGAATCTTGCTTCTTCCGAATCAGTGCCTGAAGCTTAGGTTTACATCTGAATATCATATGGTAGCTGAAATTCATCAATTCAGGGAATCTTTGTGTGTGATCTTGAATTTGTTTCCTGTTTGGCTGCCGGGATCGTAGAGTAATTGGCAAAATTGTCACGAATTGCTATAGGGATTTAGCTCGAGTGAGCTGGACGCTTGGGTTCCATCCGTCGGATTGAACTTCTCCTGTTCTGGAACAGTCGCATTTCAGACATCATTTCTATCTTTTAGTTGCTAGCAAACTCAGGGACGAGTCGGCAATCCTATTTTACGGGAGCTTCTTGTTATCATAAGGAACCTAAATCTTGTATATTGGAGATCTTTAGTTGCATCTAGTGCGATTATCTGCCTTTACATGTTTTACACCACAAGTTTTTGCGTTGGTTGAAATTTGCATATTAATGGAGCACTGGATGTTGCTCAACAGGAGGTAAGAAATTCTGCACAACAACAGACACACTAACTCGACGGGAGCCTGATTCAATGCTTGCAGCGATGTTCAGTGGCCGCCACACTGTGTGCCATGATCCGGAGACGGTATGAAAGTCTTGATTCTAATGCTTAGCTATTCTGGCCTAGATCTGGACATTTGTTGTAGTGATCTGACACCAGTCTTGGTGCATTGATTTGCTTTGATAAAAATTTTACTTGTAATAGATGATTGTTGCAATAGATCATGTGAGCTATTAGGACTGTTGCTTTTAGTTGGTGACAGTTGAAGCTTATTAATTTGTTGGTATAATGCGCATGACATGGAGTTGTTCTCAGCCTGCCTTACCATTCAGTGTCTTGGAAAATTTAGAATAATCATCCATCAAGGTAGTGCCTTCTTGCTACTGGATACTGACTTCATCATCTGGGTAATCTTCTCCTAGTGGCAAAAATTTGGAGAAAATTAAACTATCAGTTCTTATTTCTGTAACTCTGTTAATAGGGCATCGTTATGGAATAGTTAACTATTGGGTGATGTTGGTAGAATGAAGTAGGATGAAGCTTTAGTGGATATTGCATGAGTGTCGGGGTAACCTTCTCTTATGGGCACATTTTGATGAAATTGAAGTCGCTTTGCTTGTGCCTGTTCCTGGGACATTTAGTTCCAGTTGTATCCCATTTTCCAGTATTGTTACGGGTCTGCTACTTATCCTACTTTTGACTCACACATTACTAAATAGAGGATGCTTCTTCAGAGCATGCTAACCACTTGGGACATTAGAATTCGTACTCTGGTGGAATGTTAAGGTGCACAGACTTGTGCTGATTTTTTACATGTTTGAACAATTTATTATATGTAAGGGAGTTGGATAGAGTTTTTTTCCATTTGAAAACATTTACAATTAAATTTTCAGCCTTTCTATAAACTGTAAACATGTAAAATATATATTACCAGATGTTAGAGAGAGCGATATTTACAAGTAACGGTTCCTGTAAATTGAGAGAGAATAAAATAGGTACTGGATCATTGGGAACATCATTGGGAACTATGTTTTTTTCTCCAATACTCAAATGTAATTTAAGTAGAAAATAAATTATCAATCCTATTGAAATGTTGACAGGATTTTATTTTTGTTGATCGCGATGGAGCGCATTTTCGACATATCCTAAACTGGCTAAGGGATGGTGTTGTTCCTATGCTGTCGGATGCTGACTATTCAGAGCTCCTCCGAGAAGCAGATTACTATCAATTGCTTGTAAGCAATGCTCACTTCTTGTTTATGTCTTATTTGATTTGTTGGCACTGTGTTGTGTTCCTTCCCACATCTGCATCATCTTTCTCTTGACTGGTTCTTCAGTTGAGTTTGCATACCTCTCAAAAATGGCTTTTGCTGCTACTAGCTGGATCATACATTCAGCAGCCTCCTGGAAGGAGGTTTGCCTTTTCTATTTGCTTTGAAACTTCTCATGAATGCATGTGTAGTTGAAAATAGGAAAGAGAGAAATGAAGCAAGTTAACCATCATGTTTGAGTAAGAGATTTCTGAAGGTGATGGAGGGAATAATGATTTCTCAAGGCAGCTGTCACAATTGATCACGTGACATACATATTGTTTGTCCCCAAATAACAATGCTTTATTCTCTATCTTGCTGTCAAATCTGTAGTTAACTATGATCATATGTGATTTGATGTAAATTGGGACAATTTCTGAATTACAGGGATTAATTGAGGGAATCAATTCTGTTTTAAGTAAAAGGAAGGAAGATGATGTATCAGATACTGAGCTGACACGGACTGACATTATCAAATGTATCCAGTCGGAAAGAGTCAGATTCCGTGGGATTAATCTTTCTGGCCTTGATCTTTCCAAACTGGTAATTTCTCTATACTCAAGACAAAGTTATTTGTGAATGGGCAATCGGCTCAATGGTAAGCAGAGCTTTTCGAAGGACTTCTAGATTTGCTGCTGTATTTATGTACAAGTTGGTTGTTTGGTTCAGATGTGACTGCAGGTTTGCATGAGTTCTTTAATGTGTATCTTTCTGATTCTTTTGTAATAGAAGCCGTAGGTTGCAATTTAAGGATGCTAATGCCTGCAAGATAATGCTCTTTGTGATGTTCTTCTTTTTCTGTGTACTCTTGCAGGACCTGTCATTTGTGGACTTCAGCTTTGCATGCCTTAAAAATGTTTTCTTTTCACGTGCAAATCTTCAATGTGCAAAATTCCGGGTAGGTATGCTTTTATTTTGTATAAGGAGGAATGCCTATTAATGATATGTCAACCAAAATTGCTTCCGGTTGTGTAGTCCTTATATTATTTGGTTTTATTCCATCATGTACTGCTTGTGCTTCCATACCTCGTGTCCAAATTCTTGGTAAGATCATTTAGAAAACTTCAATGTGGAATGTCTGTTGTCTCAAAGTGTGGTTCTTACTTCATAATTGGTCCTAGGGTTGGCTGTCACCGAATCAGCTATGTATTTTCTCTCTACTTTCATTACAGGATGTTGATGCTGAAGGTTCCATATTCCATAATGCCACTTTGCGTGAGTAAGTCTCCTGCAGACATAGTAAAATCCCTTAGTCATGTATGCATTTGGTATGTGCTTCTTGATGTTTCTTTTATTGCCTAGGAAAGATGTGAATTTACTGCTGCAAATCTTCGTGGTGCGTTACTAGCTGGTGCCAATCTTCAGAGTGCAAATCTACAAGGCAAGTTTCTTTACAAGCACAAGGCAATTTTCACTGGTTTGTAATGGAACTTTTCAGCACGATTTGCAACTGTGTAGACCAGTAACCACTTGTTATGCATATAATTATTAACACTTGAAACTAAGAGAAACTTTATGATATCAATTTTGAAAGCAATGCATTTCATCATCTTGCAGATGCTTGTTTGATAGATTGCAGCTTCTGTGGAGCAGATCTGCGATCTGCGCACTTGCAGGTCTGGTCTCCTTTTTAAGTGGGGCCCTGCTTTTGTTACAATTTTATGTTAGGAGATCTTATTTTACAATTTGATTGCTTGAGAACTTGCCTGTCTGCTTCACAACTAGGGATGATATTAACCTGTTTTATTGGCTTCATGTTCATTGTGATGTTGTTTTAACCTTTTCCTTTTAACTTTTTACTTTGAGAGATTAATAAACATATTTTGTTGAAAGAGGACACTGGTGTTTCTTTATGTACTACCCTCATTGCTGGCCTAAGCTCCAAGCTGACTTGTTATAAATTTATAATCACTTCATACTTGATTTATATAATTTCATACTTGATTTATATGTTTTCTTTAGCTTGACTAGTTTCTTTTCTTTGCATTTGCTTTTGGCTATCGATTACCCTACACTGCAAATATTCAAATAAGTCAACAATGTTATTCTGAGTTACTTTGGTTTTTGAGAGAAGAGGACAAAGGTTGAAGAATTGTCTTATCTAGGAAGTTGTTGGAAAAACTTGTGTAGTGTACACATAAAAGAAAGAAACTGCAAAGTCAAAATGTTTTAACTGATATCTCTTTATGATGTTACTTATGCCCACGAGGAGTTGCACAGTGTCTATACAGTCCCGTTCAATTTGTCCTCTACTATTGTACCATTGCCACCAAAGGTTAGGTTACTGTGCAACCATTATTTATTGAAATCTATCCATTTGAACTTTTTTTTTTCCAGACTGCTGATTTAACTAACGCCAACTTAGAGGGAGCTAATTTGGAAGGAGCCAATCTGAAGGTGAAAGCTCCTTTAATTAGATTGCCAACCGTGAGGGTGTCTACTATTTGTTGTTGTTCAGTATGAAAACTATAGTGATGTTACTAAGGCTTAATGTATGAATTAATTCAGTTCGGAGGGGTGAGATAAAGAAAATATTGAACCATTTATCTGATTGTAAATCTTCTCTTGTTGATTATTGTTTCTATGTTCATCAGGGGGCTAAATTGACCAATGCCAATTTGAAGGGGGCGAACCTTCAGAGAGCTTACTTGCGACATGTTAATCTCCGAGATACAGTAAGTTTAATGAAATATAAATATAGAGATCATGTCCCCATTTGTATATCACAGCATCAACTCAAGCAGCAAGGATGTAACATCAAAGTCTAACCTTAACATACAGACTCAATTGCTAAACCAAACATCCGAGGAGATCTTAATTTGCAACCTTTTTCATTTACTCATCATCTGTAATTTTATTTTTACACGTCTTTGTTTGGCAATATATTTATCATATCTTGCTTTTGTACGAGTCGTCTCTCATGCTATCTAAAAGTGTCTTTGGTGCTCATTGGCTTTTCCCAAGACAGATTATTATGCTTTGCTTTTCTTGATCCCGAGGCAGTGGAGTTGATTGTATCTCACAACTTTGTTGCCTTTACGAATTTTGCCAGCATCTGGAAGGCGCAAAGCTCGACGGTGCCAACTTGCTCGGAGCAATCAGATGACATTGAGCTACAAGCCGGTACTTGTACCTAATTCTCAGATTGTTGCCTTTTCTCTTCCCTGTCACATGCCCTTACCTTTGTTCATCATTAGCTCCTGGTTTCAGTTGCAAGTGTTTAAGCTTGTCATTGTTGGTTAATCAAGATGTTAATACAGGCAACATATAAATTGTCTTTCGTACTTGAACATATGATTCGTCGTGCTAATTCTGTTGAGTGGATGATCTGATTCCCTTTTTTGTTTATCTTTTTCTTATTCGATACTTCGGAATTGCCTTCTGCTCCTCCTGTCATACCTTTTTTCTACATTACTATTTCCTTGATCTTATTTGTTCTTGAGTAAAGTATACTTGTTGCCAATAATCCATGGATATTAAGGCTTTATATTCTCGCAAATGCTGTATAAAGTCTGGGCAGCATCCCATTGAACAAACTCATCAATTCAGCCATAAGTTGTCGGGATAATTTATCGAAATCCTGTGAGCAATGCTACTTCAGTTATCTTCTGGTGGCAGTGTTTACTTTTTCCATGATTCATTTTCTTGTTAGAAGCTTGTCTTGATTGTAAATGAATGAAAGGGCTTGATTTCAAATTTTGGTTCGGTTCTCCTACTATCTTTTTCATGTATTCTGAAACTTACTGTATTATGCAGAAACCCGAACAATGCGAAGGGCCATTGAACCTCTACCAGGAGGAATATATCGAAGACCGGCGTGGTTAGCCTTTTGCTTTATCGTACATAAAATGGCAGTCGGTGTACTCTCCAGTCTACCTGAAAATGGCTGTCATGGCTCTCAGACTGGGTATGGGTTTCACGAATTAGAATAATAAGACCATGAGTGAAAATTAAAAAAAAAAAAAAAAACATAAAGGTTTTAGGTGATATTTTTTATTTTTATTTTGTTAATGTTCTTGAACTGTTATTTTAACCAGTTGTACGTACCCGTTAAGAACTTATTTAAGTAGGGATGTATGGGTCGTAGTGGCAAGTTGATGAGTGATGCGCGCCAGATATTATTGGTCAAGTCAGCTTTGTTTTCTGAGGAGTTATGGGTAAAATGCCACTGGAAAAAGAACTATTTTTGAAAGAAATTCCGGCAAAACTATTTCCAGAAACACTCTTGGTGGTTAGGGATGGACGGGGGCATAGGGTAAATTGGGAATGTAAGACCCTACTTTATTAGGTAGGTTCCGATTAGATATCGATGAAATTTGGTATGTTTCAGATAACAAAATAAGGAACCTGTTGATTTTGATTCCGATGAACAAGATACTTGGAATCTGAATTTGTTACAGATTTATAGGGTTTATTTTAATCATTCATAACTTTCTTATTTGAACTTCAATTTTCGAACTGTTTTAAATTATTGTATTCTTAACTCGATAAATTCATTTGACATATCAATTATATTTATTTGATGAATTTATTACGTTTAAAATATCATTATAACGTAAAAATCAATAACAAATAATAGTTAAATGCACTTGTAAACATTATTAAAATTACAATATGATATAATTTTACAAATGGTGTATAATCGTGAAAATATTTTGAGCGCGATTACTTTATAATTGTTAAGTACATGAAAACATTAAAATAATTTGTATTATATAGGTAAATAAATAAGTTGTGGGTAAGGTCCAGTTCTAAGATTGAACATGATAGATTCAGGTTCCAAAATTTAGGAACCGGTTTTATACAGAGCAAGGACCTGGGTACCATGAAAAATACAAGGTGCCTGGCCTGATCACCCTTATGGGCGGCCCTGTGAAAAAGAAATAGTTTCAAAATAGTACGGAAATGGAATGTTAAATGTACCATTTCTTCACAATGTCAGAACCGTATGTTTAACATGCAATTTTGTTACGGTATTTAAGAAATATTTTGTTCTAAATCATTTTTTTTTAAGAAAGGAGGGGTATTTGTACCAAAATTTTTTTGTACCTTGATGAAATATTTAACGTGTATTATCCATCTACTGTAAAACGTGGGTTTCGATAATATCTAGCTTGAGCACAACACATTATATCATCAAACGGATTGCTCTTTTTTTATTTTTTATTTAGCAAAAACTTTTATATTATTAAATTAATTTTTTATGGACTATCTGGCTGGGCTTGGTTCGACGACTCTTGGTCCGGGAATGGACTTGTCGCATTGGGTTCAGGTCGGGTTCCGAGGCCAGGTCCAAAATTGTCATCGATTCGTTGCTTTGGGACTGGGTCTTGTCGGAGGGGACGGTGAGGATTCCTTGACGATTCTTGAACACGATCATCTTGTCATGTGACGTGCGAAAAAAAAAAAAACCCATGAGAGATTGCAACAGACCGATTGTGAATTGCTAAATGTGAATTTGTAAGAGGAAAGAATTCCACTTACACTTACCGACCATGTCATTCGTGAGAACAGTTGCATGAGAGATCGAAATACCCGGTAGGCTTCCTCGATTTTTTTTTTAGTATATAAACGAGACATTTAAACTTAGGAAGGGTATAAGAAAGAGGGAATGAGAGGGCGATGGGGAGTCCCACGATGAGAATTGAACTTAGGATCTCTTAGCATCAGATCGATCGATGATAGTACGTACTGATGGTACCAAATCCTCTTTCTCTCGGACTTCCTCGATTTTATTAAGATGTTTCTTTCGCTGAAACTACTTCCCATTCCCCACCTAAACAGTCATCTCCTGGCAACGTCAAGGGAAGGCTCGAAGAAGATAGCCGTAGCTGTCGACGTTCGGTGAAGTTGAATAAAAGGAGGTCTGACCGGAAGACCAAGAAACGGGGTTTGGTAACGATAAGTACCATGATACATCTCCAATTCATATGCTCGTGTTCGACCGTACCGCAATGAAAGTCATTGGAATGATTTTGAGACGTACGATAAAAGGCAATCGTGATCCTCGATTATTTTCTGTCATCGTCTCAAAGCTAATTTGGAGCAAGAACTCCTTGACGGGTTGGGTTTCCAAGACGATCATGAAGACTCTCCTTTAAAGTTGTTGAATATTGTAATATTGTGAGCGGACTGTTAGCGAAATTGACGACTTTGGCCGAAAGGATGCTGTCGGGTTTGCGGGCTCCTGTCGTGAGGGGACTGAAGGGGTTATTGATAATGGGGCTAGAGGAGACCGGGCCCGTTTCCACCCAAAAGGATAAGTTATTAGGTGGTGATACCAGTAATCTTATAAATATATTATTATTATCTTATATGACCGATGTGAGATCTAACAAAGTAATATGTTTTGGCGGCTGGTTGGAAGTTTTAGTTGTTCCACACCTATCACCAACATGACCTTTGATTACTCACTACCTTTCCATCTAAAGCACATGAAAGTTTTTCTGTGACGGGAATATAACTTCAGCAACTGCTCTGTAATATCACAATTTAATAGAAATTAGCTATATTAGCAGGTGTGTGAGCGAGTGATTAGGCGGTAAAACAGAAATTCGAATCTTTCTAAAAAAATGTAAAAATATATGGATATAAATAAAAAATAAAAAAACTAAGAAACCACAAAGAAAACCCTGATATTAATTAGTGAGAAGGGAAAAGGGATGCCGAATACTATAGAACATGAATTTTTTTTGGGATTTTAAAGATTTTTTCAAATTTTTATTTTAGTTTCTATCTTTCACCATTAATTTCCCTTTCATAAATAAACTGACGTGACTAATTCCTATTAATTTGTGATATTATAAATAATACTAACGTGATATACTTATGACATATAAGACTTTCTTCTAAATCACCGGTATGAATTCACTGTCGTAGTTTCTTATTCTTCTCCTCCTCCTCCTCCCGAAGTTGTAGCAAGGAATATGTGTTATAGGAACTATTATATATTTCTCTTTTTGTTATGAACTTGAAAATGTTGCAAACACTCTTCCTTTAAATAACATCTCAAACGTGACTCTTATAATTAAAAAAGGGTTATTTTTCTTAAAAAATCACAAACTTTCACAAAATTTCTATTCTACTACGGAGAACTATTTTTTTTTTTTTCAGAAAATCATGAACTAT